>PVKZ01001442.1:0-396313 GCA_004027375.1 Macroglossus sobrinus | reverse complement strand
TCTCTCTCTCTCTCTCTCTCTCTCTCTCTCTCTCTCTCTCTCTCTCTCTCTCTCTCTCTCTCTCTCTCTCTCTCTCTCTCTCTCTCTCTCTCTCTCTCTCTCTCTCTCTCTCTCTCTCTCTCTCTCTCTCTCTCTCTTTCTTTCTTTCTTTCTTTCTTTCTTTCTTTCTTTCTTTCTTTCTTTCTTTCTTTCTTTCTTTTCTTTCTTTCTTTCTTTCTTTTGTGTTTCCAGAGTATAATGCAGGGAGGGAAAACTCAAAAAGAACACTTCAGTCTCCCTGAAGTGAAGAAGAGCCTGGTATCAGAATTTCATGAGGCTGAAACAGCTTGAATCTGTGAAATGTTACACCAGGGAGCAGAATTCCATACAAAGAGCTCTGAAAATCTGAACAGGGGTACCCTGTAGTCTATTGCTATTACTAAGCTATGAATCAAAAATGTAACTGGATTATTTATGTGTATGTTTCTGGTTCAAGCTACTATAACAAAATACCACAGACTTGGTGGCTTCAACAAAAAATATGTTTTTCACAGTTCTGGAGGTTGGTAAGTCCAAGATCATGGTGCTCAGTAATTGGCTTTCTGGTGAGAATTCTTTTTGGTGTGAGGCTGGCCACCTTCTCACAGTCTCCTCACAACATTAAGAGAGAGGAGCTGTTTAGTGCCTCTTCCTATAAGAACTCCAATCCTGTGGATTCAGAGATCAACCCTTAGGATCTCAATTAACCTTAATTAGCAACTTTTAGAACTTCTCTCCAAATCAAGTCACATTAGGGGTTAGAGTTTCAATGTACAAATTTTGAGTCAACAAATTTTAGGCCATAACAGTATAGTCTGTCTTCCCCCTCTTTCATGTGTCCTGGTATGTCTGGTAATTTTTGCCTGAATATCAAAAAATATATATAAAATATTATTATCTCTGGGCTTCAGTCTCTTCTTTAGTAAATAATTCACCTTCTTTTGGAAGGTAGCCTGTGTGGGAGGTAGATCACTTTTCTAGTCAATTACAATCAGATTCATAATTGATTTATAGTGTTCATGAGGTACAGATACTTTTAGTTTGCCCCCATTCCTGAGGTATAGCTCTGCAGGATTCCCAACAGAGAATCTGGAGTGTTTACTAGAGCCCTCCTTCCTGGCAGAACTTGAACTCCAATAATTATTTCCTCAGCCACCTGAACATGTTGAAAACTCTATTCTCTTTTGCAGCAGCTGTATGTTTTCACTCCTTAGCCTCTTACCATGTCCATCTTAAGAACTGAATATATACCTCAAAGAGAAAATTTCCACAGTGTAGTGTTCACTTTTCCCCATATCTGAATCCTTTGAGATTCTTATCCCCAAGCCTCATGTAACTTTCCCAAATTAAAATAATTCACAAGCCCCATGAGATTGCCAAAACCTCATCAATTTATCTGCATTGATTAGATTCCTTTGCCTTATTTCTTAGGTTCTCGTCCAAAACTGTCAGATACCCTCAAAAGAAAAGTTTTTGCTTTCCTCTTAGAATCTTTTCTTACCCATTTGCTTCAGCAGCAATCTAACTTTTCCAATCAGATTTTTAAAAATTATATCAAGCCTTTCTAGTTGTTTTGATAGAAGTATATGGTCTGCTATAAGCAGTTCCATCAAAAAGAATTTACAATAGAAAGTTTTTTAACACAAATGCTCCAAGAAAAGGGAGGGCTAAAGTGTAGGGTCAAAAAGAAACCTATCTACAGTTTAGTCAAGCTGAGGGGAATTTCAAGGCTGATTTGGTCACAAGCTAGCTCAAAACCTATGTGATATCACACAGCCATTCTTTAAACCTCTCTTATGTTGAAAATAACAACATAACAATATCCCTGTGGTAGTTATATTTCTACACCTACTTTGTGGAAGAAGGAACCTTCACTTAGATACCTTGACCCTGACCACTTATCTAGGAAGTGACAGATGTCTATTTTTGAAATTCAAGAGCCTATTTTTTTTAACCACTGTGTTGTAGAGATGAAGTGGACCTTATCATAACATAATTTCCCTTCTTTTATACCCTTTTTATTTATCATTGTGTTGCCTTCGTTTAAATCAATAAATCTAGCTTACGTTTCATTAATTTTATACATGTTAATAGCAACTCTTAACCCCAAATGTCACCACAGTTCAATGACACAGACTATTAAAAGAAAATGTAAATTCTTTGTGTACACTATATAGTTTCAAAGGAAATAAGAAGGATTAGCATATTTTATTACCAGTTCCATCATAGCCATATTGTAGGCAGCTACTTACTACCATGCCAACAAAAACAGTAACTACTGATTCTGATGGATAACAAACACTATGTTAGCCTCTGAACAAGAGATTTGCATCTTTTCTCACTTAATAGCAGTCCTGTGAGGTAGTTATTTTCTCCATCTTAAATAATAAAAAATAGTTTTAGAAAGCCTAAGTAACTAGCACATAAATCATTAAAACTTGAATCTGGGATTTAATTTTGTATTAGCTGATTTCAGTGTTTGCATTCAGGGTTTCCCTCTATTGCTGTGGTTCTGGGCCATTTATCAGCTTTTTCCTTTCTTTCCTTCCTTCTCTGCCTTTCTGCCTTCCTTGACAACCTTTTTTTTTTTCCCCAACTATCTCACTAACTTGAATAAACTAGCATTTTGGTAACATACTTTCACAATTTCATATTTGAGCAATTTGAATAATATAACCTTCTAAATGAAAGGCTTTCCCTAAGGTACTAACAGTAATTACAAAAAAAAAAAAAAAAAAAATCTTTTTTTTTTTTTTAATTTTGGAAAAATACTAAAGAAATGTTTCTGGTGTCACAGGCTTATATTTTCATTCAATTATAATTAAAATACAACAGCTTTTAAGTATGTTTCACTAATGTGTAGTGGAAGATATCAATGATCAAAAGCATTCTTCAAAGTGTACTTTTATACCTTTAAAAATGCTTAGAAACCTGTTTCATTGTTGTTCAATCCTCACTAGAGAAATACCTGAGCAGTTTATAAAAATAAAAATTATAAATATACAAACCCTATCCCACACTTTCCCCAGAATTATCAGGTATTTGTGATTTTGAAATGCTCACAGCTGATTCTCATTTACGGCCTGGCACTGAGAGTCTGTCTAATTTTTTTGATTAACATTTTAACATTGACCAGATTAGCTTAAAAACCATGAAAAAAGTATTTACTTAGCTTCTGTGCTACGTAAACAAGCATGTTAATGTTTCTGGATGTTTACCAAATATTTTCAGTTCTCTCTCTGGGTATCTGATTGGATCATATGTCTTAGCTCCCTTGTTTTTGGGAGGAGCCATGTGCCTGTGAAATTGTACTTCTGGGCCAAAACGCTTAATTGCCAGTTCAGTTAGACTTCTGCCACTAAAAACATGGTAGGAGGACCAGTGGCATCAGCATCACTTGAACGCTTCTTGGAAATGCTGATGTTCAGATCCTGCACAGGGGTACTGAATTAGAATTGGTATTTTTCTCAAGATCCTCAGTTGAACTCATGCAAATTAAAGTTTGAAAAGCACTGCACTAGAGTTCTAGTTGTCCCTGGCACTGAGGCCAACAACAGTTGAAGTGCTGGCCGGGGTAACAATGTTTAAAACGGTGGCCCATTTGTCAACCTGGAACTTTGAGCGACTAATGGGCAGAGATGGGAATAGGCATGCAGCATGAACTAAACCTTTGTGTTTTAAGATGTTTATGTGGCTGGATTCTGCAACATAACATGTTCCTTACTGACAGTATATCTCAGATGTCTTTCCATTCCTTTCTCTTTGAACTCAGTTATGAAATATAATGTCACATTAAAATCAAAACAGTTGTGAATATTTTTCAATTAAAACACAGATTTTTAACATCAAAATCAAAGATTTATATTGGAAAATAAATTCAAGGCTAGCCAGAGACGGGACAGTACACCAGCCACACTAGAGGAGCACTGGATAGATTTGGATTCATTCAGGTCTTTGAGGAAATAGTTTTGAGTTGAGACTAGTGAGAGGAGAAAACTGGCTGCATCTGTTTCAATATTTGAAATTCCTGATATTTAACCAATGCCAAATTTATGGGTGAGGAGCGGGTAGAGGAAGATTATCACAAGTTGCCATATGGGGAGCTCTGTTTACGAAGCAAGGAAAAAAACAGGTGGGTAAAAAAGAGAACAGGAAATAGAGAGAGAAGAGAATAATAGAAATAGTAACAAAAATTTCAGGCTTACCACAGCTTGCTCTTTTATTTCAAATCTAGAAAATAGCTCTGGGCATGCTTGCCTTGAAGAACTGGAAAAGTTCCACACATTAAGGCCAGCAACCCTGACATAAGGCCATATCAAGAATGAATACATCCTTTTGATGAAGGGCTAATCTTGTACAAACACATTGCAGGGCGTTTTCAGGTCCTCTAATGACCCCAACTTTTTGTTGATGGAGAGGATATTTGCGTTAAACTTTGGGCAGATTAAATGGGGATTATTTTTCCTGCATTTTAAAAATATCATTCTGCCCTGTGGCCAGACCATTCCTGACTGAAAAATACAAAATATAACTGAATTTTCCTTTGTTTCAATAGTGGAGGCTTGAGAAATGTAAAAGGACTGTTCAATTTTTTTCCTTTAAAACATTCCTATTTTTTTTTTCTAGGACACCTTAGGGTACCAGTGACCTTAGAATAGAAATGCAATATCTATAGACTAGATGCCCAATTTATTTAATCACCTAGGTACTTATTTATTTAAAAAAAATATATGTGCAGGCTATGTGCCAGACACTGTAGTGGGAAATGAGATACACAAAATCTAGTCCTTGTGCAGCTTATGATTTGGTTTTATACTGTGTCCTCTGTATAAATGTAAGTCAATTATTTCCACCAGCAATGCTGACCAATACCTCAATTCTCTGGTGACTGTCATGAACACATCTCCCTTGCTAACATGGCTTCATTTTATAGTACACTAATTTCCACCTTACTTGACATATTAAAGTCTTTTTATACTTGGCCATTTTTTCAATCTTTTGACTAACCATCTACTTAGCATTTACTATCATAGAACTTAGCCTTCTTACAGTGCTGCTTTCTCAACACATCTCTGCTTTTATTTATCTGTAGTGTTTCCAAAAAATGTAAGTTAAACTACAACATAATAAGAAGAAATTTTGTATCAGTTTCAGCTTACACTGAAAATCTATGCCCTATCTACAAAGGATGCCAAGTCTCAGTTGTACCCAGGAAGTAGTCTGGGACCAAACCAAGAGTTCTATCATCCAGAGTGCTTTCAAAATTAAGCTCTAGGCTAGTGAGAAGGATTAATGTACTGATCAAAGAATTTAGTAAGCAGATTATATCTGTATAATATTTAGATGGGAGGAAGATTAAGAAAATAGTTAGGGATTGGGGTAGAATAAGCTAAATTGGTCAAGTCAACCAATTGAACAATTAGTTGGATATCAACATTGCAAATTTGAGGGTTCACGTATCAGATCATTCCTGTACATAGTTTTATTCACTCTGCTAAACCTGGATGAGTCTTTAAAGCCATAAAACTAGGTTATTCAAATAAATAAATGTAAATAAATAAATATATTTTATATTTATAGCACATTTTATTCTGAATGAATCTAAATCTGGGAAATACATAGGGCTAAATCTTAGCTATTGCAAGAATAATGGATAGATATGATTTTTATGTCAAAGGAATCTTTAGCATATCTATGATAACTCTGTTATTTCTCTTAACATGTTGGGAAGGAGAAGATATTTGGGAAAGCATTTCACAATCTAGTAAGCACTTTACTTATGAGAAGTGATAGAATCTCAATTATTGCTATTTCTGTGCTTGTTTCAGTGTAACCTAGACAGTGAGATAGCATGGTTTGTGTATCGCAAGTGCAATGTTCTCCAGTAAAGCACATTCTGATTTTGTCAGTAACGTCATTCAGATGCATTTGTGGTAGGTAAATCTAACCTGTCATCTTCTCCGATGTTCTTGCACTGCTGAGCTAAAATAGTGCACTGTGCCTTCTTCCTTGTTTCTAGGTAAAACTGCACACATGTATTACAAATTGATACCTATTTATGATAGAGAAAATAGGAGGGTGAAAATAGAGTGCTTGTTATCTTGTCACAACATAGGATGCTAGAAAGTAACGTGTCATTCTCGTTATCTTCAGGGGAAAGAAAAAATTTTTCTTTCAACAAATGTCAGAAGGAAAACTTTTAAGCTGCCACATATGGTTTGTATTTCTAGAACCTGGCCCAACTTGGCAACTGCAAGGCTAAGTTGTGAATAGAGCCATCCAGAGGACATGGTTTTGAGGGGAGCAGGTAGAACATTACCAGGGACAGAAGAGTAAAAAGACATGAATGAAGAACCAGAGGACAAGAAAGCAAATACACTAAGAAAGTATCCATGGATAATTAATTTATCAAGTTTACCATGAACACTTGTACTAATGAGAAATACATAGAGCTAACTCTCTGTCTTTGTACCTATATGTTCCTACACACATACCCATGCATATCATACACGTACTTTGCCTTAGGTTGGATTTCTCTAGAAGCATCCATTATACATCGAGTTGAGTAAGAGAAGTTTGTCTGGAAAGTGATTCCAGGAACTACCAATAGCGGAATAGGAAGAGAAGAAAGCATAAACAAGGTGTGTTAGTTAGATGGTTATGGATTTGGGCAGCTGGGACTCCATATCTGGGACACCAGTGGGATAAGCTTCAAAACACACATCAGAGTAATCCCACATTAGGGGCAAAGAAACTGGGACATTTATCCATTAATTTCCATTTACCTTGGTTGAAAGCTGTTCTCAAGGACATTAATACCTAGACCCCTTTAGCCTCCATATTCCTTGGCTAAGGACATACCTGCTCTCACTAAACTCTTCAGGAAATGTTTGAGGGTTTTCAATAAGAAGCAGTCCATGTTTATGGGATGACAAGTTTTGAAGGCACATGATCAAGTTTATTGACAGTATCCACTATATACATCATTGTTCTCAGACTCTATAATGTTTATTTCTGATTTTTCTTACTTAAACCTGATCCTTATTATTTATTTCACCTGTGAAAGGATATCTCAGGGTCTTGTTTTGGACAGGAAGGCATTTGCTTCATATTGCCATCTTCCACCCGGGTATCTAGGGTAGCACTGTCAAGTAAGATGAGACACAAATGCAAACCATATATGTAATTTTAACTTCTCAATAGTCATTTTAAAAAAAGTAAATTAAAAACATAAAATTAAGAGGAAATACTGATGGCCAATAGACATATGAAAAGATGGTAAGGTTATTGATCATCAGAGAAATGCAAATTAAAACTACAATGAGATATCACCTCACACCTGTCCTCAATAAATCAAAGAACAAGTGTTGGCAAGGATGTGGAGAAAAAGAAACTCTCATATAGTTTTGATAGGATTGTAAATTGATACAGCCACTATGAAAAATAGTCTGGAGGTTTCTCAAAAAATTAAAAATGGATATACCTTTTGACCCAGCAAATAAACTTCTGGATATTTATTCAAAGAAAAACAAAACGATAATTTAAAAAAATCTATGCACCCCTATGTTCATGGCAGCACAATTTACAATAGCCAAGATATAGAAGCAACCTAAATGCCTATCAACAGATGATTGGATAAAGAAGTTATGGTTCATATATACAATGGAATACTACTCAGCCATTAAAAAAATGAACTCTTACAATTTGCAACGACATGAATGGACTTAGAAGTCATTATGCTTTTAGACAGAGAAAGATAAATATGATTTCACTGATATGCAGAATTTAAGGAACAAAAAGAAGAAACAGACTCACAAATATAGTGGATAATTTGGTGATGGACAGAAGGGAGGGGGATTGTGGGACTGGGAAAATGGGGTGAAAGGTTAAAGAAGTACAAATTATTAGTTGATAGATGGTCATGGAAATGAGGAACATGGCATAGAGAATGCAGTTTACATTAATGTATTGGCTAAGTGGAGAGCCAGAGGAGAGAAAGAGCAATTAGGGGGATTATTCGATAAATTATATAAATGTTAACCAATGTACTATATACTTGAAACTAATAATAAAATTTCGAAAATATGAAATATTAATACTTTGTTTTTTTAACCCAATGCATGTAAATTATTATTTTAATATTTAATCAACATAGCACTGTTAACAAGATATTTTACATTATGTTTTCCAGGTAAAGTATTTAAAATAGATGAATCTTTTATATTTATAGCACATTTCATTTCAGTTATTGTATTTCTAGAGCTCAATAGCCATATATGGCTAGTAGCTACCATATTGGACAAATGCAGTCCTAAGTTCCTCTCTACCCTCCATCTGGAATTAAGGGTGCTTAGGACTGTCCTAACATTGAAAGCCAGATGAATAAACCTTTGGGTCACAGACACATTGAACTCCTTCACGATGTTAAGTGAGACATGACTTAGCAATGACTACAGTATTTTGTCATCAGTTTTCAGGGTGAATATATAATACCAAAAACATGCTCCCTTAACCCTACCCTTTTAAAAACAAAACAAAACAAAACTAGGTTTGTTGCTATGTAAGGATGGCACACAGCTTCAGGAATGATGGCTGAGGGAACTCTTCCATTGCCCGTAGTTCAGTTTTTACACTCTAGCAAAGTGGAAATGAAAAATACTTGTGGCCTCCACCTGATCCACTTCCTTATATATATTTTTGTGTAGTCCTCTCCCACATTATGTCACAGTTGGTCTGTGCAACCAATAAAATAAAGCATAAGTGATAGTATAACACTTCCAAAATCAGGTTATAAAAAAGACCTTGCTATCTCTCTCATTGCTCACTCTGGGGGAAGTCATGGTGAGAGAACAGCCCTGTGGAGAGGCCTATGTAATGAGAAACTGATTCCTGTCAACAGCTTCGTAAGTGAACTTAGAAGTAGATCTTCCAGTCCTGCTCAAATCTCAGAGACTGCAAGTCCAATTTACAAACTGACTGCAACCTCATAAGAGAGGCTTAGGCAGAATGACCCAGCATAAGTGCTTCTAGGTTACTGACCCTCAGAAATGGTGTGAGATAATCAATGTCAATTGTTTGACTGCTAAGTTTTGGGGTAATTTGGTACATAGCGATAAATAACTAATACAAGAAAATAATTTTAATTATAGATCAATGAAGAGAGCACATTTCTTTATATACAGACCGAGATTTGTGTTTATTCTGGTCAAATTAAAAGAAATAAGTGTGAGCCTAAGGAAGATAAAATGGGGCCATGACAGAAAGAGAGTAGAAAGTGAGGAACATTAGGGAAAGGAAAATGGTAGTTCAGAATTTCTTCAAATGTAGCAAAGATACCAAAAGACTTGTCTTCCTTGTTTGCTAGCCTGCTGTAAAAGCGGGTCAGGATCAATTTATTAAAGGGAGCTGCTAGTTCCAGAAGTCATCCAGGTGTCATCCAGATCATCAACAAAAGGAAAAAAAAAAGAGGAAAAGAAAACATCATCCTCGTAGAGTTCAGGACTAGTCTGAATTCTGAGACTACATATCAAAGGCAACTGAACCTATAGTTATGCCCCCAACCTGGAATTTCGCCTAATATTAAGTAAGGTTTGGGTCCTCCCTGGGACCAACGCTGCAGAAATGTTAACTACATCTCTAAGAAAGCCATGCCATGGGACTAGGATACGACATGCTTTATGTGGGCTTCATTAATCTTATTAAATAACATGTCTTTGCCACTCATTGATTAGACATACAAATCATTCATCCCCATAAGGAATTGCAAAGAAATTCAAAGTCACTCAAAACTTAGCCTTGTGCTGCCTGTGGTTGTCAAGGTAACAAACATTTTACAATTCTAAGCAAACAGACCTCTGCAGATTATTTTGAAGCCACCACAGGTATTAGCCAGTCTTCCACCTCATACTTCATGTAACAGTTTCCAGAGGCATTCTCAGGAGAGCTAATCAAGATATTAAGTTTACCCACAGACAACCAGCATGCCAATACCCTGTAGCGAGTTAAGAGAAATAAATAGAATTTTCTTTGTGTTTCTTCAAGCTTAGATGCAAAGTCCTTCAGAGCCGTGTGAAAGCCCCTTCTGCTGTCAGTGTTTTGTTACCGCAGCTGTGTTCAGGGCAATGACTGCAGAAGAGCCATCCATCAGGAGTATGGAGATGCGAACTCTACTTGCTCTTTCATATTGAGCACAGTGGTGATTATAGATGGTACCATTTCTTAACTGCTTGCAATGGAATTAGGCACTACTAAACACAATCTCATGTTTCAAACATTACTCTATGAAGACTGAGTGTTATCATGCTCATTTTAAAGATGGAAAACTTGAGGCTCAGTGTATGATTGGATTCTTACCAAGAACATACAACTATTAAGTGACAGAAACTGGAAAAGAACTAAAGACTGTCTGGCTTCACCAGTAGGGAGCATATACACTGTGATTTTTCTCACTATCACCTTACCAATTCCTGCAATTGAATCTTACTTTTCCTGTTTCCCTTTTTAGGCCACATTTACTATGAAACATTTTCTCCCCATGGCTACAAGAATGATATTAAAAATATTTAAAAATTGGTGTGGCATGAGAGTTGTCCAGTCAGTACAGGTGCCTAATATGGTTAGTGCAGGCAAGGGGCTTAAAGGGCCCAATGCCAGAGGTAGACCTCGAAGGATTCCAGAAGGGACCATGGAGAGACTAGCAGGATGCTCAAGGACTCAGGACAGTGCCTACTTACCAACTGTTATATAAGTCTTTTGATATTTTTAGTAAAAGGAGTAGTATATTTGTGAAGACTAGATGAGTGTCAGTATTAACTAGCTGAACAAATTAAGAACTCTTACCTCGTGAACAATGTTTTGCTCTAGAATTTCCACCAGGAAAAATGTAGAAAAGTTTGTGTACTGTGTAGGAATACATATTTAGTCTCTCATGTAGAGATTGGTGATAGCACTACTAAGAATATAATACAGCTGAAAAGATGGTTAGTGATTTTAGCTACATAACCCCAGTTCTCTCAGAGCTGAAAAACTCTGCATTGAATACTAAAAAATTTATAAATAACCTAATCTTCTTTATTGGTTTCTCATACTGCATTTTGAAATATAACATGTAAAATGTTCTCTGAAGAAAACTTAGAAAATGAACAGAATTTGGTCTTTTAAAATGAGTTTCATACCTTGGGAATAAATATATTAATCTACTGCTTTACTGGTTCAACAAACTCCTGTCATTTTTGTTGACTGTCTCTGATGAGCAAATAGTTGCATGATGTTTTATTTGAGATAGTTGACAACCAAGGGGAAGAGAGAAAAGAAGTGGAGAATGTTCCAGAGAAATGCACAGACATGCAGTGAGAAAAGTTTCTGAAGCTAACCCACAATGCGCAGATGAATGAGCACCATTAACAAGCCATCAGAGAAACTGAATGGATGTATTTCCTTAAATAATATAATTAAAAAGTTTGTTATCATTAGTAATATCCTAAAAAGCTTTACTATATATGGTAACCATTCGAAATATCTTTAAAAAGTTAATATCTGATTATATAGCTGTGAAACTATAAACAAATAAACTAAAAACAAGTCAAGTTAATTTTAAAATACCTTAAAATAAGGAAAACCTTAGAGATTTATACCTTAGAGATTTCCATGTAATAAAATAGCATTTAATGTCTCACAGTATTTATTTCTCGTAGAGGACCTTGCTGGCAAATAGACACTTCAGACTGACCAGGGCATAAAAATAAGCATTGTTTCTTCTGTGCCCACCATTCTCCATTTAATACAAAAATACCCGTTGAGACACAACAGATAATACTATGTTAGGCATCTTTTAACTGATTTTTAAAATTTTGACTAAGTCGCTATTAATTTAGTTAGTTAGTTAGTTAGTTAGTTAGTTAGTTTGTTTGTTTGTAGAGTGAAACTTATTTTGCCACTGGTGCTGTCCCTGCCATCATATCCAAAGAATTTTGGGGTGCCATGATTTTAATATAGAAAGTCGTCTTAGACATGACATACGTAGGCCTAATACATAGTTGAAGACCATCAAAGTCAGTGGTTGCTGGCAGTGGTAGACTGAACTAATATTGCGTCTTCACATCCTTTTTTTCTGGGCAACTTTACAGTTCCTTCCACAAAAATACAAACCACTTCCTTGACCTTTGAATTTAGCTGCAGACTTGTTTTGGTCAAAGGAATGTGGGTATGAGTGCCAATGTTCTGGTTCTTAACCTAGGCTTTAGAAGGCTTCTTCTGTTTCCATTTCACCTCTTTGCTTCCTGTTATTGCTGTGAAAGTAGCTTCCTCTGGTTGGTCGTACTTCCTTTAGATGGGCCCCAGACTGAACACACCAGGAACAGAGCCACTGGGAGCAAGCCTAGCCAGCCCCATAAGCCAGGAGAGCTATGCAGCCAAATCCAACCTAGATGAGCTGTCCCAGGACATTTAGGTGTGACAGAAATTAATGCTTATTGCTAATGACTCAAATATTTTGTAGTTGCTTGTTATATAACAAAATGTTGTCCCCAGTTGACTAATACCCTGGAAGTGGCCTTTTAGTAAGACGTTAATTAGAATGGCAGTGTTCCAAATGACCTTCATTGTCTTCCTAATATAATCTTTCTAGTAATATTCTCTGTTCAAATCATGAAAACTCAGAACACCTTAAGTGTCAGGAATAGTATCAGCAAATGTTCAAAGGTTTTGTATACTATCACTATCATTCAGTGTATGAAAGAAAAATTATAATGATGAAAAAAATCAATTTAGACTTAAAACAAAGTTAACCAAATATATAATAGTTCATTTAACTGATTTGTACTGTCATTTTATTTATTTTATTTTTTAGGTAATAGAAATATTATCACAATATCTTAAAAAGAAAAATCCAGATGAAAAAAAGAGGGCCACTAGAATTCAGTAATTAACAGTAATTACTGGATCCCAGTAATTAATCCAGATCCAGTAATTAGGATTTCTTGACTTAAATATTCACATCTTCACTTTAATTTAATCAAAAGAAATAAAAATTAATTTTCTTGGGAGAGTCCACTAGTAGAGAACAAAATAAGTAGAAGTCTATCTTTCAAAATATTAAATGAATGCAGTTTACTACAAATAATGCAATGGTGAACATAATTTATGCACAAGCCTTGCTTCTCAGAACTATGCAAATTTGCTTTGGGTCCTTCTTTCACATTATATTTTGGTTTACACAAAATGTAGCTTTATATAGTGCATGCAAATGTAGACATGTCTTTCTCTTCTCTGAGTAAGAATAGAAATAATACAACCTGCCAAAAATTGTTTTTTATCTTAGTCAAAGTTTCTAAAGGAGAAAAATAGCAGAGCTCTCAAATTTCTTTACTGTAGAAAGAGGTTAATACAGTTCCAGACAGAGGTCAATGCATTGATCAGTGTAGCTTCAAACAAGGAGGCAGGTCTTTTCACAGTGTTTACAATACATCTCAAAATTATCAAAACATTGTCAGTTTTTTTGGTTGTTGTTGTTGTTCATTAAACAAAAATATATTTTAAAAATCTTTTGCAAAACAGTAATTGTTAAATAATTTCATGTGTAGCTCCATCAGACACACTTATTTTAATTATACCAAAGAACTTTTCTTTTTACAAATATTATGTAAAATACTTTCATTTGATAGATACTACATAAAAATGAAGGATTATAAATATAATCAGTTGGAATTAAAAATATAAGAGAAATTGAAGAATATACAGGAAAGGCAAGGATAATTTTCTTCCCTATTTCCCATTCCCTAGAAAAACTATCTTTTAGTAAATATTGGAATGCCATCATTCATTTTTACCACACAGGGAACTAAGGAACAAAATAAACCCTTATTATTATTTCACATTACTGACTAATATCCCTGAGTCAATGACCAATGTCTTTCTTTCTGAGACGATTATTTCTTTTCAACCATCTCTTAGTGTCTGTGCTTTCGCTAACCATTCATTTATTCATTTAACTAACATGTATTGGACACCTGCTGTTTTCTAGGCACTGGATATGAAGTAGTTTACAGAACAGGTGTGGCTTTAGCCCTCTTGCAGTTTACAGTTCAGTAAAAAAGATATATGCTAAGCATATTGATATGGAAATAAACAAACCTTTCAAATAATCATTAGTGCAGTGAAGACAAAGAAACCGGGTGCTTTGAAAGAGAATAAGAAAACTCAATTTAGATGGATGGTCAACCTAGGAAGAATTGCTATTTAAACTAAGACTTGAAGAATGCCAAAAGATTGGCCTTGGAATGGAGCTGTCTCCAAGCAGTGGGGAAGGTACAAACAAGAGAGAGTGCTAGCTCTTCAAAATTTTGGAGAGATTTCCTGTGTACTTTCATCTAATTCTTAGGTTATGGTATCTTTTATTTTCTCTTAATGGATATGTTGTTTTCAAAGCTGCCTGCAAGCAGTGAACTTGCTTAGAGCCATTTTTTATCACCCATCATAAACTGTCGTGCATTCCAAGATCACAAATATAAATGCCTCTAGGGTTTAGATTGAGAAAAGTTGATGAAAAATAATTATTTTATTCTTAACCCAGATGAAGGGAATTTTTTTGCTTCCTCACTGAATCAGTCAGGCTTCAGTAAGGAAAATGAAAGTCATTCTATGTATTCCCAGGATAATACAGCTGCTTGGAAACTCACACCTGTGGCCTGCATCATACATCTATCCCCTAAGCCCTCTGGAGTCTTTCTTCTTCTATCTTCAAAATCTCACTGGTGATTCTTATTAACAAACCAGAATCTGTGATTATATAGGGTAGTGGATCTAGGAAGTGTAGTTTCTAGTATCTCTTCTGCAATGCACTTTGCCTACTTAACATCCATATTTATCCTTTTAGCCACAAACTTCCAAATAATAAAACAAGATCCGTCTTCTATCTAGAATGATGATACTATTCTTTGATCAACCAAAGACTTACTCATCTCTTCCCAAAAAGGTTAGAATTCCATTCTGTCCCGGTATTCATCTTAGAATAATACTCTTTTTCTACACAGTCACATCTCCCTTTGTTTTTCTGTAACTTAAAGATTTAAATTTATAGCATTAATCATTGTTAGCATTGTTAACACAGCTTATTTAATAGATAGTATTTGGGAAGGAAAATGGTCGATATGTAAAAATTACATACATAGACAAAACAAGCAAGAAAAATATTTATAGACACTATAATCTACATATCTGTAAGTAGACATATCTCTTCTTTCAACTCTATCATAGAATCCAAGTTCTACTTTATAATAATAGTGAATACCTTAAGATGATATGCAGTATAAAATGAATAATGTATTTCACTTCTTTTCCAGTTAATCCCATGCTTGTCTATTTTGTGCATAGTTAATAAAGGCAGTTTTCTCTCTCCATAAAAATGTTCTTAATTTGTAGAGTCTTTTCAAAGCTGAGATAGACTTGGAAATTATTACTAAAATTTAAAGACAAATAAAATAGCTTAGTTCTTATTAGAAATTTATGTTTTCCACTAAAGGAGTGCCTCTAATTATAGTGAGAGTTAGTATTTACTGAGTTTTTGAAGAAAAGAAGAGTATTGTGCTGATAGTAATAGGTAAAGGAGGTGACATGACATAAGGAAGTGTGACTTAAGATTTCAGATTAGCAGCAAGGACAAGAGAACAAGAAAAGTGCAAAGACAAGCACTTTTTCTTGGGCACAGATATAAATTTCTGTCCTCCTTTTCTCTCCTACCCCCCACCACTACCATACATTCAAGCTGAAGAAGCCTAAATTCATTCTTCCTAATGGATATACTCTGGGAATGCTAAAAACTGAAATAAAACAAACCTCAAATTATTGGAATACAAATTATTGGTCATGCCTGGCAATACTTTCAAGTTAGTCTCTTGAAAGATAGGGAAAGGATAAGTAGAGGACAACATTTTGGCTTGACACAGCTGGGATTTAAATATTTCTGATTTTGAAGAGGGGAAATTGGTGATATAAAAGTCAGGAAGCTAAGACAGCTGGACTGAGAAATTAGTTTTCTAAACTAAAACTAAATGTATAGGCAACAGCCTTAGAGAGTAGTGTTGCTTATTGTCAGGAAAATGCTAAATTTATAAGAAGAGGTATTGAAGGAGGGGAATGTATCTAGACCTTAGCACAGCAAATGAAAAAAGAAACCACACTTTAGAGTTCAATAAAAAAAAATAAATTTCTGTACGATAATTTATTCCTTACTCTCTCACTCAACAAACTATTATTAAGCATAATTTATTGTGTTTCAAGAACTTCCCAGTGCCGTAGCAAAGTGAAAATAGAAGATAACCTAATCTTTAGGCCAGGTGGATTACACTGTGGCCTTTTTCTTATCTCCTCAAGAATATGAAATGCTCTACCCTCAAAGCCATGTGTTAAGAAAAATTTCAATCTGGCAGAATGTGGAGTTATCATTACTAAAATTGTAAACATATAAAAAGAAAACATAAATACTCTTAGAGATCCCTCTTTTCCCCTAGCAGGTCTCCAATTTTGAGATAAGTACAATAAAATATTTAAAGCTGCAATAAAATTTGGCTTAGTGTAGGTAAAAAAATATGTGACTACAGTTCTTTTCTATTTCATTTCTCAATTTTACGTATCAGCCGAAAACTAGAATCAGTATGCAAAAAATTAACTATGATTCTTTGCCTCGACCCGCAGGGCAAAACAACGCAGGGCGAGGAGGAACCTGTGGAGGATGAAAGTAGGACAGGAGACACAAAGAAATGGAGGCAAGACAAAGTTCTGATCAAGCCTCGTTTACTGTAGGTAGGGGTAGAGTATATAAAGGGGAGGATTTGCATAATCACGGTTGCCTTGGATATCGAACCCAGAACATTCCATTTCCTTATATGACCCAAAAATGCAGAAGGGTCCCGGGAGAGGAGGGGGCTGCAAGGTCAGATGAGTTTAAGCAAATGGCTCAAGGGGCCCCGGGCAAGTCAGGGCATGTCAGGACAACAGACTTTATGCTGTCTATCCTATCAGATAGCACAGGGCGAGGCAGACCCTGTCCCAAGGCGAAGTTGCCTAGATCTCAGGTATGAGAGCCTTGATAAGAATGGCTCCCGACAATTATTCTTTACCGAAATGTTTGTATTCTCTAATTTAGAATATCATCTTCAGTGCAGATAAAAACTTGAAGTCTTTTCAGAAAGACTTCATTTCTGAGTTCTGCTTCAGTTGGCAGCTTAACTTTGGATGTCACTCTAGTTTTAAAACTCTCTCTCAGATTTCCCTTTTAAATTAATTAGACTACAACTTAATTTCTATTTGATAAAAGATAAGTAAATTAAACATATTCTCTTGGTGTATAAACCACTCTGCGAGAAAATTGTATAACTTTTGAGAAACACATGCACATATACACATATGGCATCCACTTTAAGTCTATTAAGAAATCATTGAACAAATGATTACTTCAGCTCTGTCAATACTCTAATGACTCAAAAAATTTAAAAAGAATGTCTCAAATACCTAACGTGTACTCTAGAGGAACTTGGTTTGAATTGTACATATGACACTTAGACAAATAGCAGAAAATAAAAAAATATAATAATAATAGTAATAATAACAAGTATCTATTAATAGCTAATGTTATTATTCCCTTTAGTGGTATTATTATATTATTACCTTATTTACGCTAAAGAGATTTTAAAAAACATTAAGCAAATTTCAAAATTGTCAGGAATTTAATAAAACTATGACTAACATTAAATATTAAATTTATTTTAAATATCATTTACATTATTTGATAATTTATCTCGACCCAAAGTGCAAATCTATGTGGCAATTTAGCTATCATTAATTCTTTATGAATTAGCTGTGACTATCTACTTTGCTCTAGAAGGCTCTTGTACATCTAATTAGCACTAATAGCAAATGCCTTTAATTGTTCAAACTGAAACAAAAAATATGACAGTAGTTATTCTTATCAGGAAAATGTGAAGACTTGAAGTCTAAATCATCTTATTAAAAGAGATAACATAGCAGTCAGTTAAAAGATACCAAGAACATCTATTCATTTTTAAGTGTGACTAGTTTTTTAGTACAAAAACCTTTGCAAATTAGCATCTTTAAAATTGCCATATGCTTCTAAATAGGGAGGTAAAATGGAGTTTTTTAACCATGAATTGAAAAGAAATTATTAAGAGGAGTGGGGGGGGGTGGGAATTAAGGAAGGAGAGGGCGAAAGAAATAGACATCTAATACCAAATAAATAAATAAATAAATAGTGCGAATTATTAACCTGTCCTTGGCCTCTTAGAATAGGTTGATTCATTCATCTATTATTTTTTTTTCAAGAAATAATTTAGAGAGTGTCTATTGTGTTTCAGTTATTATGGCAAATATTGGGAATACTTCAGTGTAAAAGTACTGTTCCTTCCCTCAAGGAGCTCACAGTTAAATTGAGAGACATACGTAAATATAATATAATAATTGCTAGGGTTGCTGTATATAGGGGGGCAGTGGCACATGGGGGCAATGTAGGTACGTCTGCCTAGCGAATTCAGAGTAAGTTTTATGGAACACAGGGCATATGAGCTATCTCCTGCAGAAGGAATAGGAGTTTTTCAAATCAATAGAAAAAAAAAAAAAAAGGTGTTGCCAGCAGAGGGACTGGCATATGCAAAAGTATAGAAACAGCATGCCAAGTTAAAGAAACTGCAAATGTTTTCTGTGACATGAGTACAGGCTCCATTTAAAAGACAGACAGTGTTTGGTTATTACTGCTTAGAGAGTAGACTATTTGTTCCCTGAAAGTATAGTGCTTCTAACCCATTATGATTTAAATTGAGTTCAAGTGAAATGAAATTCAGACAGCCATAGCTTCATAAGTCACATAATAGGTCCAATGTAAGTTGCCTATGACCCAGAGATCAGGAAAGGCCCAATTATCTGGCAACTGGAGGAAATATACATAGGTGGAGTCATGTGTAGTTCATAGTGATTATCAAGCAATAATCCACATCACAGACAGTAGTGCAAAGCTGGGTCCTATTCATGGGCAAATAGAGCAGAAGCAGGGTCTGAGCTGATTGTGGAACAGGACTGTACTGCTGGGTGTCTGGGGCGGGGGGGTTGTTCTATGCCTTCCCCGCTTCATAAGAAAAGGAGAAAATCAATGTTAGGTCAAACCACATAAAACTGCCAATATTTAACCCTTTTTTAAACTATAAAAACAGCAATTTCACATAGTTAATCTACTATTTGCTGAGTGCTTACCCAATTTCCTACATACTATAAATAATTACCTAATTTAATTTAAAACTTCCAAGCACCCTTCAAGATAAAGCTCCATTCTACAGAAAGGAAACAAAAGATCAAAGTGCTGGGGTGACATACCTCAAGAGAGAAAGTCATTAAGTATAGAAATTGCAATATCTCTGGTTCCAAGCTGAAGAATTTTGCCAAGATTTCAATCTGTGCATTGAGCAGTCCAAGTAGACAACAACTGCTCTGAAATGAAATAATACATAGGAGGTGGTTTGCATCAGGAGAGTCAGTGAACCAGGATATAAATCCTAAGTCAACAGAATTTGGTTCCTCACTATTCTTTCTACTTCTCCTCTCTACCATCTACCTCTTTTTACTAATTCCTCGTCATCCTCTATTTCATCCATTCTTCTTCATTTGGTTCCTATCTTTATCTCCCTCTTTTTGCAATCACGAAAAAATACATACATAAAGGTTAGAGCGTCACAGGTAAAAAAAAAAATTATGTAGCAGTCAGTTACAATTTTTAAAATCACAGTTAAGATATGTAAGAACATTCAGGCTTTATGAAGTTAAAAAATCAGAATTTACAATGAAGAGTAGTTGTTCACATCTATCTATCTGGATAGTTATTTTGCCAGGAGAAAACGGCTGGAATGTCATCTCTGAGGAGAAAGATGCTTCTACTAATCTGATTACTTTCTTAGTTTTCTACTGTTATTTTTATTAGGAATAAAATAAAAATGTAATAGTGCTATTTTCAAGTCATCTGATTTTATATCCCTATTTTCGAAAGCAACATTGCCTCAGAAATATAGTGGGTTCCAAAGATGGCATTCCAAAAACCTTTGTACATACAATGTCCTTATTTTAGAGGACAGTGCTTTGTTATTAAACAACAAAATTTTAAGATGTTATAATTATCTAAAAAAAATAACAGTTTTTGTAAATTGCAGTATTTAAAAAAAAAACATTATATTTTTTTCTTTCTTCTCCTGTGCCTTCCCAACCAGCCAAAAATAATTTTTCTTTATATAGCTCATTTGGATCCTTGGTTCTTTTTGAAAGGAAGAGGCTAGATATGGTTATAAATTCAGTTAGCACAATGATTTCTTGAGTAGGACTATTAGCTTTGCCTTTTCAGGTGTCACTATCTTTTTTTTAACAAGCTATTGATTTCCCCAAGAAAGTGGAGATAGAGATTAAATGCATCAAAGAAAATGAAGAAAGCAGAAGAAAATAAACTGTAAAGAAAAGCAGACCTAGGACAGTCTTAAAATGAAAAGGAAGATAAAAGTCTTAGAATAATAGATTTGTGAGGGACCTTGAGAGGTCACAGCATCCTAGAATATCTTTTAGGTAGACAAATACAACAGCCACTCTGCAACCTATCTTGGTTCATACATTATTGCTCTAATGCCCTATTCTATCCTTAATCTTAGTATGAAAAACTTTTACTCACTCTAATCCAACAATGATTAATAATGTAATTTTGTGAATTTGGTAGTTTTTATTCACCAAGAGGAAAATTCTCCCTTTGTTCTTTTAATGACGAAAAGATAGAATGTGATGGAATCTGATTATACTATTCTAATGTCAACCTTTGAGAAAGTTTTCCTCTACAGGTTTGCACTTATCTAACCATCTAGTGTTAGGTTGATGAATCAGGCTGCTAAATTTTACTGTCATCCCTTCCTTCACAGCAGAGAACTTTCATTCTTCAGTACCAGCACAAGGAGGATTTGTGAATAGATCCTCTGATCTCTAGTGCTGTGTACGATTCATACATCATCTTTGGGCTAATCCTGAAATTTTGCTGCAACTCACTTCTCTACTGAATGAAATAGTATGTGGAGCCCATGGTGTGAGCCGCCATTTCTCACTAGAAAAATTACTCTCTACCCTGAAGTAAAAAAGAATTCAATCATACTTATGAAACACTACCCCTCATAGGTATTTCACAACAACCATTATAATAAACATTTTAGTTCTTAAGATACTCTATAAGCTAACACTCAATAAAACAACAGTTTCCAGATTTTCTTAAATTTAACATTATTTTGTTATATGTTTATATTTATAAGGTTATTATTTCATTGAGATTGATGTGCTCTGTAAGAATAGATCACATGGTGATTTATTTTCTCTCTATAAAATCTATACTTTCTTTTTTAAAAAGCACTTAAGACAACTAACTAGCTAATGTGATTATTTTATTTAGGCAAATATTATATAATGAAAAAATAGCTTGAAAATTTACTAAAAGATCCTTCTATTCTTTGCATTTTAGCCTTCAAATATAATTTGAATTATTTCTATTTAATATGTCATAGTATCTGAAAAAATTTATCAAGTAGTGTTTAAATCACCATGAACTTCAACATAATACATATCAACAAACTTTAAAATTTCACAAAATATACTGTACAAGATAATTCAAGGAAAATGCATGAATGTACAGCGGTATTTCTACCTTAGGGATGTTTAATATCTGATAAATAATAAGTACAATTTATTTAAATCCCTCAACAGAAATACAATCATATAATGGTACAATTGTCATGCATTATCTTTCATGCAGTTCTCATCATCATCTAATTAGGATGGTGATTCACATTCATATCAATTACATACCTTTATAATTAATTTATTGCATCAGAAAAAACTTATGCCGTTATAGTTATAACTCACAAGCTATTAGAAGAATTGATGTGGAAGAGTGACCAAGTATATTAATTCCATCCAACTTTGTCTTCAGAGACTTTGGAATTCTCTTAAATAACATTAAGAGGGAGGTCTCTTGCTTCTCCTCAGCATTGTTATTGTGTCCTGATAATTTCTGCAGGAAAAAGTATCATCATCAAATGGTACAAATATTAAATTAGCAGCCGCAGCAGTTACGCACTAGTGAGAAATTTTATTCATACAATAAACTCCAAAGCCTATATGATATCAGGTACAAATTTATTCTAAGTTTGTACTATTTTTTTGTAACATTTATATGTTTTATGGCCTTCAGCAAATCATTTAGCCACACTGTCTTAGTGAGCACTTGACATAGCATGCACAAAAATGCACAAATATTCTGTCCATATTTACAAGAGCTCAGAAAAGAGCACCCCATATTTCCAACATTGGCATTTGAAGGGATTCAACATGCATCATTCAGTTTGATGAGCTCACACTGGAAGTTTTACTAAATCCAGTGTACATCATCAAGTGTGGAATAATAAAGGTATTATATATAATATTTTTAACAAAATGTTTACTATACTGGTTGATGAAGGGAAAACATGCTGATTTCTGCTATATTAACACTTCCACTCTAGCTTGTGTTTGTTAATTGAAAGGAGATAGATATGTGAGTGCCTTGACTTCTACTGCCTAAATCTCTTGCTGTTTTTCACATCTTCCTGTTCCCCTGCTCCCTATATATGCAAAATTTCTCATCAATATTTCTACTATTAATAAATATTAATCTATACAAGTTAATATTAGAATATGATGAGATATGCAAATAAGCAAAAATACATTAAAATTCTTCTTTATTCTCCCTAAGGAAATAATTACCTTAGGGCTTAAAATTTTAAATGCTCTGCTTTCTGCCTCTAAATTTTATTATTCTACTTTTGGTTAACTTTAGTTAATTAGGTAATTGTGGAAAAGCAAACCTTGTTAGTGCCCAATATTTTTGCTATGGTCCCTCTGACCTGCGAAATTCATATAACCTGAGACAAAAAGAGAAATGCTAGCATGAGCTCCAGAGATCTGAACTGACTAGAAAATATCTATAAGTGATGTTTATTATGGATGCTTCAAAGACTACAGAACAAAAAGTTATCAAAAATCTCCAGTTTCTACTTTTCCGAGTTTGTTTATAGCAATGTTTATAAACTAAATTCTCAAAAACTTTTCAATGTAAAACACATAAAAGTGTTAGATAAAATATAACAAATATCCTTCTTAATCCATAACTGAACTCACTAGAAAGTAAGGATAGTCTCCAGAGGCCAGAATTCAAAAGATAGATAGGAATCAGAATGGGAGGCTGATATTAAAGCCATGGATGCCCTGGGGGAGTTTGTCAATCTCAGTCACCAAGAAGTTTAGGTTTAATGCCTGTGCCCAGAACAATAGACTGACCTTCAGGCCAAGCAAGATGATCTGTGAGAACAGAGCTTGCTTCAAAAGGGCAAAAACTGAGAGGTACTTTGCCCTCATTCAAAAGTAGCCTAGAAAATATCCATGAGGAAAGAGAATGGTCGACAAGAAAACTTGACTATCTTACCTGAAATCTGCTAGAAAAATTAAAGTCTACCCCAAGAATTCAACATTTGAGAAATTCCTTGATACATATTTTGACTTAAATATTTCCAGAAACTTCAACACTAAAAAGTAACAGAGGTTAGTCCTTGGTCGGCAGTATATTGGGGGCAACTGGCAGAAACAAATAAAAGTTATTTCTGAAAGGCTTATCCTTATTTCAGGCTTTGCTGAGTTCCCATAGATAAATCTATAGCATATATGAATTTATGATATAATAAACAAGCAAACACATGAGGAAACAGGTCAACCCAAGTAGGACCAGTAGAAAAATAAAGAGAACAATTAGATCTCACAGAAATCCAGATAAAACAACTATTAAATATGGAATAAAAACTATATATATTTAAACTGTTAGATAATTAGGTTATTAAAACTTCTTGCAAGAAAAATATATTAAAAATGAAAACCAGCCAGATAAGAGAAAAAATAGATATTTTAGAGATAAAAAATGTGAAAATGCAATTAAAATCAACTGCACATATTACATAGAATTAAATAAGTAAATCATGAATTGCAATATGCATAAAAGAATTTCAAAAACTATCTCAGAGGGACAAAAAGATGGTAACTATGAAAGAGATATGAAGGTAAAATGAGAAGACCTAACATACATCTAATTTGAGTTAGTTAATGGAAAGCATAAGGAGAGAAAAGATAGCCAGTAATTTTCTGTAACTGATGAATATGAATCCCCAGACTCAGCTAGAATAGCAAATTTCAAATGAAATAAACACATGCAGACTTATTAGATTGAAACTGTAGAGCATCAAAAACAAAGAGATTTTAAAAGAGCCTCCAAAGAGAAAAAAAACAGATTACCTGAGATACCTCAACATAACAAAAAGAGGGGTTTCTGTAATCTATACAAATCAAAGTGTGCTTTTCTGCGGTGTGCTTGAGAAAATCATCTCAGTCGTTCTCTCAGGAGCAGTCTGATGTTATATAAATAATAAAATTCCCCAAGTTACCACAAATTGGATTTTGTATTTTTGTATATACTCCCTTGAGAACCTCATGTACCTGAGTGTCCAATGTGCTAGCATTTTTCTTTTGATCTTCCATATGGTAAAGTGATAATATGCCATTTATCAATGAAAATTCACACCTAGATACTTGCCTATGCACCAAAGCCATTCTCTCTTGAATTGTCCTAGATTTAGTTGCCAGTGAAGCTCAAACATTTGGAGTCATCTGATTGCTGTATTGTGACTTTAAAGGATGGATGAACTATTCCTCATGGGTAGTTATCTCTGTACCAGCAAATCTCTGGAACCTTGGCTTTCTCCATTTCTCTGTCAGAAGCTAAGACACAATTTCTCACACTACTAAGCTGCACCAGGTGGTACTCCTACAAGAATGTTTAATTATTATTTTTTTGTGAATGCTTCTCAAAGGGTAAAGTGAATGCTAGGTTTAATTAGATATATAGCATAAAATACCTAGTATGGGACCAGAATACCATACCTGCCTTACAGTAAAGAATCCCCTTGCTTGAAATGTTTACTGCTCTCAAGATAAGTGTCAAACTCCTTAGTCCTGAGTCAAGAACCTCCATGTTTTCCTCTCTGCTTTCCCTTCTGGATGCAACAAGTGTCAGCCCTTTCCCCACATACAACATCTGGTCAAGTGGAAATATTTGCTTTTCCAGAAAGAGCAAAATGTTTTCAGCATATAGTTTCTTTTGCCTAAAAGATGTTTCTTTTCTTACTCTGTCACCTACTTCTTATCTATACTTCTCTTAATTTAGATGTCACCACTTCCTGCAAGCTTCTAGATTAAACATCTTTCTGGTTCACTCTCCTTATAATCCCATACAAACTCATATAGTTAACATTTTTGCAGGTTTGCCATATTGTATCTGTGTTCTATATTCCTCATTAAACTTTATCATTCTACAGGGCAGGAATTATAGTCATATTATTGTCATAGCAAAATAACCATAGCATGGATTTTAGCAAATAGTAATGATTTATTAATATCTAGTCAATAAGAATGTGTATGTTTGTGATGATTTTTATTAATAAGGAATATAATTAAAAATCAATAGCTAATAATAATAATTATATTAATTTGACAATCTGAACCATGTATGATTTAAAGACACCCCCATGCATTCTCTGTATAAGGTAGTTAGTATTATTACTCCAATTTCATGGATATATAGCACTGAAACACAGAGAAGTAAAGTAATTGGATAAAGATACACAGCTAGTGAAGCCAAGATTTGAACCTAGATTTCTTTATCCATGGAATCCATGTTTTTAGGCACCCTTTTAGTTGCCTTCCTTCTTCACCACTTTTCTTTAATTCCCTTCTATCTCGGGCAGTTGAAAGAGCATATGTTTGAATAATCTAGTACATATCAACTCTATCAATCCTCCCCCCCACACACAAAAAGCCTCTTTTATGTGGATGAACAGAAGTGATAGCAGATTATTCAACTCAACACTGACCAGTGGTGTAAACTCCTTGTTGCATGACTGAAGCCCTGTCATTTATGAGACCCTGAGGAAGTTTTGATGATGTGTTTGTTGTGAATGTTTGTTTGCTATTTGTTTTTTTTTTCCTTTGCTGTAAGGGTTGTAAGGTAAACTCCTACTACTGGTAAAAGATAAATTCTCAGGAAAATAGCAAGTGTTGTGGTTTTTTATTTGTTTTAATCAAAGACAAAAAAACAAAGAAGCCGAAATACTAAACGGAAAGGATGCCTTTTAATTCATGGCCACATTAAAGCAAAGATCTATAAAAGTCTTCGTGGATAGACTGCTTCTGAAATTCTAAGGCATTGTGTCAGGCCATTGCTACATGGTAGAGAATTGCCATGGAATTCCAATCTCCCGATTACTTTGAGAATGGTACAGATTGTCACCCATGCCCATGGACCCAGGAAGAATTTTTCTGGAACCTCAGAAAGGATTAGAAAGCTCTTGAGGCCCAGTAATTGCTCTACACAGTGGACCACACCACCTCATTATCCTCTGAAGCTTATTGAAGTTACATATGCAATTGGAGCTGGTTGCAGAATGAATCAAATAAAATTGTCCTTGGAGAGATCATACATATGTATTAACTAAGACTTTAAAAAAGACTTTGATAATAGCAAACCACTAGGTTAAATTGTAGATGAATTCATGTGTAGGAAGAATTCAGTCTTTTTTATCATCATTCATGAGTTAAGATTAAAACTAGAGCAAAGCCAAGTAATCTTAGCTGTTAATTACTTCATCTTCACTAAAATGTTATTTTCTTCATTTAATATACATTTACATTCTATGATAAAGCAATATTTTAAAGGTTGTATAAAAGGTGCTATATGAAAAAAATAAAAACTGTAACTATTATTCAATGAACATAAAGAACAAAACAATGTAACTAAACAATGTAACTAAAAGCCTTGCATCTAAATTACAAAAGAAAAGAATTTAAACAAGTTTAGGTGAAAACAAATAAAAAATAAAATAAATTTGAGCTCTTGAGAGCAGTGATTGCATTTTCTTCATATCCTAAATTCACCAAGACACATAATAGATGTTTAATAAATATTGATTGGACTGAATTGTTTGTGGAATGGACTGGAAATCGCAGAAGGAAAAGAAGGTAGGCAGTCCCAAAGGACACTATAAGTAATTTATATGAGGGGTCCACGAATTAGAAAGCTTGGGCCAAATTATACCTACCACTTTTTATGAGTAAAAATTTTATTGAAACATACAGAAACATAGAGAAACACAGCCATGCATTTTTATATACTGTCTATGCCTGTTTTTACACTATACTGTTATCCATAAAGTCTAAAATATGTATCATTTGGTTCTTTACTATCTAGTCCTTTACAATAAAATACTTACTATCTGGTCCTATGTAGGGCCAATTTTGGCCCTATATATTAACTTAGACTGTGAAATGAAGAGAATAGCTATGATCTTTCATCTATAAATCTTCCTAGCATCATCAATTTCAGCCTAGTTTATATTATATAACACATGTGTCCTTAGAATATGGGTACATAAACAGGGTCATAATGTCAGATGCAATTGGAAAAAATAATGAAAATGATACAATAATGACATCAAAAATTTCTCGACTCATACAGTTCTGAGTTTCATTCCTGAGCTCTATGCCTTGTGAGTGGTAAGATTTAGGGCAAATTACTTAACTTCTAAGTATCTGTTTTCCAGAAAACAAGAGTGGAAATATTTAATAGCATTGTCAGGAGGCTTAAATGAAACAACATATCAGAGTACCTGGATGGTAATATATTCAATAAATATTCTTTATTGTTTCATAAGACCAGATAGTTAATTAAACTTTACTTGCTGGGCTCTCCTCAATGATACTAAAGAAGTAGCAGCTGACTAGCTATTTCAAAATTTCCATCTAAAAGTAAAGATAATTTTTTTCATATTGGTTTCTAATCTTCTTTAATCCTCAATAACAACAACAATAACAATAATAACAACATAAGACTATCAAACTGGAGTCCAGATGCTTTGTTATAAAGATCTTTGGACTTGGAGTTAGAAAATTAATCTGGTTCAAATACTAAAATGTCAAATGCCAAGTGAATTGGGATGTAAGACATTCTCTATAAAAACACAAAATATCTAAAATTAAAATGATATAATATTGCAATAAAAATAGATAAATGTTTTAATGAAAGAGAAGCAAGCCAGAATCTATGTGTGTATGTGTGTGTATCTATTCAGATCAATAAAAAATTATCTGGGCATTTAACAATAGATTGCTATAATTAACAAACTGTTTGGAGAAAAAAATAAAGTTATATCCTAACCTCATTACATACATAAAACTAAATTCCATATGGATTATAGAGTTATTATTTTAATAATAAAAGTAAGAAAAACATTAGAAGAAAACACATGTAGAAGACCTTCCTAAGAAAGTCACATTCTCTAGACCAATAAAAGAAAAAAATGATAGACTTGAAATAAAAATTTCAAGTAAAATTAAAAGATAAGATATAAAATGGAAAAAATTTGCTGCAATATGTATGACAAAGGTTTAATATCAAGAATATATTTTTAAAATCTCATATAACAATAAATAAATAAAATAAAAACAGATAAGAATATAAGCAAGTAATTCATAAAGAAACTACAAATGAGCAATATAGATAAAAAGTTACTCCCTAATCTAGAGTCAAAAATTAGATTTCTTAAAATTATATTTTTTGTGCATTAGCATGTTAAAAATTTTAAGTTTGAAAATATCCACTGAGTCAGGAAATAGAAAAAATGAATGTGTTCAAAGAAATACCACTAAGAGATAATACTTCCAAAGTGATTGTTATGTATGAGGCAATGTTTTTTATATATACTCATATTTATATATATAGAAATGTATAAAACAGCTAAAATAAATAAATTTAATATATATATCAAATTGGTATATAATAATAACTTTGAAAGAATTATATATTTTTTTACTTTACATAATATGGCAATATGTATAATCTTAACAACCTTGTAAAATGAGCACTCATTTTGACCCTATTCTGCAAATGATAAAATCAAATCACAGAGAGTTTAAATAACTTGTCAAGATCACATAGCTACCAAATAACCTTTTACATTCCTACCAACAGTGTTCAAAGAGTTTTAACTTTTCTAATACTTTACCAATACTTATCTTTTTTTTTGATAGTAGCCATCCTAAGAAGCATGAGGTAATAACTCATTGAAGTTTCATTTGCATTTCTCTGATGATTAATGATTTTGAGGATTTTTCATATATGGTGGTTGCCAGGGAACAGGGGGAGAGGACATGGAGAGTGCTCACTATGTAGAAATGTACAGTTGTTATACAAGATGTGTAAGTTCTAGAATGACAATTTATTTATACTTTTATCCCTCTGGCAATCCCATGCAGCATCTGCCAGGGTATTGTGCATTAAATATTTAAGAGATTAGATCTCATATTGTGTTCTTATCACAAACAAACAAATAACAACAACAAAACAAAGTAACACAAGCAAACTTCTAGAGGCAACAGAAAGGTTTATTACTTTGTGGTGATGGTAACATTGGTGTGTACATATGTCCAAACTCATTAAATTGTATATGTTGATTCTAAGCAATTTTTGCATGCCAATTATGGCTCTGAACAGCTGATGAAAAAGTAGATATGTGTGTACATATATAAAAGTATAGAAAACATAATTAGAAAATTCAACCTGAAATTAAGTAGAGTGGGATTATAAGAGAGAATGAAAAGAAAGTCACATATTTTTGATTACATGCTTATTTTATATTAAATATTACAAGTAAAATATATTCATAAATAAACTATGATCTTTACAAAGTGTGTTTAAGGACGTTCACATTATCTACCATTTCATAGAGATCTTTCTCTAGAAATTAGCCAGGTAATTTGGTGGAATCATCGTTTGCTTACAAAGGCTAATTGAAATTTTAAAGATAAAACCACATGTATTCACAAAGGCCTAATTTTGTTGTTAGAGTTTAAGTTCAGGGAGAAAAAAACAGTCACTGGCATTCTAATTCAGATACCTCAGGTAACACATTAAATAATTTAAGTAATTCTTGTGAAGTTCTTGAAGATCGAAGTAGCATTTTCCCAATGTATTTTCCCTATTTAAATTAAAACCCCACATCTTTTTCCTGAACTGGCCAAAATAATGTTTAGATTGTCTTTACTAGACTTTGATTAGATCCCATTTGATTTTTATTTCTGTCTGCAAGAATTGTGATAGGTACTTTTGTTTATACCCTGAGCCTGAGCCTTATTCCATAGCCTGCTAGAAATGAAAGAAATGTTAATCACTTTTCCCTCCAAACCCCAAATAGAACAGCTAACCTTCAGGAAATGATCTTTACCTCTAAACAACAAATTAATTCCCTCAGATCTTTTCTCCCAATACACATTCCTTAACATTGCACCTCACTCAACTCATGGACCAAAGGTAGCTTCAGGAGTAAGAAAGCAACTAGTAACTTCTGTTCTGAAAACACTCATCCTTGATCTGCTTCTGAACTTGTGTTCTGATGCACATATTTTATTTTCTTTAATAATGAAAACAGAAAAAACTTGCTCTCTTCTTTTCTCCCATTGACACTCCAAAGTGAGTTAATTTTGGCTGGTTTAAAATGTCTTGCACAGAGAGCTATACTCCTCAGTTAAACTTACCTTTAAGATCTCTCAAAAACAATCTCTCAGCTCATGTAAAGATAGAACCTGGAGCCAGTGCTCTCTGAGCTAGTATCTCCACTCTCACAGTTAACATCCATAACAAAACTGCTTGTGAAGTCAAATAAACACCTGTCAGTTTCTTCAGCTTAGAAAAGGAAACATAAACGAGATCCAGGAATTAGAGGATGTGTTACCGGAGAGTGGGGATACTCTCCCGGTGTGTTGTTCAGGTTCTTGATGCCTTGAACAAAGAATTGAGCAAGATACCGAAATACGGTAGAAAAGAAAACTTTTTAGAACAGAAAGTACACTTCCCGACGTGGAAGCAGGCCTGAGCAAGGAAAGTGTGGTTCAAAGGCCTGGTAACAAAGACTTCAGGATTTTTATCCCTTTTTGCTGTGGATGGTTACTTTTCTTAGAGAAGTGGGCTTCCTTGATTGACAACTAAGATTGACAGGACTCAGTAATTCATCATTTTGCTTTCTGTGTATGTTTGTTCCCAGAGTTCAGTCTGTTATGCTATTAATGAACTTCCAGGCATACGCATCATATTATAATAATGGTATAAGGAGGCTCAGGTGAGTTAAAGGTTGTTGGAGTCTTCATTGCGCAGGTGCGAGTGACTGGCTTAAACTGGTACCTAATTCTCTGTCTACAGGTTTCTTTGTGAGTTAAAAAAAAAAAAAATGCCTTCTGGCTTGCTTAATTGTGGACAGATTAGGGCAAACCCCTTCTAGGATAGGATGACTTTGGTGTCTTTGCAGGCAGACCTGAAATCCCCTAAACTAACTTCCCTGCCTAATTCTTTTCTAAGAGTCGTGAACTCCCATATTATTAGTATGGCTGGTGAGGAACAGGTCTCTTCTTCTGTGTCTGCTTCCTACTAAGAATGGCCTAGTCCCTGCCTACAGGAGTTTCATGGAGCTCTTTCCCTTTCTGCCTCAGTCAGGGTGGCATCTTGGGTTTCCTGCTGAAATGCCACTTCAGTACTTAGACAAGAAAAAAAGATAATAACTCGTTATTTAAATCATATATCTACTAATTTTTATTATTAATTTGCCTATTAAGTGAGTAAAAGGAAACAGGCTTGTTTAATATATTTCTTAAAGAGTAAAAAAAAAAAAAATTTTTTTTTTGGCTTAAAGTCCCCTGCTCTCTCAGATTCTAAAAGGCCCTGTCTGACTTAACACCATTTCTTCTAACAATAGGCTGATGACCCTTATCAATAATAGCCAGAGGATCTGAGTCACCAGTTTCAGGGAATTATCTGGATTTGAGGGAGAGGGCCTTTTTTCCAAAGAAAAAAGGGAGGAAAACTTAACTAGGTTTACTAAAAAGATTAACTCTGCAAGAGATATTCCATATCATTTTCTGCTAAAGGATTAAGAATTTTACAAGTGATGTCCCATCTTAGATGGGTCCTGGTGTCAGCCTGCCTGGGTTTGAATGCTGGTTCCCTCATTTTCCACCTATTTGATATTAAGTAGTACTTAAATGCTCTGTTTTCTCAATTGTAAAATTAGGATTAAAAAATAGTACCTACTTCTCAGGCTTGTTGTGAGGATTAAATGAAATAATATATGTGAATCCTTAAGTAGAGTGCCTGATATTCAATGACTGTTGGCTTTTAAGATTGTTATCTTGGCATTAGCATTTAATTAATTCCTTCACACAAAGATTTGTAAAACAGGATTATTATGGGCTGAATTGTTTTATCCAGACTCACAGTACCCCAAAATGTAATCATATTGACAAATAAGGTCTTTAAAAAGTTAATTAAGGTTAAATAAGATCCTAAGGAAGGGGCCTTAATAAAATTTTACAAAGATATCAGTCATAAGAGAAAGACAGAGAAAAGGCCATGTGAGGACACAGCAAGAAGGCAGCTATCTACAGCACAAGGAATGAGGTCTCTGCAGAAACTGAACCTGCTGACACTGTAATCTTGAATTCAAGCCTCCGGAACTCTGAGAAAATAAATTTTTGTTGTTTAAATCAACTAGTCTATCATATTTTGTTATAGTAGCCATAGCAAACTAAAACAAGGACATGGTTCTTAATTGATTTCTACCCTTCTCATACCTACATTTTTTGCCAAAATATAGTCCCTCCCTTTGTGTTTTTATAATCTAATGTAGAGAAAGAGGCAAAAAGAAAAAGTTTTAGGTATTTTAGCATTTTAAGAAAAAAAAAAGTAAGCAGGAGAAACCCAGGGCCCAGATACTGAATTATTCATGAAAGGTGAATAACTTATTTAATACCCTGTTGGAATTGTTTTTATTTCACTAACTGTAATCTTTTACAATTTAAAGACCACAATAACCTTTACCAATATATCTGTATTTTATCATCTTTATTTTTCATCCCTTTGTATCACTTCTTAGATTTGTTTTTCTAAATATTTAAAAATTCCTTAGAAATTTTTTAATGCAATCACTCTTTGAGTAAAAATTCTAAGGCTTTAATTATCTAATAAATTTGTGTTGCATCCTCACATTTAAGTAAAATTTTAGCTGGATAGAAAATTCTAGGTTAAAGTTCTCTTCCTTAATAATTTAAAAAATACTCTCTTGTTTTACAACAATGCAAATGTACTTAGTATCACTGAAACATTGCTGCTGAATTTACTGTAAAGGGGCAGGTAACAGTTTTTCTAGTGCCATAAAACGAAAAGGTAGGAGCAGAATTTTGAGCATTTTTCTTCAGCCTGTTCTATTATTTCCCCACGGGCCTTCTTTCCACGCCACACCTGCCTACTTCCATGGGGAAGTACTGATAGTCAAGAACTCTTGCTAGTTTACTCTCTTGGCAGAAATTGATATTTGTATATTCTAATTCTACACTTAACATAACTACATAAATGTGAAAATATGCATTTGTTCACACTCTACATACATTATCACATAAACATACCACTAGATCCAAATGTGTCAATGCCTATTATATATGTTATATAAATGATATGCTAAATTCAGTGTGTATATACTAGTATCTCATTCTTTCAACATAAACATTTTTACTAACCAAAGAGTACTTCTAAGCTTTTCTTCCCAAAAGCAAGAAAATTAAACCCCAATATAATAATAAACAATTATGTCTAAATAGAATTGTACAGATTCACAGAGAAATCAATAACAGCATTAAAGAGACAAAACTCTCCCTCCCTATAAAAATGACAAGAAAGTGGCTGTTTGCATATTGCAAGTAAATGAAGAGATGTGAGATTGTAATGAGTAAAAACAGGATGAGCTAAACAAGAAATCCATAAAGGATTTAAATCAGAAAGTGAAAGTGTAAGACTATGCAAATTTCAGCAATTTAAAGAGAATCTAGAGGTCATTCTTCATTGACATGGTAAATTTAATTTAAAGAATCAAATAATGCAGACCGTGTATGGAGACATTACTATAAAAGGTAAATATAAGTAATTTCTTTACCAGGTTTTACAGTTCAATCAAGCAAACTATAAAATACTAATCTTCAAAGTCAATATTTCTAAAGTTATTTAATTCAGCCTATAGATGAAACTCCTGCTTATCTTATCCCATTGTAAGAGGTTATTTTTTAAAATTAATTTTCTCTTTACTAACATTACTAGGAGAATTTATATTTGGTAAAATAAAACATTTTTCAGCATTTTTGGCCTGTATCTCAAAAATAATATTTTGTTCTGTGCTCCATAGCCACATCCTATCTTGAGTATAGAAAACTAAGACTATACACATCCCTACTCATTCACAATGAGAGATTAAATAGTTTAAAAATAGAAAAACTTTATCTTGCTCCTTTATAGCCAGAAGGGGGGGAAAAAAGTAAGAATTATAAGCCCTAGACAATTTATTCTTTCATTAATGAGACAGATTTATAAAAAGATCCTTCCAAAATTATGGGTAGTAGTTTTTAGAGCTGCCATAACAAATTATCACAAATTGGGTGGCTTAAGACAACAAAAATTTATTCTCTCACAGTTCTGGTGGCCAGAGCCTGAAATCAAGCTGTTGGCAGGGCGATGCTCCCTCTGAAGGCTCTGGGGGAAGATCCTTTCTTTGCCTTTTCCAATTTCTGGTGGCTCCTGGTGTTCCTTGGCTCATAGCAGCCTAACTCTAATCTCTACCTGTGTCATTACATGATCTTTTTCTCTCTGAGTCATTTTTTGTCCTCTCTTTTTTTTTGTAACATTGCACTAGATTAGGGTGCACTCTAATCTAGTCTAACCTCATTTCAACTAATTGCAATTCCAAAGATCCCATTTCCAGATAAGGTCACAAGCACCAGTGGTGAGGACTTGAACTTTTTTTTTTTCTTAAACAAACAGGACATGTATTATCTCATATAATAACAATAAGCCCACAAGTAGGGCCAACTTCAGAGTTACTTGAGGTATTTCTTGCTCAAGTCTCAGCAAGAAACTAGCTAAGTTTTGTACATATTTGTGATTTATCATTCATACATTGCTTAATCTTCAGACTAGTTCTCTTTCTGGTCATAACTGGCTACTAATAGAAAAAAAAATAATTTGTGCCTTGCTTTCATGTTAGGAGAAAGGGAGAGGGCTCAGGTGATGAATAAATAGAGAGGGGATGGTAAGAGAATTGGCTCCCTCAAATATAGAATATAAATTCTTTCATTTCATTTGATTGAGCCACACTCTCATCATGAGTCACCAGGCAAATGCCATGCACTTATTTGATTGATGAGAATTTACACCCAGAATTGGTAGTGGGATTAGAATCTCCTGAGTCATCTTGCTCCTAGGAGAAGAATTAATTGTTGAATAAAACTGGAATTTCTTTAGGGAGGAGGAAAAGGGGACTAGATGCTGAGTAGCCAGTTGACAGAGTCACCTAAAAATCTATTCTGTTTTATGCCATTTCTCTACTCCCGTGAAATCTGGTAGTTCAAGTAATTTTCATGATATCCTTATAGAACATATATTTGAAGAGATACAATTAGCTTATTGTACTATGAAATAAGCTTACTCTACTATTCAGAGAACTAAAATCATATGACTAACTTTTCTTAAGATCAATTGCATTGCTCAATTACTTCTATCATCAAGTCACACAAGATATCTCATTTTATATTCCTAATTTAGCCCAAATGTATCTCATCTTCTCAATTCCTATTTTTGTTGTTTCAATTAAAAACTTCATCAGTTTTAGGGGGGACAAAAGCAATATCTCTCAACTAGTCTGTTTCTCCATTCTCTTTTCCAAGTTCAAAATATCCCCTGCAGTGTAGACAAATTAATGTGCCTAAAATACAACATAAATGACATAATTCTGCTTCTTAACACATTGCAGTAGATCCAAAATGTCCTACAAGATAAAGTTTAAGGTCCTTAGTAAAGCATTTAAGGTGCTCTATCATTTATTTCTCTCTTGCTTACACCCTCATCCTTACTTTAAACCTGTACTCTACTCTTAAGTCATAATGAGCTTCTTGCTATTCCAAAAGTATGCTAGTATAACACACATCTATTTTCCTTTTGCCTGGGGATTCCCTGCTTTGCTTTGAACTATTCAAACTATGAAGTATCAGTGAGGGTTCTAGAATTTCTACTCAGTAGAAACTGAAGAGTGGTGATTTGGTTGGAGGACGTAGATCTGGAGGACAGTGTTGAAGATTATTTTCCATAGACTCCTATATTAATATGAAAAAAAAAGCACTAAATTTTTCATATCAGAGAACAAGTATGCAATTCGTCATGATTGGGGAGAGCTCTCACCTTACCCTAAGACTGAATTTGATGCCACCATTGTAAAATATAAGATTAAATATAGAAATATATTTCCATATGGTCTTTAAGCTAGACTTCCTTGTGTTAATAAAGGTGTGCCTAAACAATCTTCTACTAATAAAGAGCTATTTAATCTATTTAATATGGGTCTTGTAAGACAGGTAAAAGCTAAAGTTGTCAGATTTAGCAGCCAGTATATAGAAAACTCTGTGTTTGTGTGTGTGTGTGTGTGTGTAGACAATATTTAACTTAAGGGAAAACAAAATATTGTACAAAAAATATAAATATTTATGATATAGCTGATTATGTGTATATAGCTCTTATGTGTATAAGATTTTTCTAGTTATAGTAAACACTGAAAGTCGATTTAGATAAAAATAGTGATATATTTGTTTTAATAGGATAAGAAAAGGAAAGTTTTTAATTGTGTATAGGTATGATAAAAATCTAAATTCTAATCCTCTATAATAGAAAATTAACAAATAATGGTTCAAATTAAAAGCCAAGAACATCACTATTGTGATGTTACTTATTAATATAGTTATAAATAATAGAAGGAAATAAAAAGTTGAAAGTAGATACCTTTGAAATGAGATAGTGGTGATTTTTATTAGTAGTTTTGTGCCATTACTTGACTTTTAAATATATATGTGTGTATGTATATTTCCCTGATAAATGAAAATTTCATTTAAATATAATTACATATATTTGATCTTAGGTCTCTTTTCAGGATGTTGGAAGGATTTAAATTTATAACCTTTGTTCATTTTAACTATTTTTTTGCCAAATTGGTCTTGCAGAATAATTTTTGTTTTGGCAGTATCCACTTTAATTTTGGAGAACCATAGATATCAAACATTTGCATTCATTCTGATCATCAGAACTAGATTTCAGAAGGGTATATCCCAGAAATAGAAGAGACTTTTTTTTTTCTAGGAAGAAAATGTGATTCTTATAGCATATGAAACTTTCCCTAAATGTTTTTTCTAAGAGGTAACATTGTCTTTATTCAATCATGTAAATGCTAAGCATTGATTGTTCAACAATGTGCCTTACAAATCTATAATCATTTCCTGAATCCAGTGATTGTTTCAATAAGGGTAAAGAACATGATCTCATATTCAGTGATAGCTGGAGGCTTAATCAGAAACAATAGGAAGTGTTATGATCCTTATTTGCTCCACCAGACTCATTAAAATAATCAATAGGAAGGCCAGGCATATGGGAAGGTGATGAGAAGGACAATTAATGTGCTTAAATGGATAATGGATAATGATACATGATACATGATAGGTAGCAAGAGCAAGAGCAAACATTTCTGAACCTCACAAAATCTTTAGAATGCTTCAATTTTCTAAGTCTTTCTCAAGGTTACTTACTGGAAATTAAAGTACCTGAATTCAAATCCAAATCTGTCTTCCTCCAAAGTTTACAATTTCTTCAGATTGCCAAAAACAAAGAGAGGACAACTGGAAATCCATCCCAGGTCTGCAACTCTACATTTTGTCTATGCTTCTATGGTTACCAAATACAGCAGAGATTTTTGTGAATACGTTATTCATAAGAGGAGTTAGATTCCAACATTTATTTTAGCTAAAAAATGCCTAACCTATATCTGTGAATATAATATGTAAGTTACTTAAAGTAGAAATCTAACTCCTTTCTGGAGTCTTCCCTAAGCATCTGTTTTACTGTCTTTATTATAAGATTACCTTGCAGCTTTCTTCCAAAACAGAGCATGATTGAAGTTATATGGTAAAGAAAACTTTGAAATGATCTGGGTGTGGGGAGGCACAGAGGGGTGAACATTTTCTGCCAACATCATAAAGACTCTTTGAAAATCCTCAACTATTAACTAAAGAATGAGATTAGACTCATGTCAAACTTCAAAGCTTCTTCCTAACTGCCTATTTTAAAAGGCTTTTCTCTGAAAATAAAGTAGTTTCCTTTTTCTTCACAGCACAATGAGAAATGTATTTCTGTTCATTTACACTTTTATTTTCCCTGTGGAATAAAATTCTTTGAGTTTATGTGAGAGGATGATTGTTCTCCTGACCTTTCTTGTCAATGACTTTTCAAGGTAATAAACAAAAATACATGTAAACATTTTTCCAATTTGTGATGAGCAGTCAATAAACAGAAAATGCTAATCATACTAATTTCTTTTCACCAGCCAACTGATGCATAAATAATATATTAACATGCAAGAGCCAACAGGGTTAAGCTGTTCAAACATTGTCATTGATCCTCCCCACCCCCCCACCCCCGCCACCTTCTTCTCATTCAGCTAGTACTGTGTAACCTTTCTTTTCCTTTATATTGTAAAACTTTGTTCCCTTGAGCATCTCTGAGGTTCAGCTCTTAAAACATTAATTAAAGGCAGGTGAAGTATTTGACTAATCAGCAGAGGAGTCTGTAGGGCTCTGATGTTGAATGACAAATGTCGATATATGCTTTAGGTTTGTTGGATCAACCAGCCAATATAGAGAAACTGATCCATCATCTTGTCACTAATTCCCATAGCATCCCAGAAGCCTGCCAATTAAAAGAAAAGTTGTAATCACAATACATCACTCAGCGGTGATTGCAGAAACATGATAAATAGGGACCTTTTTCTTCCTCTCTGTTGAGTATTTGATGTCATTTTTGAAAATGTATTTCCTTTTTCAGGTTGATGCAGAACTCAGATCCAAAATGAAAAAAAAATATCATATATATATATATATATATATATATTTCTCTATTCTTTCTCTTGAAACATAAATTAACATTTCATTAAAGAGGTATAAATTCATGTAGACTTTTGAAAAATGACAGAAATGGTTAAGACAGTAACTGTATACTGAGAACTAGCCCAATTAATGTCTTTTTTTTCTGCAAAGGCAAAATTTGGAATTTTCTTTGGTGAATATTCACAGAAATTAGAAAGCGATATAGCATACAAATCTCTTAATATCTCTCATTCTTTAAAAAGACAAAGGTATGTGACTTAAACCTTTCCAGGCATGTTTCCTGTCTTGCTCCTATTCACACTCTTTTATCAGCTATTCTAACTTACAGGCAGCTCTCTAAGTTTGCCAAACAGGTCTATGGGCATGTTTTTCTATTCATCAGGAAGGCCCTTCTAACCCTTGATCAGTGTAGCTAACTACTACAAGATCTTCCAGATTGAATCAAGGACATCTCCAGAGCTTGGACACATCCCGCTATCACTAAAAGCCTGAGTTAAAGATTCTTTTCTGGGTTGCCTCTCTGATCTTCCATTGCACCTAATTCCTGCCTCTATTTAAATCTAAATCCTTTTATTGTAATGGAAAATTTTTTTATCTGTTTCCATTTAAATTGGTGAGCTCCTTGAAGAGAGAGACTATCTCACATTAACCTTATACCCAAATTATTAGCATAATAATTTGGGTATAAGATTACCCTGTAGTACCCTGTAGGTGCTCAAATCATTTAATGTAGCAAACTGCTCTCATAAAATCTGCTTAAATCTCTCAGCAGTTACTCAGTATCTTAGAATCAAGCTTACATCCTTACCACGCCTTATGAACTCCTAGCTTCTTGTTGAGCTAACCTCATCCTTAGCTTCTTGTTGAGCTAACCTCACCTTCCCTCAATTTGACTTACTCCCAACTGACTTTCCTTTGTTTCCTCATGTGACAAGTTCCTCCTTAACTAGGGGCCTTTGTATTTAGTATTATCTTTGCTTGAAATTCTCTATTACTCTTCATCTGGACAACTTAACTCTTAATTTTCATCTTAAAAGACACCTCTTTAGGGAATATTTTTTCTTTATACTTCTCACCAAAACCAAATGATGTCTCAGTTGTATAATCCTATGACATTTTTCATGATTCTTATCACATTGTTATACAAATGCAGTCCTTTCTAGACTGTAAGATCTATGAGAGGAGGTGTCATGTTTCTTTCACTTAAGTTTAATCTGTGACAAATAAGAGGAGACACTCAGTAAGTATTTGTAAGTTGTCTGAGTAAATAAATCTTGAATATATAAACAAATTTTTACACCACAAACCAGAATAAAGGCTATAAACCTGCCATAGTATTATTTTAAAATTTAAGCTTTTGTAGTAAAATTTATGAAACATGTTTCTAAAAAAGCTATATTCTTTACTTCGCATTCTTTTTGCAGTGAGCCAATCAACAAGCTTAAAACAAAAGTGTCTTAACTTTCAAAAGCCAGGTGCTTCAGTTTTCATAACTCAGGCAATTGGCCTGGCAAGTGTCCAGAAACCTGAGGCTATCATCAAATTAGACTGAAAATGCATATAATTGTTTCTCCTTGATGCCCCCAACCCCGGTAATTACTTGCACCTGTAATTTCCTTTGACAGGTGTTAGTGCCACACTCCCTTCCTTCTCCGCCAGGTGACGAGTAAATACATTCACTTCATGAATTCCACACACTCTAGATGCAAAAAAACTGGCATTCGCAAACCAAAGGTTGCATACGTTTTCACATTCCATGGCTACATCTCAATCCTAACACCCACACTTTTGCCTCCCAAAGTAGAAGACAAAATAGAGGAGGGGAAAGTGGAAATGAGTGATTCGTGCTAGAAAGTCTAAAAGGCCCAAAAAAGCAAATTGTGCTGTGTCTTGTGTCATCCTTTCCAGCCGTCTGTCAAGGCTGCTCACCTACTTTTCTATTTGCATCCCCTATAACTGTTCAGTCTTTGTGTAGCAAACAAGTGGAGCTAGCTTCAGAAAGGAATCATGAAGGGCTGGATTCTCTAAAATAATCATGTAAAACACTAATGATATTTTGGCTTAAAAATAATGCATCTCCAGTGACAAAGTCTGCTGAAATCAGTGGTATTTATGAACTTATTTATTTATTTATTTATTTATTTACCTTTTGTCTGAACAAGAATATTATATTTATAAGAATATAATGTGGAATTAAAATTCAACAGAAAGAAACTCAAGTTGAGAGCTGCACTCTAGGTACTGTTTTTAATCTTTTATCTGATTCACACAGATGAGCAAGACATTAAAGCTCCTTGCCATTTTCTCAAACATTACAAAGCAACAACAAGAAGCAGAATTACTTTTAAAGTGAATCCTCACTAAATTATTCACAGACTAAACAAAGACAAATAAGCAAACAGAAGGCCAGGAAAATTTAAAAATTCACTGTCCAAACTGCCAGGATTGCCACATAGCTAAAAAGGACACCAGCTTCAGAATAAGTCATTGAATGTCCAAATGTATTTTCAGTGCTCTTTAAGAAATTTCTTACAGCTGATCTAAATTTCTAAAAATAAAATGATAAAATTTCGCCATCACTATAATTTCATGAACTGTATTTTAGGTTTTATTTAAGTATGAAACTGTCTTAAAAAGAATTTTATGTGATGTTGCACAGAAGTAATTTTTACAGAAAGTTGGCAATGTAACAGATAGTCTCTGCTGTTTTCTTTAAAATACAAAGACAACAAAATGGCTTTAAGAAGATATTAATATATATTTTAAGTATATTTATGAGACTCCTTTTTCTCTTCCCTAGCTGAACCATAACCTACTTATTTTGGTATATTCTCACCATTTCTGATCTCCATCCATGGCTAGGAGGATAGAATAGAGTTGATCTGATTCATAAAAGACTTGAAAGGTTTTCTAGTTCACTTTTCTGATCTCTACATTGCTATGACTATAGGCTAACATTGTTACTACTTGACTAGTAATCATTAATCATGTCACTTGCTTGGTAACATATATGCAAAATACTGAATTCATCAATCTATTTACTCTCACTTTTAAAAAGATTATTTTAGTATCTTTTTAACTACACAGAATTAAGACAGTCCATGTTACATTACCATATAATCCCCATCCCACTATGAAATTCTATACAAATAAAAGGGAAGAATCACTAATCCCTCGATGTGTTTATACTTTAATCTTTTGGTTTAAAATAGTCAAACTGAGGCAAGAACGGGTATCAATGAGTTTATATTACATGAGCATTTCCATTTTAATTTGTGAAATGACAGGCAAAATCATAAAAAAATACGACCATGGGGGATTCTCTTTGGAGTCTGATTATAGAGTCAACTCACGTTAATTCTCCACTGGTAGTGAGGTAACTCACTGAAGTTTATTAAATATACTGATTGTTCATGGAAGGAAAAATCAGTAAATTTGCCTTTTGCCATTATGGGCCAGAATTTAAGCAGTAGCAGTCAATTCTAGAAAGGTCACATTGTCCTTACTTTTCTTCATGGTTAGAGACCCCAAGAAAATAATGTATCATGCTTTCCATACTTAATAAGAAAATAAAAATGGGTCTCAATCATCCTGTGAATGTATTTAGGAGCACTGGAGCAGGGCTCCCAAAGCCTATGATATTGCTTATAGACTGGTACCTCTGCAAAGCTACATAAAGCATCATTGGGAAAAATGCTATCTATTATTCTGCTACTGTAGCAAGTAGAGCTATATTACAATGAGATGAAAGAGTTAACCCAATTTCCTTGAAATATTGGTGAAATTTTATCCTAAGAGATTATGGGTCTTTTTTTATTGTACTTAGTTTTACATGTGGTTGCTTTTGTTAGCTATTCACTAATTTTTGGCAGTTATTTCATAGAAAGCAAACCATACTGAGCAATTTTAGTATTCTATTACTTATTAATGAAATAGTAATTTTATTAAAGGAATTGCTGAAAGGTAGTGTCCTGTACATTAGAATTTGATTTTCTTCCTCAAATTGCTTCTATATATTTTTTTAGTTTAACTAAAATGTGACAGTAACTTTACTAGGCACTATACTTCATATTAATTTAGATTCCTTTGAAATATTACTTTACAATATTGCCTTTTATTATTTTCTTTTAATAACTCTAAGCAACAACATTCCATTTTTCAGAGAGAAAGATGAAAAACTCCTCTGAATAGAGTGGTTGCAATCTGCCAGACTTTGTTCTGGGCACCTGACCTATGTTATTTTCCTTCATTCTTACAATTAAACTATGAAGCTGTTTACAACCCCTTCAAATTCTCCCTTTTTAATGAGGTGAGTTTAATGTCACATCACAACCCCTTCAAATTCTCCCTTTTTAATGAGGTGAGTTTAATGTCACATCAAAGGAGAAAGTAATACAATAAATACTATAATATGGTTAAAAGAATAAAAGAGTTACCCCAAATCTTCTAAAACCCTGTTTTTTGTTTTCAGAAGTAGAGATGTGGTAAGACCTAACAACTGCCATATTTTACAATTGTCTATGAGTCAAAGTAGATCAGCTGTATTCTTCAAAGTACTTTTGGTCTGACAATTTCTATCACGTTTCAGGACTGTGAGAATTAAAATGTCCTAGTTATAAAAACTGCTAAAAAAATTGTTCCAGCAATGGAAATGACAGTTCAGCTAAAAAATGTATATTGACCATGCTGTGGTGTCACTGCTACAAGGGCTACAGCAGACAAGAATATTTTGAAGCATTTCAATTCTATTTCTCAAGGATCTCTTCCCCCACACCCATTTATTTGATTAGTAAGGTAAAACTGTCCTTTAGAAACTCTAAACTTAGACATATATACTTATACCAACTTTCAAACAATGTGTGGATTTAATTAGGCAATATATTTCTCTTGCCTTTCAGAAGAAAGGCACCATTATATGTCCCTGCATTATCATTTACATTGAATGAGAACTGCTTGTATTTGATTTTTATGAGAAAGAGGGAGAATTTTTGAATAGCTCTGTTGTCTTCTGTGTAGACACATGCTGGTAGGCTATAAACTAATTAGCATGAACAGTAGATACTTGAGAATGGTTTGTCAAAGAAGCTGATAAGACACTACAAAGTCTTGGAAATGGCACCAAATGATCTTCTCGTCCTCTGCTTGAAAGTGATAATGCTAATACCAGTTTATTGAAATTTGTAATCTAATATCCTCTGCTAATTTCCTATTGGGAATAGTACTTATTTTGAATGTGTTGCTTATTTTACATGTATTCAAAAACAGAGTCAGTGAATGTTTAGAAGCTAAGTTTTCCTATTTTCAATTTTCATCTTTATTATCAGATGTGATGCATTCTGAGGGAGAAAACTTGAGCATGTAAAACCATTATATTTTCAAACTGATTGTTTTCAAGACTTTAATTAAAATCTCTATGCTTTTTATAGTGTTCTGAGCTTAAGCTACTGCAAAAATAGTACAACTACTTGTCAGCTGAGGAGGATTATGAATAGCTTTACCGGTTAGAGAAGAAGGATTAAATAGAGTAGTAAAAAGAACCATTTGTCTCTGTTAATTAAAAAAAACAGTCTCAACCATAGTTGCAATTATAGGGCAGGTAATGAGTATGAAGAATCCACGGTGAGTATGATATAAAAGAAAGATCAATATTTTAACATGAAAGACAATAGGGTTTGAATCCTGACTCTGACACATACTTACTGAATCTCATAGGTCAAACAATATTTTTTTGGGTATCAGTTTCTTCATTAAAATAAAAATAAGTAGACCTAATTTAAAGTTGTTAGATATATCTAGCTTAAAATAGTCAATAAATATTATTGTTTTTCTTTTCTATCCAAGGTTTTTAAAATCTCCACAAAAAGCACGAAAAATAAAGAAGTAAATAACTAATATGCAACTCCAAATTCACGCATGTTTAAAACTAGTTGTCCGTTTTTTCTTTATAGTTTCGATACCAGATGGTTAGCTTGACTAGATGATATAGAATTTTTATCTCTCTTTTCTTTATTAAAAAAAAAAAATGTTGCTGTACTGTTGTTTGCTTTATTGCTATTGAGGAATCTGATAATGGCAAGGTTTTCTTACTTTGTAATGTATTTAGTAATTTTGACCAGGAGTCTTGAAGCTTTTTACTTTATTTTGAAGTCTAAATGCTTAATTGAGATAAATCTTGGAAGCATCGCTTCTATGTCAGTTTTCCCTTGTGTATGATATTTTTTTTCAATTTCAATATATAGGTTCTGTTCTTAATTTAGAAAGTTTTCTTGGATTTTGTTTTATAGTCACTCTATTTTGATTCTCTTTTATTTCTCTAGGACCTTGAACTTAGTCTTGCTTTCTTCTTTTTCCGTACCACCAAGCTTTTAAGAGATTCTTCTTCCATTCAAACTCTTCTTAGGCAATACATACTGAAATATTTGGAAGCAAAATGTTATTGTGACTGCAATGTATTTTCAAATGTTTCAGAAAAAATAAAATTTAAATATAAAGAGAGAGATAAATAGATATACATACACACAAAGAATCAGACAAAACAAATGTGGTAAAATATTAACAATTGGTGAATATTTGTGAAGGGCATATATTCACTGTATTGTTTATTCAAGTTTTTCATAAGTTTATATTTTTTCAAAATAAAAAGTTGAGGTTAAAAATAAGTCTCATTTAGAAAATTACCTAGCTACAATAGTTTTATGAAAGTGTGATCTAAAATTTTATACTGGAGGAATTTCAGGGATACTTTTATTCAAAGCTTTATTTATAAAGAGAAAACTGTGGCATAGAGAGTTTTGTGATGTTCCTCAAATTACCAAGTTTATCAGTTTCAAAGCTAAGAATCAAACCCTCCTCTTATAAATCCAAGTTTAGTAGTTTTCTTATTTTTTATTTTTTCATTTTTTTTTTTTTAGAGTAGGTCCAGCAAACTTTTTCTGTATAGGGTTTGATAGTAAATGTTTAGATATTGCTGGCCACATATGGAATTTGTCACATATTCTTTTCTTTTAAAACCTTTAAAAGTGTAAAACTATTCTTAGCTCAAATGGCCATACCAAAACAGACTATAGGGAAAATTTGGTCTAGGGAGAGGTACAATTTTGGGTCCCCTTTTCTACACTACTGATTGTTTTTAGGTCCACTGAATTTGCTTCCATTGTGAAACATAAATAAATAACAACAATAAAAATGTAAAAAAGCCATACACTACAGTTGACTATTTGTAGCCTAGTTTGGGTTACCATATTTAGCAAATAAAAATAAAAGATAAAAATTCCATTCCAGACAAGATGGTGTGAACCCATGTATCCTTCCTCCTCCTAACAACTATAAACTCAGCAAACAGTGCAAGAGAAAACCAGAGAACTATGAAAGGTAATAAGAAGCTAAATGGATTTTAACCTCAAGATTGGAAGAACATAGTAATAGAGAGTCTTAAATCCATCTCCCAGGAAGTCCCGGGGCCAGTACTCCTGGTGGCCAGCTTAAGACTATTCTGGCTAAGTGCACGGATGGTCCAAAGGAGTAGTGTGAGGGAATAGGTGAAGGAAGAATTGATTGAAAGGTACAGATTTGTAATTACAAAATAGTCATGGGTCTCTAGAGTATAGTATGGTGGATATAGTCAGTAGTATTATAATAACTATGTGTGATGTCAGAGAAGGTACTGGATTTATCAGGATGATCACTTTGTGATATCAATGTATAATCACTGTGTTGTCACCTAAAACTAATATAATATTGTATGTCAACTATAATTGAAAAAATAAAAAAAAATACTATTAGCAAAATAAATATATAAAAATAAAAACAAAAATATAAGATAAAACAAGAACCAAATAGACATTATAGAACTGAAATATACATTAATAGAAATTAAAAAGAATACTGGCTGCACTCAATAGTAGAGTGGATATGAAGTGGATAGATTGGAGACCCGGAAAACAGATAAATAGAATTCACATAATCTAATTAGACTTAAAAAATCAGATTAAAAAATAAATAAACAGAACCTTAGAAATCTGTATATTAATAACAAAGTATCTAACATTCATATCATCAGGGTTCCAGAAGGAAAAGAGAGAGTAGACTGAAAGAGTATTCAAAGAAAGACTAAAAACTTCCCAAATGTAATGAAAGACACAAACCTTCATATTCAAGAAGGTGATAAAATTTTAAACAAGATAAGCTCAAAGAAATATACATCAAGACATCATAATTAAACTTCTGAAAAGTGAAGACAGGGAGAAAAAAATGCTGAAAGCAGGCTAAAAGAAACAATGTGTTTTTTATAAGGAACTAACCAAATAGGAGCAAATTTCTCATTTAAAAGTATGGAGACTAGAGAAAGTTTTGCAATATTTTTCAAATTAAAAAAAAAAACCCTATCAAAAGTGAATTCTAAATCTGGCAAAACTAATCTTTAGAAATTAAGGGGAAATAAGGTCATCCTCAGACAATGGAAACCTAACAGAATTGGTTGTTGCAGATCTATCCATTAACATTGGCTAAAAATACATCTTAAAACAGAAAGGAAGTAATAAAAGAAAGAATCTTGGGGCATCAGGAAGAAATAAGAAACAACAGAGCAGAAATATGGGTTTATACAATAGGCTATACAAATTTATTTTTCTCATGAATTTTATCAGTTATATTCAATGATTAAGACATAAATTATAATATCATATAATGCTCAAGACAATATTTAAAAGGGGGAAAATAGAAAATCCTAAATGAAAATGAATCTCCCATACTTCAGTCAAATTGGTTATATACTTTATAAGTCTAAGTCTATATAGACTTATAGAGTTTATTGGTGGTTAAATGTGTATGTGTGTGTGTATTTATATTTTAATGCCCATAACCTCTATAACAAAACCATACAAAGAGATATACTCAACTATATTATGAATAAATAAAGATGGAATCTAAATTATGTTCAAGTAACCCACAAAAAGACAAAGAAAGAGAAAAATAAATGAAAACCAGAGGAAGCAAGGAGTAACAAATATTAACATGGCAGTTGTAAGTGCCACCACATCAGCAATTATCTTAAATGTAAATAGTTAAATATGCCACTCAAAATACAGAGTTAGCATAGTGAATAAAAATGGCCCAACTATGTGCTATTTATAAGAAATTCACTTCAAATTCAATGACACACATAGTTGTAAAGTAAAAGAGTAGGAAAAGATATACTATGCAAAAAAGTATGTTGGTTATATTAATATAAAATAAAATAGACTTCAGAGTAATAAAATTACTAGAGATAAAAAGGAACATTACATCATGATAAAAGGATCAATCCACTAGATAAACATAAGAATTCTAGATGTACTGCCCCAAATACAGAGCTTCTGAATATGTAAAGAAAAAAACTAATAGAATGTAAAGGAGAAATAGAAAGTCCACAAGTTTATTGGGGATTTCAACACCCTTCTCAATAACTGATAGAACTACTTCATAGCAAATTAGTAGGGATATATAAACTAACTGTACGTTGCAATAAACCAATAAAATCTAATTGACATATATAGAACACTCTACCACAACTCAACCAGATTAAATATATTATCTGAGTAGCTCTTTAACCATTAAAAAATTATACTTATAACTTAAAATCTTCTCAAAAAAGAATCTCTAGGTATAAATGGTTATACTAGAGAATTTTACCAAACATTTTAAAAGAACACCAAATTTTTACATAATCTATTACAGAAAATAGATGAAGAAGGAATACCTTCTAACTCATTTTACATGGCCAGTATTACCCTGATTTTGATAACAAAACCAAATGAATTTAGTATGAAAAGGTGAACTACAGAACAATACCTTTTTATGTTCTTGGATGAAAAAATCTTTAATAATATACTAACACACTAAATTCAAACAAATACTAAAATAATTATATGCCATGAGCAAGGCATATAGCAAAGGTGATTGGATACTCTAAGGTCAACATAATCTACCATATCAAAAATCTAAAGGGGAATAATTATGTCAATTAGTAATGGAAAAACGCTTGTTAATATACAACATCTATTCATAATAAAACTCTTAGAAAACTAGGAATAGAAGAAAATTACTCACCTTAATAAAAAGTCTCTACAAAAATAAAAAAAAAACCATAACTACATAATTCTTAAAAGTAAAAGATTGAATTCTTGCTTTTTATTTTTGAGAATAAGGCCAATGGATGTTAATGTTCAGTATGCTTATTCAATACAGTACTAGAAGTTCTAGTAGCTGCAATAAGAAAAAAAAATTACAGACATTTAAATTGGAAAGAAAGAAATAAAAGTATTTTTAGAGGATGCTCTTTATAGAAAATACTGATGAATCGAAAAATTGAAATCAAAATACCTAGAAACAATTAGTGAGGTCATCATAAGCAATTATATAAGATGAAACACAAATTGAAATTAGATATTAAAGGGCAACAGAGAGGATCTTTGTAGTGATGGAACTGTTAGAGACCTTGATTGTGGTGGTTAATATATGCAAAATATGCATATGATAAAAGTGTATAAAACTAAGCAAGCATGCATGCATGCACACACACTCATACACATGAATGCAAACTGAACTAGGGAAATCTGAATAATATTAATGGGTTACATCAGTGTCAATATCCTTATTGCAATATTGTACTGCAATTTTGCAAAAGGTTATTTTTGTGGGAAGCTGGTAAAATGCACATGGGATCTCTCTGAATTATTTTTTACAACTGAATATAAATTTATAATTATCCAAATATAAATTTTAATTAAAATACAGGATTCCCAGTAAAATTTGAATTTCAGATAAAAAACATACTTTTTTATTATTAAATGAGTCATACATGAAAAAAACTATACATTTTTTATTTGATGTCTGTGCATGTGACGGATTGTGCTATAGCAGAGGAACACTGAGTTTAGGGCACTTACCACTTTTATAGCAAGCGGTAAGTAAGCCTACTTTTCATCTCCAAAGAATACATTGCATCATCCCTCAAGGTTGTTTGCTGCAAACACAACTCTGAGAAATTGCCCATATGATGAGAAGTCAGGGCCTTTCATTCTAGGCACAGAAATAACATGTAGGGATGATCGGAGCACATGTAAGATTGTCTCTCTCAATAGGAAGGAAAACTAATAAGATTTGCTGACAAAGTGAATTTGGGGGATTAGAGGAGAATCAAAACATTGTGTAGACTTTTAGCTTGAGGAACTAGGGAGACAGTGACACCATTTACTGAGATAAGAAATGGAAGTAAATCATGTTTGGGATTAGAACAGGTAATCGTTGTTGTTTTTGGTATGTTAATTTTGAGAGTCCTAATATTAGCCCTTTAAGTTCAAATGCCAAGTAAATTAATTTGAAATATTTTGCATGTGTCTTATATTTAGAACAACTTTTAAAGCCAGAAAAGATATTACTCAACTGCTTATCAATCACGAATCATAACTACAAAAAAAGAAAAAAAGAATCTCTCGCCTATTATGTACATCTCACTAAAAAGTATCTGTATCAAAATCAAAGTTCCAATTAATATGGGCTTTAAATATACCTATGAAGTTTGCACATAAAGTTATTCTTTTTCAGTGTGAGTTTTTGCCACTCTCTAAATCTGATCCTATTTCAAATCATTTGGTTTTGTGGCTATTTTTGTGGTGGAAAAAGTTAGAATATCTTAACTATTCAGTGAATCTTTAGGGTCTTTTGTAAGAGATATATGAAATTATTATAAAAAATTTTGTTCCTTCTTTTTATGACACCACATGATTAGCTGAATCTTTAACCTATTTGTGAGAGTTCAGCATCTTTTATTGACTTTATATTTTTTATTAAAATAGAATGTTTATTCTACACTCAGAAAATGTAAAATAAAGAAATACCTTTTATATGAATGAATGATCTATCTATGGCTGAAAAACTCCACTGTTACTAATTCTATCATAGTCATCATCTTCAACTCCACTTCTACAAGAGCTTCCAGTTTCTTCCTTTGAAGGACTATGAAGCTTAAGAACAGAGGATGCACATAAATGAGAGCTTCATAGCTTGTTAAAAAGAGAAATATCCTATTTAAAATGGATTCCCGCCTCAAACTCATTACTATATAACTGAACCAGTTAATAACACAGTAAAGCATCTATAATCAGTCTGAGACTTCTCTTTTCTCTATGAAGGTTCTATCATTTGATTTCAGCTAGCAAATTCAAAGCTCTAAATGTGTTCCAAGTAAAAATTAAACATTCCACTTCTTTTTCACAGAAAATACACATTTGTTAAAGATCTATGCCAATCAAGTTAAAATACTGATCTCCAGACTTGAGTAAAGATATATGACATAGAGAACAATTTTTTTTTTTCCATGAAGGAAAGAAATAACCATAGAAATAACACTTTGGGGGGTCAAGCACTAGGACAGGTATTTTTTATTTCACTCTTTAAAGGAGCCTTTGAACTAGGCATTATTTCTTTCAATTATTATGTACTCATGAACAAGACCCATTCAACATCATTTAACAAATATTTTTAAACACTTATTACTTGTCAAGGCACTCAACATAAACTGAGTGTATGTTGATACACTTGATAGGTATAAAATCCCTATAATTATAAATTATAATTATTATTTATACTTGAGAAGGTAGATCATTAAACAAACTATCACCCTCAGTGTCAATGAGGCACTGTAGTAGAAAAGTACAGTATGCTTTGACAGCTTCAAATAAGAAGGTTTCCATTGCAGAAAAGAGGGAGATAAAATTTCAGAAAAAACCTACAATGTACTGACAGTAAAAGCTCATCTCTGAAAAATATGTACAAATCACTGTGCCATAGAAACAGACAATGGTGTTTGAGCCAGAAAATTTGAACAGCTGAACTTGAGAGAAAGCAAGGTACATTTAAAAATTGAAATGACAATCTAATAATGCATAGAAAAGTAGGTGTGGACAAGTCACACAGGGACCGTTGTCAGGGCCCTGTAAGCCATGTTTCAAGCATTTCCTATAACCCTAAGTAATGTGAAGCTATTAAGAGATTTTGAGGGGTGGCAGAAGTAATTTGTGTTGAGGGGAGGGAAACATTGAAATAAAATCACATTGGCAGAGCTACATCCCTTATCTCATACTCCCATCCTCAAATATTTTATACAAAATTATAGAAAAAGATTGAGAATATCTTTTTTTCTGGCTTCAGCTTGAATATATTTCCAAAATGGATCAGTCTCTGCACCATAGACAGATATATATAATTCTCATAATATGACTCTGAACTTGTTAAGAAAATATTAAAAAACAATAATAAAAACTTAAAGTTGTGCAATGTTTTCTCTAATCGAGGAAATGGAGAATAAATTACTACAATTAGTAGCACACTAAAAACAGAAAAAATGTGTAAAATTTTAATCTTTTAAAATATTTAATTTCTGTAAGATTAACAGTCAATAATAACACATTTCTTTAAAAATATAACTACAAATAGATATGTTCCTATTTAAACACAGATTTTGCTATTTTATAAAGCTATACTTTTAGCAACAATTGAACTAGACGCAGATTTTAGATTTAATGTAGCTTAACCAATGTATCATTATATAGTATAATTGCAAAAAGTTTTAGTGATTACCTATGGAAATGAAAAAATGAATCCAGAAGAATAATTTAGTCATCTCTACAAAGAATTAACTGATACAAATCACAAAGTTTTATTAAAGAAATTGCATGTGATAGTGGTAATATTAATAACAACCCTCATGGTACAACTGATTATAACATAAGTTAGCTAGAGCTGTGTTTTTCTTAAAGAAAACTTGCATATTCACTAACTGTTTAATTTGATAAAAATAAAATTAATATCTTGAAGAATTTTATGCACACTTGCATTTTTTTCTCTTCAGATGTCTAGAATTTGATCAAAAGAGGTTTAGAATAAACAATTATTTCTGTTTTTGATTCAGGAAAACATGGCCCACATTTATCAAAAAGAAAAATTGCTAATATAGTTTTTCTCCTGTCCAAACTTTGTCTTTATAGTTGTTTTACAAATTAAACACAGTTTTAACATAAGAGCAGAGATTGAATGCAGAATTTCACAACAGTATTGCTGTTGACATATGATTCAATTTAATACAAACGAAAAATAATTTTTAAAACCCCACATTTTGGACAATCAGTTTGGCCGAAATCAGCTTTTGTTCTACCCTGTTTTTCTTGCTATAGTGGGATTTCTATAATTACTAACTGAAGTACTTCCCTGGCAATTATTTCATCTGTATAATTAAACAGAGGATTTGGCTTGGTAAAATGCCAGATTTTAATCTAACCTTCCCAAAATAATATCATCTTCCAAATCATTATCAGTAGGGGCTGAGCTCATCCTACTGAGTTTCTCTTAGAATGTGCCTCTCACTCACTTTGATCCCAAAGTGGAACCTTAAAAGAAACAGGAAAATAATGAAGCTCTCTTGGCCTTCTGATTCAGAATTAAGCCAGAAATGATTGGTCTTCCTTAGAGGGTATGTGATACCAAATTAATTATTAGGTTAATGGAGGATCTTGGTTAACTCACTGACACAGATAAAGAGAAGATATTCAGGGTAGCTAAAGACATATTTCATTTACTAGAGGAAAATATCCTTGAAGAATTTCAGTACCAGACCCCACCCCCCACCAAAAAAAAAAAAAAAAGGAAAAGAAAAAGAAAAAGTGGTTAATGCCTGTCAAAGTCTGTATTTAATTTACTGGTAATTTATATCAATCTCTTTTCAAAATGAGCTGTAAGCAGCTTTTAGCCAATCTCTATCTATTGTCATTGGAATATAATTGTTCAACAGAATATGGGAACCAGGACTGCCTATAAAACAGAAAGTCCTCAATGAATACTGTTAGATGAGTGAATATTCCACTAGCCTTCGGTATAGAAGTCCTCTAAAGGCTTCTATGTCAATCTCTTCTCCACCCCATTCAGACAAAGCATAAAGGAAGGAGTTGAATTGTTCATCAAAGACAAATTTCCCATTGCTTTTAACATCATCACTTTGGATTATAGAATAAGCTATTAAATTTTTTTCTTTTCCAAAAAAGGTACAGTTCTTAAGATGAATAAATTAGTTTCATTTTGTCCTGAGAAGCTCATTGTCATTTCTTAATAGATTTATTAGAGCATTATAAATAATTTAGAGTGCAGTTATACAGTTTGAGCCATCGATAACCTGCTGACTTTAAGACAGCAGAAAAAAAATGAAATAATTTATAAAAACTTTTGAAAAATAATTCTCTAATCCTCAAAATATCTGCTGTTAGATGCTCACAATATATTTTGAGAAGCAGGTGTGTAGTGGTTATAAGCATGGGTTCTAGAATCAGACTGATAAAAGCTACAATCTTAACTAGTTCATTAACTAGAAAGTTTATCTGTTTGAAAGATCAGTTTTCCACTCATAAATATGAAATAACACTAAAAGAATATAGCACATATGTGTATTCCAGAAAGAAAAAATGCGCATGACTGACTGCTAAAGGAAAAAAGCATATCAAGTATAAAGCAGGTAATAATAAGCCTTTTGCTAAATGATACCTGTGTATTTTAAAAGGGGGGTGCCTGGAAGTATATACACTGAAGTATTCATTCTAATTACTTCTGGGAAATCAAAGAGCAGAAATAAAAGGAGATATCAGTTTACTTTATATATATTTTTGTAATTTTTTTGCAAGGTACACCTTTATAATAAAAAAATAAGATTTATTTATGAAATTGTTTTGAGAATGGATTAAATAAAATATGTTGATATGCTTTATACTAAATATTAGTTAGAAATATGTATTAAATATTATAAAAACAATTTTCATTAATTCACTTTTTTGTTTTGTTATTCTATAGTTAATCACATGTCATGTATTAATAAAAATTTGTTGTTAATAATCATAACATATGCAATTAACTCACTATAAAGCTTCAATGTCTCCTACACTAGCAGAACTTCAGAATGTATCTATAGGAAATGAAGTAATAGGTTAATAAAAAATATACAATATAGAGTAAATCAGGGAATATTTATTTCTTACAAAACCAACATTTCTCCCTGCTTACTTGTACCACTTGAGCATATTAGGACAGGTTATGATGGGTCTAATTTCCTTCACATGTCTGAAGAACTCAAAACCACAAAAAATGTAAAATAAACCAGGAGAAAATACTGCATGGCAAAATAAAATACCTTTTGTTAAAGTTTAAGAAAGATAAATTTGTATCAACAGAGGACATTTTATGCAAGCTATCTAATTGCAAAGTAAACACTATTACTTAGCAAGTATCATCATCTTTTTTTACACTATTGCTTCTAGAATGCACTCAGTAATACCCATGAGGCCTGAATTAGTTAATTTGCTTTCCTGTGCCTATGAAAGAACTGAGAAATAATTCAGGAAGCTAGACATATCTGGCATAAAAGGTCATTCTTTACTTTTTTGCCTTCCTTTTACTCTTTCCTTTCATTCACTTTGTTACTAGTAATATCTAAGAAAATGTGGCTTAGTTATTAAGGAAAGTATCCTTTCGTATATGGGTTGCTGAACTTATTTTTCTATCAAAAACTATTCTCAAGTACAGCTTATCAGAAATGCTGACACCCTTCCTTGGGTCTCATTTGAACTGTCAGTGCTGTCATAATTTTAATGCACATACATTGAGATGTGAGTAGCTAATACAAATGTATATCTTTGGCATAATAATATTCATTGTCAAATTTTCTCCTATTTTTTATGACCAACAATCCTTCTGCTAGGCAGATCACCCCAAATTGTGATTTTTCAATTAATCATCTGGTAATAAAGAAGTATGTGCTGCACAAATTGGACCTTCTTCCAGGTGACATGAACAGCTTTAACATAAATTATCTGTAACAGGTTTGTGATGAACTGCAGCCGAAATACCCTGATGGTTACGTTACTGCCCACATCTTAAACTCCTCATCAAAAAAAAAAAAATTTATGGCTTTTTAATTAAAGCTTTGCTTTCAATAGCTATTCTGCTCTAACATCACTTATGAGTCCTACTGAAATTGGATAGTTAGGATAAGCAATGCCAAGTTTCTCAATTGTGACTTATTTGGCAGTTTGTAACCATATATGCAGGAAATATGAAGATAGAAATGAAGATAAAATGAATGTATAAAATATTCAACCTTAGTAAGTGCTAGTCTTTCACACAGATTAATTCATTTGTGCTCATATCTTTAGGAGATATGTTTTATTAGTAACTTCATCTCACAATTTCACAGATAGGGAACCTGGGCTCAGGGAGATAAGATAGCCAATATCATACAGCCAGTAAGTGATAGATCAGTGGAAAACCCCAGACTCCTGTGTTCCACACTTTTAACCAAACTATTTCAATTCTATACAAAGTCCCATGTATTATTTTGTACAAGGCATTTCTGTAGGAGAGATGATAGACAAGCACAGCTCTGCCCTCAAGTTGCTCAAAATACAAAACAGAGGAAATAGATATGTTCATACCAACATATATTAAGGAAAAATGTAGTAAGTGGTAGAATATGACAATTTCTAAAAATAAGAGGCTGAAATGTGAATTTGAAAAGTAAGATATAGGATTGATAAATTTTGACTTTGGGGATCTAGAAAGACTTCATGAAAATGGTAGCAAGAACATTTCCTGCTGACACATTTGATTTTTTACAAAGACAAGGGAATAAGGGGAGCTCAGAAATAATTTGAGGAATGTCAAGGTATTGTCTGTGTCTAATATAAGATAAACTGATAAATTTTTTACAACTTTATGTAGGTACTGATATTGTATCTATTTTATCGATAAAATATATATAAGTAATTTACCTGAGACCTTAAATCAAAATAAATATAAGTAATTAATAGACCTTACAACTAGCAAATACCAGAACTAGCAATAAACACAGGTGGTCTGACTCCAAAGCCCTGTGCTTTCCTATATTTTATGGGCTGCAAACTTAAACATTTTCATTAGAAGAAGCAGGTTGCATGTAAGATAATCATGAATGTTGGGTCCTGTGGACAACTGTAGAATACATTCCCATCCAAAACATTCAAATGTTTATTTTCTAAACAATCTATGTTAGAACAATAACAACAAAAAGTATGTATGAACCAAATTTAGTCCATAGACTGTGATATTACAGCATCTGCACACTATGATTTTTTTTAGGGCTTCTAGCCACATTAAATCAATGATTGAATTAATATTTGAGCAATTTTAATTAAGAAAAGCATTTCTTAGATTAAAAAGAATAAAAACTGGTGTTTACAAATGGTAATTGGATTCTTCTAAAGTGTGCCATACCTCCAAAAGAGTTTATGTTTATACATATAAATACATAAATACAGAAAAACATAAAGACTGCATTGGAGAAAGTACCTGAGACTATACCATACATTAGCATTTTAATATATATTATTCATTTATTCATTCATTCCACACACATGCCAGGCACCATGCTAAATGTTAGGGGATATAATACTGAGCACTAATAGACACATTCTGCTATTATGCAGTTTGCATTCTAATTGTAAAAGGAGAGAATGGAAATTGACTAGATAGCAATTTTGAAGTCAAGTCTTAGAGGTTGCATGCTAAAGACTTTTAACTGAAAATACCATAAGCAACTTCAGTAATCTAGACGTGTGTGGAAATAGATAACCAAGCAACTCCTCCACATCACACACACACACACACACACACACACACACACACACACACACACACACACACATCTGAACTCAAATGAGGCTCCTCCTGGAAAAACAAACAAATATGCAGTCTCTGAAGTAAATTTCAATCATTAGGGCCTGGCTAGTAACCAACAGGGAAGCCCAGCTGCCTGGCCCATAGCAATCCACATTGGGCAGCAATCTATTTTCTGTGAGCAAACGCTCTAGACCATCTGTGAATTTAGAAAAAGGAAGCAAAAACAACATCAGCTCAGCCAAAAGCAAGAACATCCAAAAAAGAAAGTAGAACCAATCTGTGCAAAAGGACATTTCATTAGGGATCCAGCTTTTTAGTTACAGGTTGACCTGCAGGTCATCTTGGTTTAAACAAACAAACATTTGTTGAGCCACTCCATGAGCCAGGAAAAATAAGAGGAGAGCTGAAAATAGAGATACAAGGAAGATTTCTTGCCCTCCAGGAACACATAGTCTAAAGGAAGAGAAAGATGTGCTTGGTAAAAAGCACAACTTGGTCCAACTGGAGAAATCTAGGAAGTTCTCTCAAAGCAGGGTTTCTCGAATGGGATAGTATATACAGATCACCTGGGAACTGTCATTATATAGATTCTTATTCTATACATCCAGGGTGGGACTTGGGATTCTGCGTTGTTTCATAGAAGTGGAAGCTGCTTTGTTTCATAGAAGTGGAAGCTGCTGGTCTGAGGACCACATCCTGAATGTCAAGATTAGGGGAGACCACCATGCTTAGACAAAGAAGCTGAGAAAGAGTGCTTTGCTGAGGAAGATCTGAGCAAAGCTAAGCATATGTGAGCCAGGCAGTGATCTGTGGGGAAACTGAAAGCAGTTCCCTTTTACTAGGGCAGAAAGCATGAGACTGAAAGTGTCAAGAGGAATGGATGGGAACCACCAGGTCTGGGGGAGAACTTGCATTTTATGCTGTAGGGGTATCAGTGATGCAAAAGTTTTGAATATTCAAAGTCACCTTGAGAGCTTGTTTATAATTCAGATCCCTGGACTCTCCCCCAGCTTGATTCTCAAGCCTTTGGTACAGTAATCTGAAAAATTTACGACTTCCCTCCCAAAGTGATTATTAAGCAGATGTTTTACAAACCACACTTTGAAAGAAATGGCAGAGATGGTGGGCAAGACTGAAGAGAAATGTAATTTACTCTTTGAAAAGTCTATTGGTTTAAGTGAAAAAGTCTGAAATTGTGGAAACCAGTTAAGAACCTGTTAAAATAATGTAATCAATGATGAGACAAGTCTGAAATAGAGCATTCAGAGAAGACAGACTTGAGAAACGTATAGAGATGGAAAGGTCAGGACTTTCTACCTGATTGAGTGTAAGGAATGAGGGAGGTAATCTAAGTGACTCTGAGCTTTCTGACCTAAGTGATTACAAGATGATGAAGCCACCACCCAACTAAAATAGAGAGAAAATGATTAAGCATTGGTTTAGGTGGCAGTGATGATAAATTTCAATTTGGGGTAGTTGGCTCTTAGGTTTCAAAGGGTCAACTCAGAGTAAACGGGCATAAAATGGTTGGAAATCTAAGACAGGAGCTTAGTAGAGAAATTAGGGCCAAGGATTTCATGCAGAGAAAGAAATTCAAAATCCCTAAAGTCATCTACCTCTCACATCCCTATAACTCAAGGCTAATGCCTACAATGTCACTGGTAGAATTTAATGTTCTTTGTATTACACTTTAGTCCCTTGGGAAAAAAAATTCTTTTATGATTTTCAGCCACAAATAGCCCAGAGGAAATTAAAGTGAGAGTTTTAATAGAAACCATTGAAGGGAGGCCTCTGGGAATCTGTGGATAAAAAGAGGTGCTACATTACACAAAGGACTCACCATTTCAAGCATTATGTTCTTACACCAAGTTCAGGCAGTTGTGAATGGGTACAGACCCCTAGTCAGTGCATGACTCACCCTAAAAATGATCTTATTGCAAAACTGAAGGTTGGAAAGAAATGTCAAGACCTGTAACCCGATTATCATCTGACAAAAATAAATCAGTATAAGCTCTGTGTGAGTACACCCATTTATTTAATTAAGCTAATGTAGAGTAACTAATTCAAACACCACCCACTGTTATCAGTCAATCATAGTTTTTGGCTGAACAGATAATATTATCAATAATGAGATTCATTCTTCTTCTGAAAGTGAAATCCATAATTTTGTTAAACGTTAGTAAAAAGTGTAGGTTGTACTTATAATTTTTGGTGTTCCCAAAGACCTATATTTACCCTTAATTACATAGATATACATAGATAGAGAATATTCCACTTTGATGAAAAGAGATTTTTTTTAAGTAATAGGAGCTTGATTTCTCAATTGCCTTCTTTAGTCTTCGCTACATACAAAGTTGAAACCTAGGGGCATTTCATCAGTACCCACCTCAGACCCTCTGTTCAATATTGGGGGAGCATTTACATAAACTAAGGTACGCTCACATGGTAGAATAATATGCCAATATTAAAAATGATGTTTTAAAACATAGATAAATATATAACACATACTTTCAGTTTTAAAAAAAGCAAAATATAAAATTGTGTGACAGAAATATATGTATTACACTAAAAAGTAACAAAAAATTTGAACAGAATGCTAAAATATCAAAGATGATTTCTTGGTGATGAGGTTATAAAGCTTTGAGTTATTTTTTCCTTGTTTGTTCCAGTTTTCTAACCATTTTCTGAAATAAGAAATGTTAATTTTATAATCATAAAATGTAAAAGATCACACACAAAACAATTGTGTCCTTTCTGTTTGCATTTATTTTCTCTGTGCCGGTTCTCTAAAAGCTTAGACACTGGAGGGTCAGATGTGTGATCAGCAGAGAAGGGGTCACAGCAAAGAAACATACCTAAGGCTGGGTCAACACTAGAGGCAGAAAGGCCCAAGACAAAGGAAACAACCTAGGTTATTGTCACCCTCTACCTCATTAAGCCCTTCAAATGACTCTTCATATAATAACTGCTTAGGGGTATCAGGTCAATTGATGGCTCAACCAGATTTTTATTGTTGTTATATTTGTGGGGTAAAAATTAATAGCACATAGAACATCTCTATTTAAGCTGTTTTTCATAAAATGTGGTATATCATGTTATGTTCCAATTGGAGAAAAGCCTGTTTATATTTAAGATACAACACCTGTTACAACAGCTATTATCAAAAAGACAGGAAATAACAAGTGCTGGCAAGGATGTAGAGAAAAAGAAATCTTTGTGCACTGTTGGTGGGAATGTAAATTGGTACAGCCACTATAAAAAGAAACTGTGGAAGTTCCTAAAAAAAATTAAAACTGGAACTACCATATGATCCAGCAATTCTATATTCTTCTGGATATATACTTGAAGGAAATGAAATCACCATCTCCAAGAGTTATCTGCAACCCCATATTCATTGCAGCATTATTCACAATAGCAATGACACAAGAATAATCTAAGTGTCCATCTGCAGATGAATAAAGAAAATGTAATATATATATATATATATATATATATATATAATAGAATATTATTAACCCATAAATAAAAGAAAATCCTGCCATTTGTGACAACATAGATAAATATTAAAGGCATTATCCTAAGGGAAATAAGTCAAAGACAAATCTTGTATGATGTTACTTATGCGCGGAGTCTTAATAAATAAATAAAAGAACAAATTTACTTCATAAAAACAGAAAATAGATTCATGGTTTCCAGAGAAGGGGGAAATAGGTGAAAGTGATCAAAAGATACAAACTTCCAGTTATAAAACTAATAAGTTCTGGAGATGGAATGTACAGCATGGTGATGATAATTGACAATACTGTGTGGCATTCTTGAACGTTGTTAAGAGAGTAAATCTTGAAAGTTATCATCATTAAAAAAAAAAGATAACTGTGAGATAATGAATGTGTGAATGTATTAACTTACCTTATTATGATAATCATTTCATAATACATACATATATCACATGACTTGTCACATTGTATACCTTAAACTTACACAATATTATATATCAATTATACCTCAATAAGCCTGAAAAAATGTATATCTAAACCCTTTTCAGATATTGATACTTTAGATCTATCTATTGTAAACAGAAATAAGTGTTCTTCTCTTTACATCAAAATGTGCTGCTTCCAAAGAAAAAAAAGTTTTGCAGATTAAATATTGATGATGATATTCTTAAAACATTTTTCCATTGTACAAAATGATATTCCACTTAGGAATTTATGAAACAGTGATCCTTATAAGAATTTCAGAACCAATCTGTTCTATCTTTAAAAACAATTCTATTTGGTATAGTTCTTGACAATTTGATTTGCATACTATATTCATGAAGCTTAATTACATTAGCATAATTGTAGTACTGGGCTTTAAAATATGTAATATAACCCTGTCCCATTTAGATTTTGGGGACTTTGCATAGCATTTAAAAACTTTCAATGACAAAAACAAAAATAATAAGCAGACTCCTTTCCCAAAAATCTGATTGAATTGTAGTGTCACAAAGAAAAGCAGAAAGTTAATAATCCTTGACCTGGACTACCTTTTTCAAGAGGCAACACAAATAATATTTTAAAAGTTCCTAATAGCCCAGTGAAGCAAGTCAGGATTCCTGTTGTTTTCTCCTTCTCTCCTCCACCTTCATCAAATCATATAGCTTTGTGTTTGAATATTAGAGCATCTGTTTTATATAGGGAGAAAGGAAATGGTGAAAAGAAGTTAGTTAATGAAGAGAAAAGAGAGCATTTAAAAAAAATATTTAAAATAGAAAAAGATAGGAAAGGCCAAATGTGAAATTTATAAACACTTCTGCATGATAGAAACTGGGATAATAATATAGTAACAAATAGACCTATAATTTTTTTCTAACTACTGTGTTTTTATGCATATAAATATTTAATTTTCAAGGATCTAGACTAATCTTTCCTACTATAGTTTTAAAAATTGTTTCTTAAAATATATGACAAATAATGAGATACAGGCTTGCATGTTCTAGAAATTTAGTAAATTCTAGAGCTACTTAGAATTCGGAAATCAACTCAACCAACCCCTTGTATTCAATTTGAGCATATTGAGGTCTGAGTGGGCGCTTACTCACGAACACTTAGGCAGAGGGCAAAGAGGCTCCCAGATCCTGATTCTGTTTTATAAGGATATTGCCAGTAGTTCCACATTGTTCACAGTAGAGCCACAGGGATTTGGTTGATACAACTCAAAAGTTTCCTAAAATGACTGTTTTCCTGGCTCCTTTTCATTGAAACTTAACAGCAGGTCTGGGCCAGAGCCTGGTTCTAGAGTCATAATACTCATATCATCTTTTATGGATCTATAAAGAAAACTGGGGTGATTTAAATAATAGTAACTAATAATAACTAATATATTCTGAATGTCTCCTCTATATCAAGTACATTTTAAAGCATATACACATACCATGTCATTTAATCTTCACAATATTACTTTGTAGTAGATACTCATATTACCCTTTGTTAACAAATGAGGCAACTGAAACACTGAAAGTTTGTAGTTTCCCCCGTCAGTTATATAGTGGATATTATTATCATATTTGATTTTATTTTAAAAATTATGAAAATTTATTAATATTATTATTTCAATGCTACTCTAAAATGGCTTAAACAGCTGGTAGGTAAGCCAAGGTTTGAACCAATATTCTTTTGATTCAGACTCTGAACAGTCTTTATGTATGCTACCTATGAAAGTGCTCTTTAAAAGAAATTACTTCTACAGGCCATTTCTGGACATCACTTTGATGTGTTTGTTGCCTCTTATGTATCTTCTTCTACTGCTTACTGGGCATGTATACACCCCACAGGAGGATGGGAAGTGGAGCAACACATTTATTAAGGGACCTTTCTGCCAATGGTACTCTGATATATATAATCTATGTGACTTTTCAGGGCTCAGTACAGCATGGGTGCCTTATCGCAGAGAGATACAGCAGCCCTGGATCATACCCTCAGTTTAACTCAGGTGAATTTGCATGGCGAACTCTAGTCGACATGTAATTGTTGCCGTAGACTAGGTTACCAGCTAGTTAGTGAAGCATCAGAATCTCTCATCTAATGAGCTAAGCATATCTCTAAAGAATTCAAAGACGTACTCATAATATGTCTAGACATACAGACAATTATTTCTGATAATTATGGCTATCAGTGAGGAGCAGGCTCTAGTCATTATTTTATTATTTCAGCTTCTACACTGACAAAAAGGTGCTGTAAGTGGGTGGCAGGATCCAACCATTTGTGTGGGGAATAAATGGGCTTCATCTGAATGCTAGAGCAATGGAGGACTAAGGGTGTACATTTAGAAAAAGGCAGGTGCCAGTACCAGAACTGACATTATTAACAGGGATAGAATTTAAACCAGGACTAGAGGTGATAAAATATTTCTTAATTCATCAGGTTTGGTTCTGGGAATTGGGGAATGACTTACGGTAAAGAGAAAGGCATGAGGCTGGGAATTCTGTGAGTTTAATATCAATTATGTTAGAAACATATCCTGCTGCCTAGAGACTCTAAAATTTAGACAAATATATACTGGTTCATAAAAGTCTATGGCAGCATTCTTAAAGCTAATATCAATCATACCTTCAAGATACAGATGCTGAAACTAAGAATAAAAATTATCAGGAGCATATATCCAAAGTTGTACATCATAGAGTAATAACAGCTAAAAATAAATGAGTTCTTACCATGTGTGATTTAAAACATTAGGACAATTAGCCATTATACTCATCCTCTGAGGAAGGAGCTATAATTATCTCCATTTTGCAGAAGAGATAACTGAATTATGGAAAGATTAAAAGGCTGTTTTAATGACACAAGATTTTTAGGTAGCAGAGTGGGAAAGAAAAATTTATTTTAAGCAGGCATGGATGAGAACCTCAGGATGAAACTACAGCATTTTCCATATGTAAATTTATTTCCCAGTCCCCTTTCATTGAAACTAAAAGGAACTAAAGCCTGGTTTTTGACTCTTTAGCACCAAATTCTGCTCTTCTATGAATAACAACAATAGCTAATGTGAATTGGATTCTCACTCTGTGGCCAGCACTAGTCTAAGTTTTTATATTCTGGGGCAGAACCAATGATGTGCAACAAACATTTCTTTTCTCTCCTCATTTTAGACTTTCTTTCTGTTAGCCAGAGATGCTTGAAGTGGCATGTGTCACTTCTCAGCGGTGGCAGGGAAAAGTCCATGTCAGTCTGTATGCCTTCTCTTTCCCTGATACAGCCAAGCGATGGTCTCTTGTCCAGATGGACAAACTACAGGACTCAAGCAGCCTGAATTGCTGAGCAGCTGCATGGATGTTAGTTGCCCCAGAGGCCTACCCCAGCCCATAAGTGACTTTGTCTAAATGAGAAACAAACCTTTGTTGCATTAAGCCACAAAGATTTTAGATTGTTTTTCAGTGTATTTAATATCTCCTGACTGGTAACATACATAACTCACTCAATCCTCCTAACAGTCTTATGACTGTCAAATGAGAAAAGGAGACCCATAATTTTTTTGTTTTTACATTCCAATGACAAATTATTACTAAAATGTAATTCCAATGAACCATGCCTATCAAAACTAGAAATGGGATTCTGCCTTATTCTATCTTCTGAAAAAAATTTATAACAAGGCACACTTAAAAAATGACTAGGTAAAAATAGTATAAAGAAGCTAACTTCATAATTAGAAAGATTCTAACTTCAGCATGCTGCAGATAACACAAACATTGCTCAATTGAAAGATGAGAATAAGAAAAAATAATTTCAATTTTTATGAAAATATTTCACAGAATAAAATAGGCAAGTAAAGGCAAATCAGTAAAAGAATGGGCTTCATTAGTAGAAAGTTACTAAGAGTAAATAATGACTCTAGGGGAGTTATTTTTTTTTTTTTAAAGAGAGAAAGATTTATTTTACAATGATTAAATGGTGAGCAATAGAAAAACGTATCTAGAGAGATAAGGAGGGCAAGGGTTGAAAGAAAGAGATTAGTTGCCTTTTGCTGAGCAGTCCATAATGAAGATGATTAGAGGAGACCATAATTGATTACTAATATCTCTCAGCCTGGACATAGAAGAAATTATAGAGAATTAATCTTCGGAGTTATAATAAAATAGATGATGATAAACACCATATGTAACTATCAATGTGGAACAAAACAATACATGAGAGAGAGGAAGTTAAATAGTGACTTCTTGCTTTTTGTATTAAGTACTTGGTAAGGGCATTGCACAAAGGCATTAAAAAAATAATGTTAATTTTTGCTAATGTATATAGGGTGATTTCTATGTACTAAGCACTGTTTGAGGCGGTCTTTTTTTTCTATGAAATAACTCATTTAATTCTTATAATCTACATGGTATTAATATTCTATTTTCAAACAAAGATAACTGAGAAACAGAAATTATAATAACTTGCTTAAAGTCACAAATGTAGAAAGTAGAGGCAGTATTTAAGCCCAGAATCTGGCTCCACGGGCTGTGCTCTTAACCATTATGCTCATTACCTCTCTTTCAAATCACCGCTTATGGACAGGTGGTAATAAAGCCTCAGTCCCATGAGCATGGAATAAGCACGAGGTTTGAAATCAGAAGAGCTGAGTTTCATTTCCACTCACTTTCATCCCTTACCAAGGTTGATAACAGAACAGGTGCTTTCATTGTCTACTGAGCCATCTACGATCCATGATCCATAGCACATGGTTGTTGACATGATCAAATAAGCAAGGGAAGATGTGGAAGGTGCTCTGTAAATTGCTAATTGCTTTGTACATATGAGAAATTAAATCCAGGGTATAGCATAAATGAGTATTGAAAGCACACCATATAATTTCCTGGGCATATTAGTCAGCTCAGGTCCCTTTTACAAGGTACCATAGACTGTAATTTATTTTTTCACAGCCTTGGAGGCCAGAAGTCTTAGACCAGGGTATACAATGGTGAGAGCTCTCTTTCTAGCTAGAAGATGGCTATTTCTCCATTGTATCCTAACATGGCAGAGAGAGACAGAGGAATAATAACAAGCCTTCTGGTGGCTCTTTTGAAAAGGGCACTAATCCTATCATGAGGGCCCTACTTTTATGACCTCACCTAAACCTAATTATCTTTTAAAGGTTCCATCTCTAAATACTATTATATTAGAAATAAAGGCTTAAATATATGAATATTGGTGGAACATAATTCAATTTATAGTATTGGTTGAAAAAACAAAGCATTTTGGGGGTTGTGTTTATGTTGGATAGGGAATCCAGAAGTAAGGTTGAATATAGAAAACCTTCTGAAAATAATATTAAAGACTTGATAAATACATTATGTCACAGAGTAAAATAATGTATGGTGGATCAGGTGTGCTTATGTGTTCAAAATGATTATTAAATGTTTTGGAAAAGAGGGCAAAACTCTTCATTGGAGAAATGTTAGAAAAACAAGCTACATTTTATTAGACTCTTTACCATAGTGGGTAAGAACAGGCTGTCAAGATATAAGCTTTGATCTTGACTTTGCCATTCTTTGTGACCTTGGCCAAGTCATTTAACCTTTCTGAATGTAGCATCCCTTTTTTCTGTTGCGAGGATTCTCTGCTCAGCAGCCTACCATTGTCCTTAGGTCTTAGAGATGTTCCAGAGAAGTATACATTATCTAAATACATGAATGTTAAAAATTTAGCATCAAAAGGCCAAAAGAACAGATTCAAGAGAAAGGCTATCTTTGGTATTTCTCTTGAATCTGTTCTTTTGGCCTTTTGATGCTAAATTTTTAACATTCATGTATTTAATTTCTGACTCAATGGCTTGTAGTAGACCCAAAACATATCCACCAGACTTCTTGGTACCCAGTTTCATGCCACTTATTTTTTATGAAGATTATTAGCAATTTGACTTTTCCAAATGGCCATACACAACTTCTAAATTATTCTTGATTCCTCTCTTTTCTCACATTCCATATCCTAACAGCTTTGCCTTCTGAGTTCAAATATTTCTGATTATTTTCACTACTTCCATCCTCATCCAAGCTATCAATGTTTCCCACATGTATTATTGCTAAATATCCTTCTTATGGTTCCTTTTGTTTCTACCTTTGCCTGCCTGTAGTGTGTTCCCTATGCCAGAAAAAAAAATATTTTAAATGCTTGTGTTTATGCAAGTGGATCAATTTATTATAACTTATTTTATTAACACATTTACATGTGGGCTAATAACTTGAATAACTGAGTTAAAATCTATTTATCACTCTAAGAAGATTTTTTGAGAAATTTTAAAATATATAATTATAATCTGAAATAAAGTGGTGAACACAGTAGAAAAGCAAAAGTAATGTGCATACACACACAAAGAGTAAGAGACTATGCAAATCAAGTTCCTCAGGATGTTGGCTAATTAAGAAGATGAAGTTTGGATTCTTCATGTAAAATATTTATTTGCTAAAAGAATAGAAATCAAATCTAAGTATCCAAGTTCTTATTGCTGGTGTGAAATTCATGTACAAAGGATCTATAGACTCCTATTTTGTCAGAGGCTTGGGCATGACATGCTGAGGGAGGAGAAAGAAACTGCATTTTGTGAACTGAGGTTGAGATTTCTCAGCCAAAAACACAGAATTTTCATTACAGATATAGGACCAACAGAAGCTGAGTCAGTCTCCTGATGGCAGTTCCCAATCGACAAACAGGTGATGCTCCGGCAGTTCATTTGAAACTGATTGTGTGGAACTCACAGAAATTTCTCCCACAAAAACAGTGTTATAAATGGTGGTAGAGTAGGTCTCGTGGCCAACACATAAAAGCTTATTTAGCCCATAATAAAGCTGAAACTCAGCACATTTGCTGTGGAAAAATAATTCTCTTGCAACTAATAATGAAACAAAACAGTAAAACCTATAAACTAGAATAAAAAAAGAGTGGCTTATTTCTCCTGAGTGCTACTGCTTATAAAAGCACAGCTTTAATTAAAAGAGGATGAGGGAGTAGATGGAGGTGTTGATGGAGAGTCTAAAAGGGACTGCTGATAACTTATGAGGGTGGCTTTGGTTATTGTATAATTTCACATTGAAACATAAGGCATTGGTTCATTTTGTAGCTGTATCTACTTGTAGCATTGCTTTTGTGTATACGCAATGATGTGTATAATTTTTTTAATCCTCAAAACAAATAATGGTAGATAAAGGAGATAGGAAATAAGAATTTGCTTCTAAGGTAACCTGAAGAAAGTTAAGAAAAGACGGATGAATAAAAGGACAGATGTGTTTTATGCAAGAAAATAGTTTCATGTAGAAGTAGCTGAGAAGAAAAAGGCAGATTGAGTTCCACTTTGTACTTGAAGGAGCATAAAAGAATACAGCAGAGAAATGATTGTGTGTTATAAAATTCTATAAAAAAGTAACTGGACAGTCTTGTGGCTGTTTGGAATAAGACAGGGAAGAGAAAAATCTGTTTGATCAAACATTATATATGTAAAGATATGTTTTTGGGGAAATTGGTGCTTATAATCCAGTAAGTCCCTTCTTTCTAAACATCTATGTGATGAAGTCTATGGCCATGCCATCCTGAACATGCTCGATCTTGTCTGATCTCAGAAGCTAAGCAAGGTCGAGCCTGTTCAGTACTTTGATGGGAGACAATCTGGGAATACCAAGTGCTGTAGTCATTAAACAAACAAACAAACAAATAAATAAAATAATCATTTGTGCGATTATATAATATCATCTTATTTCCTAATAAGCATTTGAACTTAGCAGAAAAGTTAATTTGAAATTTTAATTATCTTTACATTTTCTTTAACTCTTTTGGTATTTGTCATCTTTGCCAAGATTAAAGTTGCCAAAACAAAATTTTGGTGATAGTTCCACACTCTAACTGCAAGAGAACTTGAAGCCAGTAGAATTGTGCAGTTATTTTAGATATGTTGATTAAAGCACTAAAAAACTTTAAATTTTATTTTTTGTTGAATAATCTAATGTTTTAAAATTAATGTCTTTAAATTTCAGTATTAATATGGTTTTACTGATGCTTTGAGTAGCTAAGAATGCTATCAGGTATTTATTTGGAGGGACTGGGCAGGAGCATGCCACCAGGTCCTCAACAGCAGTGCAGGTTCTATAGCCAACCTGCCTAAGTTCTGATGTTTTTTTTTGACTAACACTTAACATTTATGTGCCTCTACTTTCTTACTGTAAAAGGTGGTTGATGAGAGTCTTACATGAGTTAATCTATGTAAGAAATATATATATATAATTGGCTGGCACATAGTGAGCACTCAATAATATTAGCTATTATTCTATTAAGCATTTTGATTAACAGTTGCCATATCCGCCAGAAACTAGACTTTATTCCTGAAAATTCAGAAGTATATTTAATGTTAACCTACTCCAAGAATATATTGACTTTTCTTGTATATTTTAGGAGGCATTTAAAGTAATGTAGCATTTCAAAGTCATTTTCACTGATTATCAGATATCAATTCTTATTATGTTTTAAAGAATGCCTATTGTAGTATCGTAAAACTCATGAAAAGGTTCAGGTTCAAGTGTTTCAATTTAATTTTAAAAATTGTTGCTAAAAAATGTTCTGTATATCGCTTCAGATCATGATCTCTAGAAAGCCTTCTTTGACCACCAGCCATGACAGATCAGGAGTTTCTTCTATGTGCTCTCATAGGGCTCCTTCCTTAGCACTGGTCACACTGTCTCTTTCCCCATCCTCCTCTCCAAGTCTGTACAGACAAATATAAACTGGACATTCTCATGTGCGATAACTAATGTATCAAGTTCAACATGTCTAACATATATACCACCCCATTCAAACCTCCTCATTCTCCATATTCCCTATTAAATATATTTCCTAGTGGATGGCAAAATTTGTTCCCAAACCTACCACATGAAGTATTATACTATTTGTACACTTCAAGATACATATCTAGTGAATCATCCAATCTGGCATTTCTTCCTTACTGTCTCTGATCTTTTACTACTCTCAAGCCAAGAATCCCTATTTTATTAGTAAAGACTGCTACTAAGATTGACATTATCTCTCCTGGGTTGTTAAAGTCCTGTCTTTCCCTGTCTCATGCATTTTCCTCTTGGTAGCCACTAACCTTCTTGAAACACAAATCTGATAACACTTATAGTACACAATGATTTTCTACTCTCACAAACTAAAATTCAAGATTATTAATCTAAGATACAGGGTTATATGTGACCTATTCCCTCCTTTTCCTTCATCTTCATCTCATATTGATGTTATCACCTATGAAATGGGATTGTGATGAGCATCATATGATCACTTGCAGGTACTTAGATCTTTGTCTGGTGTATAGTGATAGTGCTGTTAACACTGTAGGTATATCATTATAGCTAATGATGCATCGTTAACTACTAGTCATTGCAATTTACCTCCCAAAAGACCTACACTTCTGTCATGACGAATTACAGACAGGCCACAGTTCTTCCCATCTCTGGAATCTAATATGTGTTACTATGCAATGGTATTCCATCTTCAATTCAGTGCTCACAATTATTGTATTTCTATCCTGATAGATATATCTTTGTTTTGTTGGCATTATTTATTGCTTAGTATATAAGTTCAAGTAGGTAAGGACCGCACTTGCCTCCGTAAGTATTTTTTAGCTAAAATAAAGCTCAATGGCATGCACAAAATAGGTGTTTATTAGATTGATTAAATAAATTTTTTTATACATGACATATAACTATCAAAATTATATAATGGGTTATTTAAATATTTATTAAATAAAAGAATGGATGCGACATAGTGGCAAGACTAGTATTAGAACCCTTGATTTATGGTTTCTCACTAATCATTCATTCATTTGTTCATTCATTAACAAACCCTTTATGTGCCAGATATTTTCTATTTCCACAGTCTATTTAGGGAGAAAGACATATTAAAAATACTTGCAGCACAGTTTAGTAAATATAGTGAGGTAAGTATAAGTACAATATGCCACAAGGACATATTAGATAAAAGAGTTGTATCTATCTGATGTAGTCAGGAAAGACTTTCTGGAAAACTGATGCTTGTACTGGGTCCTAAAAGACAAGTAATAACCAGTTTGTCAGGCAAAGAATGAGAGAGCACAGAATGAGAGTAAGAGGAAAATGCAAGGAAACGAGATATTTTATATCAAAAGGTAGATGGTATTGAGGGGGGAGCAATAAAAGTTTCAAAGAGAAGCAAACAAGGACGAGTTTATAGGTGGCCTTTCTTTAGGGGATATCATCACTTCTCTCCTCCTCCTGGGTTGTGGCTGGCACAGAAAATAGCAAGTGCTACTTTCTTGGAGGTATTGGAGAATGTCTTTTAGCCAACTCTCTTTGCAACTAACCCTTGCCTAATTCTTTATCTGATTGGTGAGAGGGAAAGAGTTTGGGATCTACTTGCAGGATTAATGTGCTGAGTTATCCAAACCATTTCTTTCTCAATCCATCTAGCACAGCGAGTAACTGTTTTCTACTTTTTGATCTTGAAGCGATAGGTAAGGCCCCAGAGGTAGGAAGCAGGATTTCTCTGCTCAGTAATAGGATGATTCGGGAATGGGAAAAAAATAAAAAAGGCAATTCTGATTAGAAATCTAAGTCATTTCCTTAAATACAGATTTTCAAGGAAGGGGTGGGAGGGTGGTGAGCTTTTATTTGGTACCTGAATTTTATATCTGTTTCTAAGTTGGTTAAGAACCCACAGGGAGTGGTATGGCTGGTTCTGAAAAGGTCTTTAACAGCTTTATTGGTCACAACAATCAAGTATGGACTTCTACCTTGCACAGGTGGGCAGCATTTAGGAGACATGTATACAAGAAATTGTCTTACAATTTACTATTTAAAAAATTCAACAGACAACAGTATTGATACATCTAACTCTTTTCAGGGAAAACCACATAAACTTTAAAATAACTATATAGAATTGCCTGAACCTCATATGGATCACTGGAGGGCAAATGGAGCTATAAAGAAAGGTAAAATTATATTTTGAATTTACCTACAGTAAAAATGTTTCAAAGTACACTTGGGAAGTTAGGTATTCTGCATTATGAGCACAATTTTGCTCAGAGGAACAGAATTGGACAAGTTAATTTCTCTGATGGGACTCTGAAATCCTTTTACTATAGTATACATGAGGATTCTTTGTAAAGAGACTTGACGTATAAAGATAACCTGGTTATAATTTTGTCCCATAGAAAAACAGAAAATGAGAATCTACCACAAGGTATCTTGGATTGGGGTGAAAGATATCACATTAGTATTTATTAATGGAATATGCACTTGAAGAGACATTTTTCTTGTGAAGGAGCTTTACAAATCTTATAGTCAGCTAGGAAAAGGATGTAAGTGTGCATTTTAAAGATAATAATTGAAAAAGAAAATATGCTATTCTCCTTTAGAGAAGTAAAAGGATTATACTGTTTAATCTTCTGTGAGTTCAATATGTGTAGTTCAATCCAGAGGAACTCCTGTGGGGATTTAATTAACAATATTTTGTGGCTCCAATTAGAATGAGATTCTTAACCTTTCTAATGTGCTGACCTACCTTTAGAGGGAAGAAAAATGATACCACGAGTATACCAAGTAATTAAATTTACATTAATGCTACTAAGAAACATGAGCGACTTTTTCTTATTAGGAAGTACTCCAAAAGGTCAGTAGGTTTGACAAACTTTTCATCCTTAAACATAGTAAACAATTCTTGACATATCCAGAATCTCTTGTTCTAGTAATACCAAAAACCAGATATGACCCGAAAGCTGTGAGCTGTCATTGTGCCTCAAGTGAGACAGGAACTAGTCATTTATCATAAACTCCAATAAAGAAGTTCCAGTTACAGTCCCCATTTAACACAGACCTGGTAGAAAGCTCTAAGAAGGAACTAGGGGTTCTATTTAAAAAAATTATAATCTACTCTTCAATTAGCACAAATTATCTAATGTTTATACCACATCTAAGTTTATAAACAAATGTTTTATGAAGTGAGGAAGCCAGACAGAAAAGGACAAATACTGTATAATTTCACTTACATGAGCTACCTAGAGTATTCAAATTCATAGACACAGAAAGTGGAATATTGGTTGCCAGGGGCTGGAGGGAGGGTGGCATGGAGAGTTGTTTGATGGGTAGAGTTCCAGCTTACGTGGATGAAAGAGTTTTGGAGATGGATAGATGGTTGCACAACAATCTGAATATACTTAATGACACTGAACTATACACTTAAAAATTGTTCAAATGGTAAATTTTGTTATGCATATTCTATCACAATAAAAAAATAGTTTTACAAGATCCCTAATTTGAAAGATAGAATACTTCCTCAAGCCATCTGAAGATTACTTTCCAAAGGTTCTAACCCACCCAACTACCAAAACTAGAATATACATCAATAGAACCTGTTTTTGTAAACTCCACTCTATAATAATCATCATATTTGTTTCTCATTTTTTTTCTAAATTTGCATTTTATTTACTTCAAAAAATTATTAAATGTCTACTGTGTGCTGGGCATTGCTTTAGTTTCTGTGTATGCAGTAATGAATTGAAGAGTTAAAAATATCCTTTTTTATAGAGCTTATGTTCTCAAACTCTAGCAATATGTTCATATTTACTCAAATTCTCTAAGCACTGGTGCTGTAAAACAAAATTTCAGTCAAGTAACAATGGGATCAGCGGGGGACATGCTCCTAAATAAACTGTTTTTGTAGTTCTTTTTTTGAATTTATGAAACCAAAATTCTCAGCATAGTGGTCAGTTTCTTAAGAAAGATATTGAAATTAACTCATGTTTGTCAACTATTTTTAGACCAGATGCCTCTTAAACCATGACATACTAATCATAATTGTCCCGACCCGCGGGACCTAGTTATTCGTGGGGGCGAGGAGGATCCAACCTGAGAAAAACGGGCGAGAAAAGGGAGCGGAGGCAAGACAGTATTCTGATCAAGCCTCAAACTTTATTGAAAAAACGGGGGTATATATACATATCAGGACGGAGATGGGGTGATGGGACGTGGCATGACTTGATAGGGTCTTTCGAAAGGGGTAAGGTGACATCAGAAATGGGTGGGCAGAGATCTTTGGCGCGCGGGCTTCTAGTTAGTGTTCAGGAAGTGAAGCAGGAACTCTGAGGGCTGTGGCCATCTTGTTTCTCTATTTGGCTCCTCACACATAATGATATTAATATAGTTAGTATATGTGTTGTGCTAAAGTTAGCACATCAATATAGTTGTTTCTTATTACAATTATTTATTCTGAAAAGCCTAAAATAATTAATGTATCAAATCAACATCTTATCAAACCCATATGGTTGGCACTGGCCAAAAGTATGAAAGCTATGTAAATCTTTGAAAATTAAAACTGATTTTTTTTATTATGTGAATTTAAAAAAGAGTCATATCCAATAAATAATTAAGAGGGTTTTGAAAATCAAAGAGACATGACAAATAATGCACGTGAAGGTGCCCCTGGGAATATGGCATTTGCATTCTTCTAATGTTCCAGAACAATGTATGTTGTCGGAATATTGTGAGAGACCACATACAGAATTCTGGCTTGGAAAATTCTTTTAGTATTCTTCTAAGATGAAGGTAAAAGAATCAATTGTTTATCCTTTAATAAAAGAAGGCACACCTTCTGTTTTTGAAATGCAAAATAAAAGAGTATAAAAAAAGACTAAAACATTTACAGTGGGATAGTACATGATTTGAGACTGAACATCTGTTTTCATAGATTCTACCAAGTATAGAAGAAGCAAGAAATATCCTGTTTTAAGAAGTATTAATATTAAATTAATGTTAATATTAAATAGGGTAATAAAATTATATTAAATATATACTGATATTAGAATAAGATGTTAATATTATATTGATATTAAGTAAGAACTCTAGAAAGACAGTACGTAGGGAAAACTCTTGAAGTCTAAAATATCTTTTCCTCTAGATTTTCTACAATGTATACAATTCATGGCCTTTACTGTTATTTTCAGGGATGTGCCAGGATAAATGGGGACTCACTGTGAACCTTTTGAAGCAAACCCTGTTGTGAATCAATGCACCCTTTGTGATCATTTGACTATTTTCCTCATAGTTACTAACTCTATTCAAGAGAAGAGTTGCCTGTTTTAAAAATATTTATATTTTTATATGAATGTCCTAAAAGTGAAATATAATATATATGAATATCACATATACATACACACAAGGAAGAGAGAGAGAGAGAGAAAAAGAGAAATCAAGATAGAATGAACTTGTACTCTTCTTCCTTTATGTCAATACTTTATCCTGCAGCCCTATCCATGTAAGCAATATCAATAATCTAATACACTTCTTTTCCTATTTTTCTTTATATTTATATAATTCTTTAAATATATGTATAAATAAATATTGTGTAATTTTAGTTTATGTCATTGTTTCAAAAAACAGGATTATAGTATACATACAGTTATGCCTTATATAACTCTCTTCCAGTCATCTCCTGGAATTCAAATTTATTCTTTCTAAAAACTGTGTAATATTCTGCAGTGTGAACATTTAATAATTGTAAACAAGAAACCTATATAATTTTATTACCAATGTCACCTCAATAAATTTAATACTTTTTTTAAAAGTTGTAAAACTTGAGGGAAAAATGCTACAACATGGATGAAACTAGAAAACAGTAAGCTAACTGAAAGAAACCATATACAAAAGGCCACATATTGTATGATTGTTTATATGAAATATCAAGAATAGACAGATCTATAATGACATAAAGTCAATTAGTGGTTCTCAGAGAAGAGAAAATGGGTATTTTTTAATAGATACAGAGTTTCAGCTTGGGAAGATTAAAAAAAACATTCTGGAAATGGATGGCAGTAATCGTTGCACAACACTTTGAATATTCTTAATGTCACTGAACTGTACACCTGAAAATGATTAAAATGATAAATTTTATGCTGTGTTTATTTTACCACAATGAAAGAAGCATTTCCACAGAGAAAAATAAATTAAAAATAAATAAATAAAAAAAATCTGTCCAGAAGACTGTGATGTGTAGCTGAGTTTGGAAAGCACAGGTATGGAAACATTTCAATTTGGAGGCATTTTCTTTTCTTGGCTATTAAACAACAACACAATACTGGCAGAGGCTAATCAAGCAGGGACATCTAGGTCTCATAAATACCAAATCTGAGTAAATCAAAAGACCCAATAAAGAATCAATGACAATGTAGGGGACATTGTGGATATCATTTATAAGTATTCTAATGGGATTGAGTATAGCATTTCTGTGCTAAGTATACATACAAGTCATAAAACACTCAATTGAATTCAATATAAGCTTATTGAAGATATCACACCTATGCAGCTTCTTAATACGTGGAATACAAAGAGATTTAAGAAAGCTTTCAGCAGAAACCGAAGTTTAAGATTAAATAAAACATTAAAGAAATGCATAAAGTCTCTTAACCACAATACTTATTCTTGAAATGGCTTTATAAATTGGTATTTTTACATCTATGAAATAAATTCCTAACAGTGAATTTGATCAGTCAAAGGGTCTCTGTATCTTTTATTTTAATAGGTGCTATTAGATTGCTTGCCAAAAAGGTTAAATACTTCACATTTTTTTAAATCAATTTAGGATTCAGTATGAGTCAGAGTAGACTTAGTTACACTGTGGTGACTATCTGTTCCAAAATTTCAGAGGCTAACACAGAAACACTTATTTTTTTCTTCATGCAAAATTATATATGAGCACAGTCAATTCTCCAAACCAACTGTCATTTATGAAGTAACTCAGGCTTCTTTGAATTTGAGCTGTCATCTCAACAATTATCTGGAAGCCTCAATCACATGAAGTCTCATCCACAATTGTGATAGCAAGTGAAAACAGGAGACAGGCTAACCTCAATAATAATTAGTGTTTGACAGAGAATTCACACATATTTGTATTGCCCATTGTTTCTCCAGAACTAGTGATAGTGCCACATTTTATTGAAAAGGGGAGAGGGAGCGCAATTGTATGTGTCCAGCAAGAGGGAAGACTAGATATGAATGAGTGTATACTACATGTCTCCATTACAGAAGCTTTTACTCCATATCCTCTCTATAATAGGTTCCTTAGATCTTGCAAATTTTTGCCTATGTAAAGGGTTTAAATGGTTCTTTGATAAGTTAATTTACATTCTCCTAATATGACTGCATTTTTTTCATATGCTAATTGGCATTTTCAATTTGTTCTTCTATGAATCATCTATTCATATCTTTTGCTCATTTTCTGGTCGTAATCTCCCTTTTCAGACTTATTTCTCATTTTTCATGTCATAAAACTTGTAGTTAACCAAAGAAATTTCTTACTTGTCTAAATATATCAAGGGCTATAACATTTCTGTGCTTGAGTTTATACTATTAATCTTACATTGACTTTCCTTCCTTTTTCTCTCTTCCACATTTATCTAAGTCCCTATCAATACGAAAGGCCCAACAAAAAGTTTACATCCTGTCTCAAACATTCCCACGCTCACAGCCATTCTTTCCACTAATTTCTTGTATCATTATTTTGGTACTTAGCCTATACAACCCTCATTTCTATATATCATTTTGTAAATATGCTGTAACCTTTGAAAAACTAGGGATTTCCTACTTTTCCCAGTAAGCATTCAACAGAGCTTTCTTCTTTATATGATAAAAATTCTGCTCTGTTTTGTTGACAGAATGAAGGGTTAAACTATAGATTAAAGATATACAATCTAAGTGTCTGAGCAATGTAGGGTCTCTGGGACATGGTGAATAATTTACTGAGTGTGTTGTATTGTTGCCTGTAGCGACTCAAATATGAGAACTGTAATTCTCACAAGAGCACCAACTTGATAAAATACTTTTCACGTATCAGCTACTCAAGTGAGCCATACTGAATGAGCAGCATGAGGGTACTTGAGGCTAAAGTGGGCCGTTGGTACTTTCAGATAGCTATGGTGTCCTCTTATTAATATGGAATCTATTCCATGAAACTCATGTGAATTAAAATATCCATGCATCATTGAAGGTACTTAACTTTCCCCAAAGGATCAACTTCACAATTAAAAAGCTACAGAGCAATATATTAATATATTCATAGTACTATTTTTAAATCAATTTATATAGAGAGTATCAAGAGAAAATTCTAAGTAACCCACTTTATAGATGTGAATGATCAGGAAGGTAAACTATGAAGTTGCTGCCCTGTGTATTAAACACTAAAAATATTATTCAAGACCCCTAAGACAGCTCATTTGTGTTTGCAATACTTGGCTTGTTAAGAGGAGTGGAAATATACTTAGCAACAATAAAAATCTTTTAAGTCCATGTCCTCCAACCAACTTGATTAGTTTGTTTCCTTCCTTAATAATAAGTAGTCTACTGGCTTATACCTACTCTTCACCTTCCTGAACATTCTAAGTATTCTTGACACAGGTCAGGGGTGGGGGGAATGGGGCTAGCCAGGTAACATTTTAAGCCAAAACAAAGGATAAAAAGATGGTTTTTATTGCATGTAATTTTAATTTGGATTATTCCATTTATGTGCTAGTAGACTATTAATTGTAACTAAATCTGCAACAAGTGATTCTTGTTGAAAGTAAACTTGCAGCCTCAAATTCAGTTGCAAGGATTAATCTCTGATGCCACACTGGATATTCAAAAAGTATATATTACCAAAGTGGAATGAATGGCTTACACACTTAAGTAACCAATAATCTCCCTTGCCTCTCTTTCCATGTTCTTGCTGGCCAGGCATGTTTGCAATAAATATCATCAACAGTCCCTTTAAAATAAGTCATGAAATTTTGTCACATGAAAGACTGAAATAAGTCTTTCATGGCAATAACATGTCTAAACCAGAGTAGAAGTTATTTGCTTCTGTTCTAATTGGATTGGTATGTTGTATAGTAGAAGGTGGCCTGGTATTCTACATAAATGTAGCTTTGAGTTTTTTATGTTCTTGGTTTTATAATACATTCTTATCTACTCTAAATAGATGATCTGAAAAAATTGATAATGTTAAATCTACTAAGATTAACTAAACAAAGACAGAAATTCTTTTTGAGGTTTTAGACTATCTATATGAATGGCTGATAGTGATAGCTTCCAGTAAAGTTTCATAACGGCTTTAAATTTGATACTGGGATTGTACAATGTTTTGTTTTTATTGAAACTGACCTATTCAAACTGGCTGGACAGTTCATTCAAAATGTCAAAAAATTTAAGCATAAAGTTGCAATGCATAGAAATCTTAGGGAAGAAAACAGCAAATTGAAGTTTGCATTTTTCTTTCCATTTTCTTAAACTTGCTACGGATTAGAGTTATTTAAGAAGAAATTTCAAAATACAGATTTGTAGGCCCTACATGAAATCTAAGTGAGGTTCTCTGTAGTATAGTCTAAGAATTCACATTTAAAAATAACCTGCCCAGAAAACTATGATGTATAGCTTTGGGGAATAGCAAGACAAGTCCTTAACTCTCTTACTATGATAAATGTATTCCTTAAATAGCCAAATAAAAATATTAAAAGAATCAAAATGTGCTAAACTAAGGTATCTGTTGCATTAAAATCTATATTTAAAAAATAATTTGTCATACATGTTTGGTTTTCCTACCATTGCAGAATGAATTCACTTGGAAATTTTCAGCTCTCCATTCCATTTTGCTGCCCAAGGCTCATAGTAAAAATCTATGTTCCGATTCTAGTGGGTATGCTCCATGGAGCTGGGAGAGTTGCCAGACAATAAGAGGAAAAGGAATAGGTTGGAGGAAAAGTAATAAAGGTGAAAGATCTTGATTAATCATTAAGTAAATGCACATTGCTGTATCTTTTCTTCTGATTTTTCTCATTAAGATTTCAGGAAAGTATAGAGGATATATAATTCTTAATTGTTTCAGGGGAGATGAAGTCCTTTACTGAATCAAACTTTCTTGAGCTAGAAGGAACACGGGGGAATTTAGTTCAATAGCTGTAAAATTCACCAGCCTCATACCCAGTGAATGGTGCCTGAAGTCAGACTGCACTTCGTGCATTCCATATGTTGAATGCCTCAATAGAGATTCTGAGAGGCAGCTCAGAAAGGAGCAGAGAAAGGATTGTCATTAGATTTTAAACAAAACCTGAAATTCTTGTGCATAATATATAGCACATCCTCAATTACTTAAAACAGGACACTTGAGCTACTTTTTCCTCTTTAAATACAACCTTCTCACACTGTTTTTCATATACCCTTTTCTCTGTTGCAGTTGCTATTAATACACATTTTAACAATATTTTCTTAATTTAAATATTAATAAATTAAAGTTTTATAGCTATAAAAGTTTTATAACTATAAAAGGAAAATAAGTAACTTGGTCAAAAATGAAAAAGGAAAAAAGAAAATGATTTATAAAAGTAATAGATATTACATAAATTATGAAAGTAAAATAAATTATGTCAACCTGTACAATACATATTGAAAGAACTGACTTCTTATTAAAAGACAGAAATCATCAGGTAAATAGGTGAAATGTAAAAGAAAATTCAGTCATACCTTATTTTTTAAAGCATCTTTTTTTATCTTTTAATTTTTAATTTTTTAAATTGATTTATTTTATTATGGTGACATTGGTTAATGAAATCCAGTAAGATTCAGGTGTATAATTCAATAGTAAGGCATATCTATATATATTGCATTGTGTGTTCACTGCCTATAGTTAGATTTTTCTGTCACCACATATTTGACCCCGTGTACCCCATTTCCCTCACCCCTCCCTCCATCCTCTGGAACCACTTGTCTATTGTCCATTTCCATGAGTCTCTGTTTGTCCTGTTTGTTTGTTGCTTTTAGGTTTATATTCTACATATAAGTGATATCATGTGATTTTCAGCTTTTTCTATCTGGCTTATTTCACTTGGCATGATTTTCTCAAAGTCCATCCTCATTGAAACAAATGGCAGTATTTTATCTCTTCTCATAGCCGAGTAATATTCAATTGTATATATGTACCACAGCTTCTTTAGCCAATCATCTATCATGGGACACTTCAATTGCTTCCATGTCCTGGCCTCCATGAATAATACTGCTATGAACATTGGTATGCAAATATCTTTTCAGTTATATGTCTTCAAGTCTTTGCAGTAAATACACAGTAGAAGAATTGCTGGGTCATATAGTAGATCGATTCTTAGTTTTTTGAGGAACCTCCATACTGTTTTCCACAGTGACTGTATCAATTTGCAGTCACACCAGTAGTGCATGAACGTTACTCTTTCTCCGCATCTTCTCCAACACTTATTATTACTTGTTCTGTTGATAACAGCTATTGTAACCAGTGTGAGATAGTATCTCATTGTGGTTTTGATTTGCATTTTCCTAATAGCTAGCGATATTGAGCATCTTTTCAAATATTTCTTGGTCATTTGTATGTCCTCTCATGAGAAGTATCTGTTCAGGTCCTCTGACCATTTTTTGAGTGGATTGTTTTTTGTTGTTGTTGTTGTTATTGAGTTACATGAGTTCTTTGTATATTTTGAATATTAGACCTTTATCAGAGAAATTGCTTGCAAATATCTTTTCCCATTCATATGGCTATTTCTTTACCTTGTTGACAGTTTCTTTTGCTGTGCAGAAGCTTTTTATTTTGAAATAGTCCCATTCCTTTATTTTTGCTTTTACTTCTCTGGCCTTTAAGGTTAAATAAATAAAATCTTTAAGTACAAGGTCCATTAATTTAGTTCCTGTGTTTTCTTCTATGCAATTTATTGTTTCAGGTCTTATATTCAGGTTCTTAATCCATTTTGAGTTAATTATGGTGTGTGGTAATAGATATCAGTCTAGTTTAATTTTTTGGCAAGTGACTTTCCAGTTTTCTGGCATCATTTATTGAAGAGGCTTTCCTTTCTCCACTGTATGATTTTGGCTTTTTGTCAAAAATTATTTACCCATATAAACATGGGTTTACTTCTGGACTCTTGATTCTGTTCCACTGGTCCATGTGTCTGTTTTCCTGCCAATACTATGCCATTTTGATTATTGTCTCTTTGTAATATAATATGAAGTTGGGCAGAGTGATGACTCCAGCCTTGTTCTTTTATCTCAGAATGACTTTGGAGATTCAGGGCCTTTTGTGCTTCCATACAAATCTGATGATTTTTGTTCTATTTCTTTAAAAAATGCCGATGGAATTTTGATGAGGATTGCATTAAATCTGTATAATACTTTAGTTAATAAGGTAGTTTTAACTATGTTGGTTCTTCCAATCCAAGAACACTGAGTTATATCTCATTTTAAAAGTACACATTTAAAAAGAATATGAAATAGGAATGTTAAAAGTAATGAGGCAGGCAAATGTGAGCCAAAAAAAAATTTTAAGAGAAAGTAAAAAAATAAAAAATGACAATATTTTAATCATAAAAAGTAGAATTTTTGGTTAATAATACTAAATGAAATAAAAAGATTATAAGGAAGAAAAAGTACAAGTGATAAAAAAGATATCTAAATACATAAATAAAAACTATTAGGTATACATGAAGAATTTAGTAAAAATTTAAGTTAAAGTGTGATATTTTTAATATATCATTCTAAGAATTGGATAGGTTGGTAGAAAGAATAAATGACATAGGAATTTAATAATCCGTACATTTTATATTGAATACATAGAAATATCTTTACATGCCTTGTATATAGACTATGAATTTTCATTATATTCATGGAATGTTTCAAAATATTGATCACATACTTGGTCACAAATACATTTTTAATATTGAGATTTTTGTAGGTAATATACTTTGATTATAACCCCATTGAAGTTGAAATTAAAATAACAAATCACCAAATTTAAGTGAATATTTAAATATTAAAAGTTAGATCTTAGGTAACTCAATAAAAAATAAATTTAAAAGCAAAGTTACTATTTAGAAATTAAGAAACTGGGAATACTTCCTACTACAAACCTATAAGTGACAGTGAAAGCATTAATTAGAATGAAATGTGAAGCCTTATGCACCTTGTCTATTAAAGAATGAAAGGAAGTGGCTTCGACAATGTGGTAAAAAATAAGAATCTCTGGCCCTTGTCTCCCCTACAGAAACACTGATTTAGTGAAAATATATAGACCAAAAGAGTTTTATTAGATTTTCATAATGTAATTAAGAAGTTGCTGTACTCTAGGTAAATACAAACCTGAGATGAATTACATTGAAGCAAAGAAGAGCAATTTTACTTTATCCTCATCAGCTCCCCTGTTCCAAACTAGCACATCTCAGCACCTGGAGAGAATCGCCTAGTTTATGGCTTCTCTCTTTCTGGGTGTCGAGAAGAGTGGAGCATGTGTCCAAAGATTCAGCTTTTGAGAGGTTTGCCAAAGGAAGTGGTTTCTGTCTCACTTCACTAGCAGCTCAGAAGCTCTGGCACAGTTGGCATAATTTGGTTGCTTGCAGGTCACTGAGAACAAAGGAGAGCAGAATGGTGGGTGGTTTGTTGTTACCATGATCTGCAGAAGGTGCATAACTGAAGGTTTCTCCCTCAGGGAAAGGAAGATGAGTGGAGTGTGCACCTAGTGTCCCAAGGAGAGGTGATCGAGAGATTAGTGTATCTCTCCTCTAACTCTTGGGGCCATGATAGAGAGTTAGATATTTTGGATGCTTGCTGCTGAGAATGAGGGCCAGCGGGGAGGCTTGCTGCTCTAGAACCAAAGGATTTGCAGTGCTGCAGACACTAGAGGGAACAAGAGATTATGAGTTCCTCGAAAAGAAACCAGCAAACCCTTCTACTTGAAAAACTGGCATGCATGATCCCAGAGAAGTCACATCACACTCCACATAAAAAGGTTTCAGAGGCCCCCAGAATCTCTAGCAAGGCTGAATGTTGAGAGTCTTCACCTGTATTAAGACAGTCTGTAAAGAATAGGAAAGGTAGCTGTATTTTCAAATACACATATCCCAAAACAAAATTATGAGACACATAAAGAAACAGGAACACATGATCCAAACTAAGGAACAAAATAAATTTTCAGTAAGTTAAAGAAATGGAAGAAATAAAAAAATTTACCTGACAAGAATTAAAAATAACCAGTATAAAGATGCCCTTCTAAATCAAGATAATGATGCATAAATAAAACAAGAATATCAACAAAGGTATAGAAAATATTTTTAAAAGATACTGTGAATAAATAATACTAAATATAGCTGATCTATTCTTCAAAAATAAAGGGGAAATAAAACTTTCCAAGACAACAAAGTTGAGGGAGTTTATCACCAGGAGATCTTTTTTATAATGAATACTAAAGGGAGTCCTTCAAGATGAAATGAAAGGATGCTAAACAGCAACATAAAAGCATCTAAAACTATAAATTTTCCTAGCAAAGGTAAATATATATGCAAATGCACAATACTGAAATATTCTTAATGGTGGTGGATAAATTACAAGTTTAAATATACTTTATTTCTCACAGCAGTTTTAGGTTTAGAGCAAAATTGAACAAAAGTTATAAAAATCTCTGTACCCTCTGCCCTCATGCATGCATAGCCTCTTCCATTAGCAATATCCCACACAGTAGTAGTACATTTCTTACAACTGGGAAACCTATACATATTATCATGCAGAATCCATAGTTCACATTAGCATTCACTCTTCATGCTATACACTCTATGGTTTCAGATAAAGTTATAATTACATGTATTCATCATTTATAGTATCAGAGTATTTGCACTGCCTTGAGAATTCTCTGCCTGCCTGTTCATCACTCTCTTCCTTCTAGGCCCTGGAAACCACTGATCTTTTTATCACCTACAGTTTTGTCTCTTCTATAATGTCATATGTTTAGAACCATGCAATATGTAGCCTTTTCAGATTGGATTCTTTCACTTACTAATATGCATTTAAATTTATTCTATGTCTTTCCATGGCTTGACAGCTCATTTCTTTTTAGCTCCAGGTAATATAAAATTGTATGGATGTACCACAGTTCATTTACCTATTTACATACCAAAGGATATTTTGGCTCCTGCCAATTTGGGGCAATTATAAACAAAGCTGCTATAAACAGTCATGTGCAGGTTTTTGTATAGCTATAAGTTTTCATTTTCTTTGAGTAAATACTAAGATGTGTAATTGCTGGATCAGATGATAAGAATGTTTAGTTTTATAAGACTTGAAATCAGGATCTTGAAGAGATATTTGTACTCCCATTTACTACAGCAATACGTACAATACCCAAGAGGTAGAAACAACCTAAATGTCCACTGATAGATGAATGGATAAAGAAAATGTAGTATATGCATATAATAAAATGTTATCCAGCCATAAATGAGGGAAATTCTATCATGTGTAATAACATGGATGAACTTGGAGGACATTATGCTCAATGAATTAAGCCAATCACAGAAAGATAAATACTGCATAATTCCACTGATATGAGGTATCAAAAGCACTCTGACTCATAAAACCAAAATGTAGAATGGTGGTTGCAGGTGCTTTGGGGAGGGAGAAATGGAGAGTTGCTGTTCAAAGGGCATAGAGTTTCAGTCATGTAAGGTAAAAACGTTCTAGAGACCTGCTATACAGCATTGTGTATATATAGTTAACAAGACTTTACTGTACACTCAAAATTTTGTTTAGTGATTAAATTGCCTGCTATGTGATTTATACCACAATAAAAAAACTCTATCCTGATGCAATAAATAACTAACACACTTAGAAACATTTTTATATATATGTGAGTTTAAAAAAAATGCATTACATGCAGCATAGTGTTTTGAACACATTCGTTCATTCAAATAATACTGTCCAGATTCATGATCACAGGTAACAGTCTTGGAAACACCTTTTATTTATGTAAAGAAAGATAAAAAGAATAAAGGAACTAAGTACTTGTCATAAGAAATAAGAAAAAAAAACAGTATTAGTACAACAAAAGAAAGCAGAAGCAGTAATAAATGTGTGCTGGTCCAGGCAGTCTGTTTGATTTCACAAACCTGAAGGATAGAGCAAAAGACTCTAAACAAGACAGTGACAAAAGGAAAGAGGTGTTTTTGTATGATTAGTCTGAATACAGTGATTGAAATAGCAGGAAAAAAAAGAAATGTGGAATAGGGCACCAATTAAAAGATTTTGCCACCAGTCTAATTGGCAAATGTATAGCACCTGGACTAGAGCCACACTGGTAAGAATATAAAGAAAAATAGAAATGAGAGATACTTTCAAAGAGGCATCAACAAATTTAATGGTGGAATGGATGTGGAGAATGAGATAACAGGTTAAAAAAAAAAAAAGGATGATTCTGAAATGTTAAGCCAACATAAAAGCAGGGCAAATTCACTGAAAGAAATTCAGATGACTATATTTAATTTATTAAAGAGATGGCTAAATTCAGTGGCCTTGCTAAAGGTGAATGGGAGGGATTTTAACACTGATTCACATTCTATTCCCTGAAAAAACAAATTCAAGTCTAATCTAACTATATCATACTTTTGGTGTTTAAATGCAGTGTCAAGTATTTTTTACATGCTCCCTATCAAGTACTTTTTTCTAAACCACACATAGAAATTAGACCGCTACCTCTGTGCTAATTTAAATGATGGAAGAACACAATGCAGAAATGCTTAGCAAGATGTTTAAAATACAGAAATGAACCTTGAAGAGCTGGTGGCTTAGTAAATATTTTAGGCTGGAGATATGCAGCTGCTATCAATTATATGCTCTCAGGCAAGGTTCTTATCGTCCCTGGACCTTAGTACCTTTATCTGTACAATGTACAAATGCCTGTTGTACTAGAGAGCTTATAATTATGTGAAGTTTGACATCACTTCACATGTAGAGCAACTGATATTCAGAAGATACCTTGGGGTGTTTATCTAAAACTTATTTTAATATCCATGCATGAGTGCCTTGATGAGTGAAACTATTTTAAAAATAATTACAACCTTTTACAATTTTTACCATCTTTCATGATGGCACTTATTTATTCATCAGTCATATAGCAGGTATCATACTTGACACTTTGCTTAAAATGTTTAATTCTCAGAGCATTACAGCAAAGTGATTATAAATTACTCTCATTTTACCAATGGGAAAATTGAGTCCAGGTTAAATATCTTGCTAGAAACCATTCAACTGATAAAGAACAAAATCAGAATATGCAAATCTATTGACTATAATAAGCCTATGCCTATTATCATCTCATTAAATTGTGACTTATTGACAACATTTAAATCTTACATGAGAAAGACTTGAACATGACACATTGCTGCCAGTAGAAACAATGAGTTCAAATACCATAGCATTTTCCATTTAATCATTTGTAATACTTTAAATGCCATCTCTATATTTTAGCCACTTAGGATAGAAATCATTTTTCAAATACACCAACATTTCTACAATTTCTTCAACAGAATATACAATTCAAAATATCAACATTTCTTGGTGATTCAGTCTTATTGTTATTAATATACATTATTAAACTGCCTATGTGTTTTGCTTTATATATCCTTCTATGATGATTTAAATTTTCTAGGCTTACATTAAATAAATTAGGCTTCTTCTTGTGTTGATAGCCATCAATTTCATCTCTCACTAGTATTCCATTGTTTCTAATCTAATGCCTTATTTTGATTCAAAATTGCAAGAACCTGATGAGTCTCTAGGTTGATTTTAATCTCCCATGAAATAAGCCATTTGGACTTCGTTGCACATAATTGCTGCTCAGAGGACCTTTTAATTTGTGTCTGAGCTCACAGTTCAACATCTCAAACCAGTTTAAAATTGAAGCAACTCTTATCACAACAAAAGAAAAAAATAATGAAAAGAAAAGGAGCTAGATGGTTCAAGGGCTAAGGCTTTGGGAGTTTTGGTGTATCATCAAGCCATTCAGATAATAGGATTTAAAACATTGTAATAAATGTGGGTTTTATTCTTTAGCTAAATAAATATTCAGCAGAGTCAGCTTTAATATTAGTATGTATACCATGAGTCTATAGCATATGCATTTTAAGAGAAAAAGGGGTTACTCATTTTGGAAGATATTACAAACAGCAGTGATAGGAAAAGAGAGAGCCATATGTAGTTTAAAAAAGTGTATTCATTATTGCTATACTTGTAAAAATAAATAAATAAATAAAACCTCCAGAAAATGAAGACCATTAAAATTATTTCAACTGGTATGAATCCACAGAAAAACCAAAAAAAAAAAAAATACTCTGAGAGGCTTAGGTCCACACATTTAAGAAATTACAATCTGAATAGTGGAGGTATGTGTTGCAGTTTTAAAGAGACCATTCAGTTTTGTTCAGAGCCCTAGTTGGTAAAATAAAAAACAAAAATCATCTTATACACTACTGATAAAGAATTAGAAGGACATGAGGAAGAAACAGACAGCAAAGATCCTACTCAGGGAAGGCTGGGTTGGATGGTTTGGTGGAAGGAAATTGGAAGGTTAATTGGAAATCAAGGTAGAAGCCTCACCATGTTGATTGGGTTGCTCATTAAGAAAATGGCACAACTGGGTCAAGGCTCTGATGGGTAGAATGGATAGCAAACCTAAAACCACAAAACAGATGCCACTCTTTTTTTCCCAGTGGAAATATGTCTTGCTAGATTAATATGAGTTCAGCAACTGGGTGGAGATAAATCTCCAAATTTAACTCTGCTTTAATATAGAAATTTGCAGGTGCTAGTAATGTCAGAATGAGCCACTAAAAATCAGATCACATCAGTTCCTTTAGTACTTAAAATGCTTCAGCGTCTCTATATTGCTTTCAGAATTAAGTCCATGCTCCTTAAAAGACGTCTCAAGCCTCATTTATAGCTATATTTCTAGCGTTAGCATTTACCACATTTTATGTCACATTCTACAGTGATACATTTCAAATGTCTTAATATGACCATATTTACTTCCTCCAGGCTTGCAGACATGTTATTCCCTCAGCCTGGAGAACACTTAGCATTTCCCTTCCCTTGGATAAATTAGTTTAAATAATATATTTTTTCTTAATCCCCACAGATTGCAACATTTCAATGCTATTTGTTCTTATAACATTCTGTACTCCTGCTAGCACAATTGTTACACAGAGTATTGTTATTGTTTTTCTATATTACTGGCTAAACCATAAGAACTGCAAGTGAGCAGAAACTTCATCTATGTGGCTAATAATTTCATCAATTTTATCTTCCAAGTTGAGCACAGGGCCTGACACATAGTAAGTTCTTAATAAACATTTCTTATTCAATTAATACTAATAATGGGATAGATATATGGATGAGTAGATAGTAGGAGGGTGGATGAATAGATAAACAATGCAGACTTTTTTAGGGGGTCATTAGAGTTGCCAGAAAAGCAACTCTAGTTGTAATTATTTTAAGAACTTTGGACTTTTTTAAATTCCTAGTACTATTCTATAAAATGGATGATAATTTTCTCTTTCCCACTGTGTATAACATGTAACAATTTATGAATACCAAGAACAATGTATTTACAGAATAGAACAATTTTCACATCAACAAGAACTATATCTTCTTTTTGTTGTTCAAAAAGGATGTCACATTTCAATATAATTGCTTAGTATTTTCAGTGTGCTATTTATAATCAATGGGACAACTTGAAGCAAATGTATTTGCAATGGCTGTTGCTATGTTATAACTGAACATCATTTAAAAATACGTCATAAATCCTTTGTAAAGTATTTCTACATTGCTTTAATATAGTCTATATATAGCATGTTTCTAAATATATTCATTTTTCAGAAGAGTTCTTTAAAAAAAAACACCTTGAAATAAGACTTGTCAGAGCTTAGGTAGTCTAAATAATAGTTTCTAAAGTTTTTAAAACCGTTTCCACCTTGTCTCACTGAGTAGTCTCTGACCTCTTTTAAAGACTTCCACATAGAAATATACATAGGCTAAGTCTTACTTTGTGCCTAGAGCATGCTATTGGTTATTCTGAAAGCCACAGGAAGATAATAACCTTTTATATACATAGAGGAAGATTATGACTGACAAGACTACTGCAGTATTAGTGTTTATAGTGATATATAAAACATGGAATTTAAACATTTCAGGACTCAGAACACATTGTTTTCCTCAGGAGTGCTTCTCCCCAGGCAGCTTCTTTCTTTTCTTCATCTCTGTCTCTAAAGATTCAGAGCAAACTGAAAGGGTTAGTTATTTCATTTAAGCACAGTACTCTTCTGCTAAGATGAAAGCAATAAAGAAATGGGGGAAAATGATATGATTATAGCATTTATTAATGAACTATGGTGGCAGGCCTATATTGCATGCTTTATAGTTAATTAGGAACTATTAACTTATTCCAAAAGATGGGGAAACCCAGACACAGAAAATGTGAGAAATTTGTCTAAGATCACAGCACTAAAAATGTGTACAGTTCCGATTCAAAATGAGGTTTGAAGATACAGCATGATAGAGTAACAAATATTGAGTTTACCACCTGACTGCTAGCATCCATAAACTGTGTAAAATATATATAGCAACTGTCTTCAGTCATTGGACCACAAACAGTGCAGGGCTATTATACTTGAGAGATGGGAAACAAACAGTGAGCTCTACATTCACACTGGCTTTGGGGTACTTTCTAAATAGCATGACAGGGAAGTAGAGAACAAACAGAACCGCCATTTCACTAGGAAAAGGAAACCAAGATAAGAATATGAAAATGCTGAGGTGGCTTAAAGATACATGTCAGGGTGCCAAATAGAAAAGGACTAAGAAGTAAGAGAACAACAGGAACCAGCACAGAAGTTACTTTGCATCTTTGGCCAAATTCTAAACTACGTATGCTGAAAGCAAGACAATGAGGCTTAGCAGAGAACTGTTAGTAGACTGCGAATGAAAGAGAATTTTGAGGAGGTATAGTGCTGGGGGATATTAGAATTAGAACCAGTCATAAGTACTAAAAAACCCAGGCTTTCAGTTAAGATCTCAGAAAATTCATAGTACCAGAGTAATTTTACAGTAGTCCTTGAGTAAATATTTCTTTAGTCCTCCTCAAGAAATTCTAAAATTGTCCAAAAAACATGAGTCTAATCACCAAGAAATTTAACTGCTCTCCAGAAAAAAAAAAAAAACACATATCTTTTAAAGGAAGACAAAAAATATTAGATGTATAACAATGTAGCATCCATAATGTCAAGTATAAAAGTTTAAAATGTTGCAAAAAAGTAGGAAAATGTTTCTCATAACCAGAAGAAAAAAAAATAGTCAATAGAAATCAAGAGATCAAGAGATGACACAGATACTAGACTTAGGATATAAGGACTATAAAGGTTCTATTGTAAATAAATTAAATACAATAAAATAATTGACGAATATTATTGGTGAACAGAATTTCAACAGAGAAAAATTATAAAAAATAATTGAATGTAATTTTACAGATAAAAAATACAATATCTGATATTCATTGAATGACATTAACAGCAGACTAAAAGAAAGCAATGACCTTGAAGACAAGTTAATGGAAATTAAACTAAAACACACACTGAAAAAAATAAAAGATTGAACATACAAACAACAACAAAAATAAAAAAGAGTCACAATGCCCTTTGAGATGATATCAAATGGTCTAACATACATGTGAATGGAACTCCAAAAAGTAAAGAAAAATGATTGGGCCAAGAAAAAAACAATTAAAAAAAATTGCTATTATTTTTTTCAAATTTTATAAAAAGATATCAACCCACAGATCCAACAAAATTAACAAATGTAAAGCAGGATAAACAAATAAAACCACATCTATGATCATTTTAGTCAAATTGCTGAAAATTAAAGCTAAAGGGAAAAATCTTAAAAGTAACTAAAAGGAGACACTTTACATACAAGGGAAGGAACAAAGGTAAACATTATCACTGACTTTATCAGAAACAATGTAAATTAAAAGACAATAGAATAAAAATATTACGGCACTGAAAAAAATGTCTCCTGGAATTTTATATTCTATAAACATATTCTGTAAAGATAAAAGCAAAACAAAAACATTTCTAAATAAACAGGAGCTGTTTATTTTTAGGTAGCTGAGCAAATTCACCATTCGTAGACTTGAATCATAAGAAATGTCAAAGAAAATGCCTCAGCCTGAAGGCAAATGATACTCTATGAAAACTTACAATTACACAGACAGAAAAGCAAATGGTAAACATATGAGTCATTTTAAAGATTGCTTTATCTCTTCTTTCTTAATGTTTTTATAAAATAACTAGATGCAGCATGCCTCACTCCTGCCTGCCCATGTCTCCAGCAGGATCAACCTATGGAGACCAATGTTGCCCCTACCCCTAATGAGACAGTTTTTGAAGTAAAAACAAAGAAGACTATGATGGCACTAGATAACAGAAAGCAGTAGAACATAAAAAACAGACCCAAGGGGGAAGAAAGTCAGTAGTTGATGTTACATCCTCTCACTGGGTGCTACAGTTGATCGATCAAAAACCAGAGGTAGAGATGTCTTGCTAATAGATAGCCATGAACATTTACATTACTGCACTACATTATCCATGACAATGAATTAGTGGATATGTTCTATACCTTAACAGTGGATCTACAGTAGCGACTACACAAGAAAAAAAATGATATATTTGAGGATGTACAAATGTTTGAAACCATCCTTATCTAAGTCAGCACAAAGGAGAATCAACTGATATACATAACTGTCCAAATTGTACTATAGGTATTGCATTCACCAGCCTAACATCATGCTACTGGCTCAAACAGCCCCATATAAAACATGCTTGAAAAGGTTGAGCCAACAAGAAAAGAAGCACAGGCCTACAAAGACCTTAGAGCTGACCAGAAAACTCTGGTTGAATTTTGTAAAGACCTCTGCTTGTGACTGTGAGAAATAGCAGCTATACTTGTGGGCTGCTCTTGGTGTATATTTTACTTGCAGCAGTGTCCTACTTCAGAAGCATGGGAAAGACTATTTGGACATTTTGGAAAAACTCACTTATCTCTGAAACCACAAGTGGAGGTTGACAGATCTACCTTTCAGGTTTTTCTTACATGCCTAAATGGTTAACAATAGCAGTAGTATTATTTTGGATTGCAAAGCAAGAATGTGCAAATATGTTGGAAATTAAGAGTGCAAGAAATAATGATTTTCCCAGTAAGAGCAACAGTTTCCCAGAAATATCTGACTTAGGAGAGTCAGTTAGGCCTTAAACAAACAAACAAACAAAAACAAAAACAAAAACCTCAGCACATTAGTATTGATGGACTCTGAATAAGAAAAGTTGTTTTGTACAATAGCTATGTGTGTGCACCCATAGGAGCTGGAATATGTGATTAAGGTAAAGTAAATCTCACACATTTATTCAGCCTGAATACAAAAGTTCCTTGTTATGATCAAATTAATAAGCTATCTTGCATTTGTATTATACTTGACACCAAAGATGTTTCCAGGTATTGGGTTGCTTTCAGTAATTATCATTTCTTTCTCTAAGTCTCAACGGAAAGTGAGGCACAGAATCCATTTTCGGGGCTTGCCTAAGACACTTCTTGATGACAACACATTAGATATTAAAGTGGATAATCTTTTAATGTTTTGTTTAGTTGTAGCTTTCTGCCAAGTATTTCCCTAAACTGGATAATGAAAGTCAGTCAGTTTCAGTGAGAAAATAGCTTAGAATTTGGAGTCTTATCTAAAAAATTCTGCACCTACCATTGTGTGAAAATTGGTAAGTTACTTAGTCTTTCTCTATTCTAGCTCATTGTAATATGGGGAAAATAAGATTTATGTCATAGAGTAATATCAGGTCTACACAACCACCATCACCACTGGCCAACCTTCAGTCTCCCATAAGGAAAGAGAAAACAGTTAATTCTTCCTTGTATGTTACAGAGATGCCCCTTTCACCCTCAGAGAGAAGAAAGGTATAAATTCACCAAAACCCAAGATTTCATATTGTTTCAAGCTATAAAATTGAAAAGAAAAATAGGTTAGAATATAGAATTTCTGGCCCACGACCATCTATAAAATGATCAGCATTCTCTGCTTAGATTTTTCTGAGAAAGTATTAATGAGACATGAGTATTATTTGTAGGTTTTATCTAGAGAAAATGTTTTTACTGTTTTCTAATTTTGAAGAGATTATTTCTAAATCGAACCCATCCTGTGGCATACTCTTCCAACACCATCCTCAATGATAATAAGAAAATAATTATTTTCTGGAATAGGAATAAACAATTTTTCCTACTGAGGGCATACTTTTTCAATTTCCAAGAATTCACAAAGTCTATATTTTTCATTTTGTTTTTTCTATTCTATGAGCTGTCTAAAAAGAACAATCATCAAGATACTTTGAAGACAATAAAATTATAGGTTTAAAAACATACAGCTGAATTTCCTATTAAAATTGACTAAGTATATGTAGTCTCTACATATTCTTCTAGCTTATTCCTATTTTAATAGCAATTTTCTTGTTGTTAAGTAATTGTCTAGGTTTGTTCTCTCACTCTAGACAAATTCACCGAGTATTGATAACTAATAATTCAGATAGGCACCTGGAGATGGAGAACTTATTTATGTTCCCAGTGCCTACTTCTTAGATATTCACAATGTGCTTATATATTTTATAGGTCAAGATATTCAAAATTGTCAAAGTTGGTGGTGTTTTGAGACCCAGATTCAAAAGAATGCCAGAAAAAAAAGCAATAACAAAATGGAGAATATCCACTCCTCTTCCCAAATTTCTTATGACACAATGTTTTATTAAAAAACAATCTAAATTTCTTATTTCAGGACAGATAGAGAAAATAATTAGGTCTTGCTTCTCCATAAAACTTTATACTTTCTGTATGTGAATCTCAGTAACTAAGATTCTAGTATTAGAAAAAAACCCCTAAGTTTAAATTTCTGCATTGCAAGCTATAGAACCCTGGGAAAATTAATCTCTTTTTGCTTCAGTTTCCCAATCTGTAAAATGGGAATAATAATTTTTATTAACTTTATATATTTTGGATTCATTGAGTGATTGTGACCAAAATGCTTACTATCATGGCTGACATAGAGTAGGTAGGAGTTAGCTTTTATTATCATTATCAAGCTCATCCAGTTGATTCAATAATACATACAGAATGTGACAGCATGAGGTCTCTTCTGTGCCCAAATAGTCATGGCCTTTGAGTGACTGTACAATTACAGCCCAGTCTCTATACATAAATAATATAGAATAATTTTTAAAAATTATTATATAACAGAGTGGTCTATAATCAGGACTTACCATCATGAAGATAATCATATTAGGGTATTTAGATTAACAATAAATATGGACTTATTGAAATAAAATATTTTCACAATGTTTTCAGAAAAAGAGCAATTAAAAAATTCACATGTCTACATTAAAATTACAACTACAGATAGCCATCATTAAGAATCACCTGAAGTCTAATTGATTGGAAGTCCTAGAATTAAAGACATAGAGAAGAAGCCACCTCAATACTGGTAGATGGGGTAGAGATGAGACACAGGCCAGTCTCACACCCATGTGTGGCCATTAAAAGTTGGGAAAGATACGTTGGCCGTGAAGATCCTCGCTGAGGAGTGAGGAGTCCCAGCCCCAGGATTCCAGTTCCAGGAGGAGAAGTCCTCACAACTTCTGAATGTGAAAGACAGCAGAGATAAAAGGCTGCTGGAGTCAGATAAAGGGCTGCTGGAGTCCCAATCATTCCTTTTAAAGGGCCCATGAAGAATTACTCATTGATGGACTCTCTCACTCTGAGCTCCAGTACTGAAACAGAAGCTTGAAAGGTGCTGGGGACATACAAGTAGAAACTGAATTATCTGGCTTCAGGGAGATGGCTGGAGAGGGAGCTTCCTTTGAGAAAGAGGTGCTACCAGAAGCCATTGTTACATTGTTGAGCCTTTCCTCCTCTCAGCATGCATATGCAGCAGGCCCATATTTCAGTTTCCATCAACCTGGCTCACACTGTTTTCTCTGCCTCAGTGATTCCCTGAGACCCTGCCCAACCCAACTTGTGGGCCCACTCAAGCTGTTTCCACTGGTGTTTCCATAATAATGACCTGTCTTAGCTCATGCTACAGAATTTTCTAAAATCTCTCAAAGGTTCATGAACACTAAACAAGCAGCATCTGGCCTCGGTGTACCCCATACTTCTAGGTAAGCAGCTCAAGCCTGCACTGGCAGCAGCCAATCTCTATTTGAGGCTTGGCCTCTCCTAGGCACCTCCAAGCCCTGTATGGGTGGCAGCCATTTATGGATTGCTTTGTGGCTCTTTACAGGGTGGCCCAGGCAGGGTGCAGAACTTGGCCTGCACTGGAGTCCCTCCCAGGAGGCCCAAAGGCTGGCACACCCATTGGCTAGTTTGGCACCATCTGGGAACAGCAGCTAGCCACCTCCATGAATGATATAAACAAAGGGTAAACTGGGCAGGCACTAGAGACCCACTAAAGCAAATCCTGCTCCATAAGATCAGCCCCTACAAAACAGTTCTTTCATTGCAGTCATAGCCAGTCCCACAACCAATTATCCCTATGGTCAGTTCCTCCCACTGACATGCTAATATTAACCAAGGCTTAACTACAATCAGAGGGCACACACAACTCACACAAGGGACACATCTACAGCAAGTGCCCAGCTTTGGTGACTAGGAAGACTGTACCACTAGGCCATTCTACTAGGCCATTCTACTAAGAGACTGAGAGACATAGAAGCTCTATCTAACACATAGAAACAAATACAGAGAGGCAGCCAAAATGAGAAGACAAAGAAACACATCTCAAATGAAAGAAAAGAACAACGCTCCAGAAAAGAGAACTAAACAACATGGAGACAAGCAGTCTACCAGATGCAGAATTCAAAACAGTGATTAGAAGGGTGCATGAAAATCTTACTGAGATTTTCAACAAAGAGGAAACACAAAATTGGAGATAGAAAAGGTAGCAGAAAATACTCAATAAGAACAGAAAAAAAATCCAAAAAATTAGGAGAGTTTAAGGGGCCTCTGGGACAACATCAAGTGTATTCTCATCATAGAGATACCATAAAGAGAAGCAAGAGAGTAAGGAATTCAAAACCTATTTGAAGAAATAATAACTAAAAACTTTCTTAATCTAGTGAAGGAAATAAATATACAAGCTTAGGAAGCACAGAGTGTCCCAAACAAGATAAAACCAAAGAGGACCCTACCAAGACACATCATCGTTAAAATTCCAGTTTAAAGACAAAGAGAGAATCTTAAAAGCAGCAAGAAAAGCAATCAGTTTCCTATGAGGGAGCTCTCATATGACTGTTAGCTGATTTTTCAACAGAAACTTTTCAGTCCAGAAGTGATTGACACAAAATATTCAAAGTGATAAAACGTAAGTATCTACAACCAAGATTACTCTACCCAGCAAAGCTATCATTTAGAATGGAAGACCAGATAAAGAGCTTCTCAGACAAGAAAAAGCTGAAGAAGTTCATTGCCACCAAACCAGTAGTACAAGAAATGTTACAGGGACTTCTTTAAAAAGAAGGAGAAAGTAAAAAATATGAATAATAAAATGACAATAACCATGTATCTATCAATAATTACTTTATATGTAAATTAATTAAATTCTCCAATCAAAAGACATAGGGTCGCTAAATGGAGAAAAGAAGAAGGAAGACTCATACATATTTTGCCTACAAGAGCTCACTTCAAATTAAAAAAACACAGAGACTAAAAGTAAGAAAAAGGAAAAGGTATTTCATGAAAATAGAAATAAAGAAAAAGAAAAGCTCATGTAGCAATACTTCTACCAAACAAAACAGATGTTAAAATAAAAGCTGTGATGTGAGACAAAAAAGGACCCAGTAATCCCACTTCTAGGTATTTATCTAAAGAAACTCAAAACACTATTTTGAAGGGATATGTGAATCCATAAACCCATTGCAGTATTATTTACAATGCCAAGATATGGAAGCAACCTGTGTGTCCATCAACAGGTAAGTGTATAAAGAAGTGGGACATATATACAATGGAATATAGTCATAAAAAAGAATGATATCTTGTCATGTGCAAGAACATAAATGAACCTAGAGGGTAATTTGCTGAGTAGAATAAGTTAGATAGTGAAAGACAAATGCCATATAATTTCACTTACATATGGAATCTAAAGAACAAAATAAACAATGAACAAAACAGAAATACTCATAGATAGAGCATTTTGATAGTTGTCAGATGGATGGAGTTTGGGGATATGAGTGAAAAAGGGAAGGGATTGAGAAGTACAAATTGGTAAGTTATAAAATAGTCATCATGATATAAAGTATAACATAAAGAATATAGTCACTAACATAAAAATTTTATATGGTGTCAAATGAGTACTAGATTTATCAGAGTGATAACTTCATAGTTGTATAAATGTCTAATCACTATATTGTATATTTGAAACTAATCTAATATTGTATGTCAACTGTAATTAAAAAACAAAAATTTTAAAAAACACACACTTTTGCTGTTAACATAAGCAATGTGATTTTTGAAAATTATGTCAAAGAAGTAAAAATGAGCTTTGCCCATTCTTTTTAGTACACACACACACACACACACACAACACACACACACACACACACACACACACATACAAATGTTATTTATTTTAATACTTTTTGAATGTTGATATAATCTTTCATACTTCACTCTTCCATAATACCTCCTAGAAAGATACTGCTTTATGGAAAACTAAGCTAAATCACTTTCTTTTTTCAGAGTACAGAGGTGAGAATGACAATAAACCCACTGTACATTTCTGGCTTGCTTAATTTGCTCTTAAACTGTCTCTTTAATTATTCTTGAATTGTGAGCTTGCCTCCAGGCAAATTTCACAGATATTTTAATAATCCATTTTATAAAATATTACTATGGACACTAGAAAAATATTAATAATAAAACGATTAACATAGAGTTTAAAAAATACATGAAGCCCATTTATTTAAGGACAGGTAAACTTTTAAAAATAAAGCTTGACATATTTCTGTGTAGGCTACATGCTTGAAACTTGGAAGCAAGTGCTTCTTCCAGTTCTTACTTGAATCTCTGCCACAGCAAGGAAAATGAAACTATTGCTAGAGACTTTGAGGATACTGTATATTGTAAAAGAATACTAAACAGAGCCACTTTAAAAAGCTGCCACACCAGAAGTGCTTTGAACGTCTTAAGCCTCAAACTTTTGAGATGTTAAAACAGGGACAAATGATTGCTGGATTGGGTTTAAAGCAACATTGTTACCCAAAGAACTGTTTGCAAGGATAACAAGAAAGCAGATATTATGACTATCTGACTGATGGCTACTGGGTTGAACATTAAAACCTTGTTTAAAATTAACATCTGCAGCAATAGAAATGCCTTCTTTCTGTTGATGTAATTGTTTCCTTTCCCTTTCTTATAAATACCCTTTGACTCCTAATTAAAACATTATTTTGGCTTCTAAATCATTGCTTACTGAATAGCTCCAATTGCAATATGTTACAATTTTTACATTCTGCCTCCAACCAAAGCTCCTATCATAGCTATTTATTAAATTTATAATATGAACCACAACTAAATTAACTTCTTTAAAATAACTTCTGTATGTAATGTTCATAGCAATGATTACCCCCCCCCCCAAAAAAAAAGCATTTCTGTTTACATTTTATGGTTTGGAAAAATTAGATAAAGTCCCAGGTCATTCAATTTATTTTCTGAGAGCTGGTATTTAAACCCATATCTATTTCCAAAGCCTATGGATTTCACTGTACCACATGGTAAAGATTGCAACAATCTTTTCCTTTCCTGGGAAGAGCAAGGGAGAGGGAAAAGAAACAAATAATCACCAAGCTTTTTTTTTGTGTGTGATCAATGTGTACAAATCGGTATCATATTACCTCTGAAACTCTTATATCATGCTGCTTCAATGAAATGTATATGAAAGTGTTGGAAAATGACCTGTAACCTGCAGAATATGTAGCCCAGTTCTCTGGGTTTTATCCATCTAATCCAGCCCCTAGAGTTTGATATTCTTAAAGCCACCTGAATCCCAAATTAGCCCTTCTTTTGGTATCTGCCTACAGAAATTCCCTGAGGAAGCCTTTCCACTCCTCATATTTTATAGTTGTGGTAATATCTCACTCTGCACATTGCAACCTCTCTTCAACTGACAAAATTTAAACGTCTTAGTACAATTAATAGTAATTATTTTTTATTGGGTAAAAGCAATGGCTCAAGCAGAAGTTGGTCGGTCTAAGGCAATGTATAATAAAATAGGCAGAATGTTCTTTAGGCCCAGAGAAAGAATAATCCTAGCACACTTTTGTAGACATAATAGGGTGGGTACTGACAACCATTCTATCTCCTTCCTCCCTCTTATCTCCATCCTATAGAAGCTAGAACATCTGAAAACAAGTAACAAAAACAAAACTTATTTTTCCAGGTTTTCTGTAGTTACATATAGGTGACTCATTTCTGGCCACTGAGATTAAAGCAAAAATATCTAGCTTTATTTTCTTTTTTTATTTAATTTTAATTTAATTTAATTTAATTTATTTATTTAGGCAAGGCAACTTTTGTTTGATCTCATAGATTGCTGGGACCTTGTCACTTTATAATACTTTATTTTTAAATTATTTTTTTATGCCTCTAGCTCCTGGTCTTCCTAGGTGGTCTCTTATCCAAGTACTAACCAGCTTAGTTTCCAAGATCAGACAGGATTGGACTTGTTGAGGGTAGCATGGGCATAGACAGCTTTACCTTCTTTTTATGCTGTTTTCTTCCTATATGAACTTACTGTGATGCCTGGAGTTATAGTAGCCATGATGAGACCATAATCTGGTGAATTTGAAAGAAAGAATAAGATTATTGTGAAGGTGTGTCAGATATTGCTAAGTTTCTTAGGAATGTGAGCAACCATGTACCTTCGTATTTCTTATTTGTAACAAAACACACTTGGATTTTCTGGCCTTGATGCAGAACATTTTACTAATTTTACACTAAGAAAAATAATCAGAAAAAAAGCAAAACAAAATAACAACCTTATGGCTAAAAATGTAAATGTCATTAGCATGCATTGAATATGTCAAAAGATCTGACATACCAGACAAATAAAAGACCTAACTATGAAGCAGCTCTTTTTATGCAATAGAGACATAGCATTATTCTCTCTAGGTACTTAGGTAAGATGCCTCCCCTCAGTATTTTGCCTCTCTGGTTCTTAGTGCTTATTCAGCTCTACACCATTATTTATGCTTTAACCTCCCAGTTATTTTATGCATAAGATTGGTATTTTCTGAATAGGAAATAAGAGTATCCTATTTCCTTGACAGAAATATTCTCCTGTTAAAGATAAATATATATCCTGACCAATATATCAGAGAACTAGCCAAGGTAACTAACACCACCAGTTTTATATCACAGTACAAAATCGCAGTGGCCTGAAACAACAAAGGTTTATTTCTTACTCATTTCAGAGTTGGTAAAAATTAGGTGGTTTTCTTGAAACAGTGACTGAAAGATCTCTTTTCCAGTCACCTTGTGGATCTGCCAGATTTAAAGTCCTCTCTACAGCCATTCTCAGGATCCACTCTCTTTGCAGAGCCAATATGTTAAGACACAGTAGGGAAGGTTGCATGTGAAGTTTACAAGTCAGTTCTGGATATAACAACTATCACTTATCCCCAAATAATACTGATCAGAAACCAACCACATGGGACCTACTTAATACAAGGGAGTCTGGTTATATAGTCTTTCTGAGTACCTTGTGAGAGAAGATAAGATTACTATGCACATATCTAACCTCAGCCATAACTGATCTCCTATGAATTAAACCAGGATGATTCTATCCCTGGAGATACATTTTCTGTGAATGAACCAATAAAGCCCAGTTTCAAACTACTAAGGGATGAATACAAGACTTGTCATACGTTGATTCAATTGAAAACCCTGTCTGCAGCCATTCAGCAACGGACCCAAACCAAGACTCTACAAAGATCAGGAACTGATCCCTTTGCCTTCTGGTGCCAAAATTCATGCTCTTATGAAAATGATTGAATTCAAATATTTATATTTTATGAAGATAAAATTGTTTTAAATTTTTGTTATTCTATTTCAGGAAAATACAGAGCAAAAGAAAGGTTATCAAAGTATCTCTTCGACAGCTTGTTGCAAATTAAATCCCACACAAGAAAAATTAAGGATGATTTTACCTTGTTGGTTGATGAAGAATAACATTTCTTAGTAACTATATCAAATGGCTTACATATACACATGCATACAAATGATAATATCTTGACTACAAATAATAGCAACAACCATATGCTTAGCACTTTTTGTGTGCTAAATTCTGTGCTAAGTTCTTTATTTACTTTATGATCAATCTACAACTCCGAAAAGTGTTTTTTTAATCCTCCTCTTATGTAAAAGGAAGCTGAAGTTTAAAAGCCAAAGGAACATAATAAAAATTGTCAATAAATATCAGTTAAATGGCTGAATGTGCTAAATCACATGGATAAAAAGTGGACACAAGCTTATCTCGAAGCAACAACTATATTTAATTTATCAACTACATAGAATAGAAATTAGGTTGGAAAAATATTCTGGAAGTCATATTCATCAGTAAGCCAATAAAAAGATGGTATTTCCTGATTTTAAATTTTATTTGTTAATATAAACCAGATAAAAGAGAATATTAATTAAAATCATTGGTATTTATTGAGCTCTTAGTATGTGCCAAGGACTACATAGTTAAATAATGTATATGTATTTTTAAAGTGTATTGGTCAGCTATTACTGCAATAATGTATAACAGTACCAAGACTCATTGACTTGACAACAGACATGAAGTGACAGCCACTCAGCATGTATAATCTGTATTTTATGTTCTAGGCTCAAGGCAGAAGATTGGGTTTAGGTCTGTTCTACATAACTCTCATTCTACCTGCACCAAAAGCTGCCTTGACCATGTTTTTCTTAAGGCAAATAGCAGGAATGCAAGAAAGTAAGCAGTAATGCATGATGTCCTTTAATGCCCTTGCTCAGAATGGATACAGTATCACTACTACCTAATTCTACTATCCAAACCCACCTTCAGTGCATAGCAACATAAAGTCAAAAGGCAATGGGCACAGGGAGGACATTGTAAAGTTGCAAAAAATTTTTTGAGTCCAGTGAATAAAGTAATTCTGATAAAAACTATCTTAGAAAGATTCTTGGAAAAATTAGTAACTTCTGTTTAAGGTCATACAGGAAGCATTGTATTTTTAAACTCTAGTTTGTCTAACTCCAGCGTAAATGCTGAGCTACTATACTTTCAAATTGAGAGTTCTTGAATCAATAATGTGGATATGTACTAGTTCATACTTAACTTCAGGTCATTGACCACAATACTTTCATGCTATATCATTTATGATATCTGTATTATAATTAGTTTAAGAACTGGTTTATTTTACCAACTGAGTGTGTCAAAAAGCAGCTGTCAAATATCTGTGTTGTTATAATTCTCTAATATCACTCATTTCAACTGAATAGGACTTTTTGTGTCTCCATGCGTTGAAAGGTATTTTATGACATTTAATTTGATAAATACTTTGTTGTAGGCTTTTTTTAAAAAAAAATGAAACAATTTACTTATTTTTATAAAGTTCTATGATTCTATAGAATGATAGACTTTTTATGGATTACAAAATTTCAAACTTTCTTAATTTGTACATAATCCTAATAAGTTCTTTATCCATTTGAGAAGATGTATTTACATATTAAATAATTTTGAAGATAATTACTGTTAAGAGAAAGTTACAAAAGCATATATTCATTCACATATAAGTTGAATTGTTCTCTGTAAGAGATAGAGCTGTCTTATCTTCTCTGAGAAGATATTTTTTTATGTAAAAATAAATATGAATATCTGTTTCCTAATTCAGTTAATGAAAATTTTGTAGATATTTTTGTTTCTTAGATTGGAGAAGACTTCAAAGGCCTTTAGTAGCTAGCATATGAAGTAGAATCACATCTGGCAATTAGAATCATCACATATCATCTTTATCGAGACTTTGAACTTTCTTCAAAGGAAAGAGATTCTTAGTAAGCTTTTACTTCTTTTTAAGATACAGCTATATTTGATAAGTTTCTGTTCAATTCAAATATTCTATAGTGAAATTATACCAGGGTATCTATAAAGGAATGTTTTTGAGTCTTTATGAGAGAATTATTACTTAGAATAACAAGTGATTATTACATTTTTTGCTAATAAGTTTTACTATTAGAATAATTAGGATTGCATTCCAGTAATGCTATTCCTCCAAACCACTGAGATTTACATTTGAGAAAAGATAAAGTATCTCATATTCTAAGGCATAACAGTCTAGTAAGACCTAAACCAGTATGACTTAAAAGGGAAAAAGGTGGCAAAACATGGCTGGAATAGAGACAAGAGAATTTATATGTCCCCAAACCAGGACATCAGAGAGGATAGTAGTAATAAAATTTAAGAAGAGACCCAGGCAAGACCCAAACTGAAAAGACAGAGATTAAATCTGAAACAGGACAAATTAACCATTATATAATTTTCTAGATCTGGGATTTAGGAAATCACATTTTTAAAATATTTTGGAGAGCATGAGGACAAATGTAAAAAATATAGTTTGCATTTATATATTAGAATTCAGGTAATTTGGTATACTGCAGGAATTGTCCAGAAAGATAAGATGCTTAGGCTTGACAGTAGTAACTTTAGGTATATAGGTTTCTAATTTGAATGTAAATTAATCTTTTTTTTCTGAATAAATAAACAAATTATTGAGATAATAGCAGACATGATTTTGAAATAACACAAATTTAGGACCTAAAGGTAAGGAGGAAATTCAGCCAATGATAGAGTTTAAAATATAGAGATTTACTGAAGGTAAGAATTATATTTTTAATATAATAATGATATAATAATTTATAACATAAATGCTAGTCTTCAAAATGATGATGCATCCTATTACAAAAAATATTAGCAGTCCAAAGTCTATATTTAGATACATAGATTTATGCATAATGTATGCACATACATATGTATACAAAATTGATTATGTTTATATGTATGCATGCACATGCACATGTACAGACACACATTAATATTGAATTCACATTTCAAATATACTCCAAAGTAGAAATTCAGAAATGACAGAATATAAATGGAAATATATTTCCTAATACTTTTTGCTCAGATTAGTGGGTAGATTTTTACATACTGAATGATATATATATTCTACTCTAGAGGTTAGATAGAATCAAATTTAATTTTTATGATATATTTGTTTTAATACTGAGTGGAGGTGTACACGATCAAAATATGTAGAGAAGAAGAAACGTGTCTTTTCATTTTAATAAACTGAGGTCACATAGCAGCATAATATAACAGACTAAATTAAAGCTGCTTTTTAAATTGAACACCCACTGGAAAAATATGCCATTAAATCTCACTTGTGGCACTTGAAATATGGTATTTAATTTCCTTTATTAAATAATTATTATTTTATGTTATTTGATATATGATATATAAAAGATTAAGCTGTACATGGAAGTATAACAAAGAAATTAAAAATTAATCTTCCAATTGCACCATTCAGGAAAAATAACATTATTAATGTCTGATAACATGTTTCTGAGCATTAATGAAGATAGTAAGATGGATGATGCCAAAGGTTACCTGTGGTGTGAAGAGGAGGGTGAGAAATGTGCTTCATTCTGGATACAGGCAATAAAATGGCAGAAAATTTGGGAACATTAATAAAATCAACTAAAATTCTCCTTTTTATTACCACTTTGTGCAAGCAATTCTAAACAATATCAGTGATGAAATACTGCTCCTATCAAAGTGTACCCCTCTCAACACAACTCTATTCATATACTTTAATAGAATGGATAATGTATTCATAAAATAAAATTTTATAATAAAATTAACTTATTTTACTTAACAGAATAAAAATAAATTCCCATGAAATTGAAGGAAAAGCTGAAAATCATAGAAATATAGCTTTACTACATCAGATATTTCCATGTAAAGTATAATTCTAACATTAACAAAGATTATATTAAATGTTAAGCTATACGAATAATTATTTTAATCACAAGTTCAGCTTTAGATGATAACTTGATTCTCTGCTCTGAAAGATAAAATAATTTCTTCTAAACTCTGTCCTCCTCTATATTATCTCTATATTATTATTTATACATTGTCAAGATTTATTACAATTATGCCCTATTCTGTAACTAATTTTCAATGATTTTTTATTCAATATTTAAATCAATCCATACCTATTTCAAGTCCTAGTAGTACAATTATTTCATTCTTCAATTCTTTAATTTTTTCTTTATTTCATCATCTTGTTTCGCTATTGTCCTCACTAAAAAATGAGATCTTGGGCACTCTATTTCCTACCTTTTTAAATATTAAAATTATTAACATAATTTTCAAGTTAGTTTTTATAAATTCTGTTAAGTTTAGTGATTTCATCTGAGTAATTTTTAGATATAAGAAACCAATTTAATTTTTGGCATCAAATATTTATTTCAATAAGTCAATCTTTATTATATCATTGCAAATATTTATACTATTTATTTTTAATTGATTAATCTTTTTTATTTACTCTGTTCTCTTCTTTAGGAACATCGGTTTTTATATATATTTATTTTATGCCTTTATTTTATATCTTCTCTCTAAAGAGATTTTTAGTCTATTTTTGGTCTTTCTCACTTTATTTCATATAATCTCCTGTACCTGCCTACCATATTCCTGCATTTTCAGTCATGTTTATGTTTTTTAATTGTTTTAATGTGGCTTTCACCTATACATCACTTTAATTTTACTCTGTCATTTCCTTTGAGTCCTATAATCCTATAATCTGTCCTTCGAACATTTACATATATATTCTCTGTGTGTTGTGGTATGTGTGTATGTGTTACTCTAAATGTTAATCTTCCTTTGTTTTCAAGATTTGAGGTGGCATTGTGTCTCAGGTCACGGGTACCCTGAATTGTGATAGTAGTTCCTGTTTGCTACCTTTCTTCATTTAACTTTATTTCTTCAATTTTAGTTGGCTAGGAGATGAGAAATAGCATGTCACTATACTTTTTTCTTCATTTTCACCTCCTTGGCATTCTACTGTGTAGACTGAGTCTCTACAGAGACAGTCTCCATTTTGTTTATGGCCCACTTTTAATCAAAATATCACTTGTTATACTATGTAATATTTTACACTTACACCTTCCCTTCCCCCCCTTTTTTAAAAATCTTGATCAAGGTTAGAAGATGTATAAATTTTCAGAGTCCTACTTCACTTTTGTTTATATTTTGTTGTGTCTGTTTTATAGATTTTTAATTTAAGTTATGGCCAATTTATTTATCCTTATCAAATTTCTTTTTTCTCTTTTATACATGTATGTTACTTTGTGTGAATTTGTGTGTGTGTGTGTGTGTGTGTGTTTGTGTGTAATTTTAGGGGGTAAGATAAAGGCAAAATTGTGTTGATCCACTGTTATATTCCAAAAATATAATATATTCAATCTACAAGTGTAGATTAAAAATACATAATAGATTTTAAAAATAATAAAATATAACTTTCTGAGATAAAATATATTTTTTAAAATTATATATTAATTACCTAGCATTATGATATCAAGTCAATAGGTACAGAATGCTACAACCTAAAAGATTAAATTTTTTAGCATTCCACTCTCCAATTCAAATACATATGCCATATATATAATTTTTAATTTTCTAGTAGCCCAATAAAAAATAAAAATAAACAGATCAATTAATCTTTATATTTAATTTAACATACTACATCTAAAACTATAAATTCAACATGTAATCAATATTAAAATTATTAATAAAAGTTTTACTCTTTTTGTATTGAATCTTCAAAATCTAGTTTGTATTTTATACTTACAAAACATTTAATTTTGACTAGCTCCATTTCAAGTACTCAAAAATTCACATGCAGCTTGTAACTACTGAATTGGGCAGTGTAGGTCTAGTATGCAATATAGTAGATACTCTAAAATTATAGTTGATATTATCATCACCATTATTGACATACATCAGTATTTATGATGAAATTGAAATCTTTAACCAATATCATAGGATTAGACAGAGTCTTGAATTTCAATATAGAAAATGTTAAGTTTCTATTCCTCAGAGTAGTCCCTTTTCATCTATAAACAAGAATAATCTGGGAAGCTTTAAGAGTTCCATGAGATGGTGCTGGTAAAATTATCTATCAAAGTTTCTAATGGTAGTAAACATAGAACAAGTCATAATATGTCACCTTTGAGATTTTTGGTTCCAGTAAAAGAAATATTTATCAGTATTCACAGATTTTATTGGTGAAACTTAACATTCAGTACACTAAAACTATACTTTTAGTTCCTATCTCCACTTCTGCCTCTGTGTGCTTCCTTAGCCAACATTGTCCTTGGATTCCCCTCCTTTAATCAACCACATTATGAGAAGAGGGCCAAGATAAAATCAGGAGTGGAATAAGCAAGATTGTATGACCCAGGAGTGAGGTAATAAGTCATTTTAATTGGAGAGGCCATTTACATTTGTTAATTGGTGCTTATTTGCTTATAAAACAAAGTTAGGTTCCTACCTTCCCACAGAGACTGGGAGACAAGAATCCTGTATTTCTTAATAATTATCTTTCAAAGGGTTGGCTCCCAATTCCTTGAGAAAGACATTCCAGGGATATAGAATATTTATATCTTCGAGAGGCAGAGAAAGAATTTATAATTGCAAGTTTTCTAAAGAAAAAGCTGTATAAAAGGGAGATTAGGGGCTGTAATCAGGAAGATGCCTGTCTAAAGTTTACTACTCAAGCCAAAGGGATTGTTAAGGCTATCATGGTCAGTACTTTCTGGTTGAGGTATTATTAGATAGTTTGTAAGACAGACATGATTCCTTAAAGATGGGGTAGGAAAGTGGGAATCAGATACATCTTTGGAGACAGGAATGTCTGGATAGATTGTTCATGAATGCCAGAAAAAGTAGAGCTATCACAAAAAGAGAGAGAAAGAGAGAGAGCAAAAGAGAGAGCAAGAACTACATTAGCCAGAGAAAGTAGAGGTAGATTAGGCTGGCGACTGACATGGGGAGTAGAATGTAGATTGATTACCTAAAAATCTTAGAAGTGATGACAAACTCAATGACCAGGGCCAGGTAGACAAATACATGAGTTTACTTAGCTAGCTCTGATGCACCAGGGAAAAGTGTGGCTGAAATAAATTTGAGAGTATTTGTCCAGACTTGTTACAAATGCATAGTCTCAGGTCTCACCAACAGCTATTGAATTATAAACTGAATTTTCACAAGATCTGAGAACACATTAAAGTCTGAGAAGCATGGCTTAAACCATACCTCCCCAAATAATAATGTTTTTCTTACCACTTCTTTGCATGATTTTGATTATTTACAATACTTCACCTACATAGCAGCTCTTCAAAAGGAGGGACTTTTTTTCTCTCTCTCTAAATATTTGCTTTGACAACAGACTTTCTGAGTGAATGAAAGTATTGCCCTATGTGTGACCTATGTAAAATTATTCTTGCAGGTTGACCCTCAAGTCACTCAGGATTAATCACATGTATTTACTTATGAAGGCGAGAATTTCAAATATAACCCTGAATCGCATGCTGGAATACATTTTGGTATGCAGAAAGAAAAGACTAACACATAACCATTACATATTTTTTAAAACAAAGGGAAGAAACAGCAACAGAAATTATATTAAAGAAAGTTTATGAATGAGAATTTTAAAACGAGTGTCATAGAATGTGAAATTATGGTTCTCATAGGAATCATAACTGGGCTGTAAGGCAAATATATATTAAGACATAAATATAAGAGTCTATGCAATAATAGAAAACACTACAACCAGATGTGCCAAGAGACTAAATTATAATTGACATGGGAACCATAGATTTGAAATTTTATACTGCTTAGAATTTAAATTTTTCTGAAACACCTAAGTAATATGAAGGCATCTAGGTACCACAGGGTGGGTATGATACACATATAAGAAGGTCTTATCAGCAGCAAAATGTTAATATTTTATTTGTATCATCTAGACAATTTAATTAAAGAAATAATCAGTTACAAATATTCAAATAAAGGTATTTTTAAGTTCTATATGGTGCATAAAAAATCAATTGCTATAACTATACATGGAATTATAGGGAGTCTAAGTTTAGGTGGCATTTAAAGTAATTAATTTTGACTCATTAACTTGAAATTTATGATAATGTAAATGAGGACTCACAGGTTTGTATACTGTTCACAGTGTTAGAAGTCTTAGGAAACATCAAGGCTGGAGATTTGTCAACTGCACCATGTGTGTGTGTGTGTGTGTGTGTGTGTGTGTGTGTGTGTGTGTGTGCACTCGCGCGTGCGCATGCGTACATGTGTGTGCATGGGCATGCGTGTTTTGACCAAGAAGGCATTAAGGCTACCCTCAATTTGACTAAACTTTAGACAGCTTTCTTTCTAACCTCTCATTTTTAAGAGCAATTTTTTAAAAGAAAATTTGCAATTGTAAATTCTTTCTTTGTCCCTTGGAGATGTAAATCTTATACAACCTGGGGATGTTTTACTCAAGCAACTGAGAGCTCTCCTTTTGAAGCAAAATCATGAAGATAGGACCCTCTCCCACAGTCTCTGTGGGAAAGTAGGAAGCTAATAATAAGCTGCAGTAAGTGCCAATTAACAAACACAGGTGGCCTAATCATGTTGACTAACCTCCTGCTAATGGCTAATCTCCTCCAGTACTTTGCCACTAGCTAGGTCCAGTGCTTAAAAACTCTCCCGCCTTTTTTTTTTTTTTCTGGAGAATTGAATTCAGTCTCTCTCCCCTATTTCAATTGTCTTGATCCTTACTGCAAACATCATGAATAATGTCTTCCTTGCCTATTTAATTCCATCTGGTACCATTTTTCTTCAATAGTTTGTGTGGTGTAGGGTGGGGTAGTGTGTGTGTGTGTGTGTGTGTGTGTGTGTGTGTGTGTGTGTAGAGGGCCTCCCAGAGGACCTGATGTCAAGCCTTCCCCATCCATACTTCCTTCGAAGCAGTTCCGTCTTTAATCTGTTTTATACCCTCAATTCTTTCATAAAATTTAAATAAAAGTCACCATGGTTTTAAAAATATTTAGAAACACTTTAGGACAATTATTTCATGTTTTTAGGTGCCATAACAGAAGTTGTAAGAGGGGAAGAGATTCACCAGAAAGCCCAAGATCCCACAGCAAATACCAACTCTGGGGCCTTGGGATGCTGCTCACAGTTCCATAGATATTTCCTTTGTATCATCAAAAAAGACATTGAGAGCTAAGCAACATAAAAGAAACATGAAGCAATGGTTAAACCTATTTTAAAGGACAAATAACTTCAAGTGCCTTAAAACACTCATTTACATGCACCAATTCATATGTAAATTAGAAATGATCTTTATTCAGAGCCTTTGTTTGGGAACATTTATTAGCCATTAGTTGTGTTACTTTATTTACTTGAATGCATATTTTCTTAAGTGCTGCATAACCATGTAGAGGATTATAAATAACATTGAAAAATGTACAACAAAGACATAAATAGAGGTCAGGAGCACCAGTACAAATAGTGACTTTATCCAGTTTATTTACATTAACATGAATAATTCTTTAGTATTTTCTTTTAGAAGGTGACTTAGGGAAGATAATCAGACAGTTATGAATTTGGCTGAGATGCTTAGCTTTGCAGTCTCACTTCCTCATTTGCAAAATGATAGGTAATAATTCCTAATTTTGTACTGCTTTTATGAAAATGAGGAAAATATATTTAAAGTGCTTGGACAGTACTATCTAAGCCCCCACTGATGTTAATTGAAAATGGTGGTGTTATATCCAACATCAAAATAAGCATCATCATCATCATCATCATTCTCCTCCTCCTCCACCTCCCCTTCCTCCTCCTCCTCTTCCTCATCATCATCATCATCATCATCATCATCATCATCACTCCTTTTTATCTTCTGCAGCCTTTATAAAGGATGGCTAAGAAAATTTGCCTAACTACTAATAGTTATCTGTTTCGACAGTGGTCCCAGTTATGTGCTATGGAAACCTACAACTTGAAGCTGCAAACTTGGGTTCGAAATTCAGTGTTGCGTTTACTTAAACAAAAAAATTTCAATTGTTAAAGATTTTTTTAGGTTTTACTAGTACTAATTTAAGGCAAGTGTTAATGGCCTATTAGTTGGGTTGTGTCATTGTATCTATATAAATATGGCCTGTATACTTTTTGACTTTTTGATTGATATCTTTTTATGAAACTCTAGTAAGCTATTTTGCAAGAATGAAAAACAAAGACAATAACAAAAAATTGTAGTATTAGTAAGGGATAAATGCATCAAATAAAATAATGCTGCCACTATGTTGTTGTCTTATAAAAGGTCATTGCCTACTCCAATTCTTCAATGTCTCCAGTAGTCAAGTCAAATTAATAAATTAAAGAAGAAAGAAACGGTCAGTATAGGGTAATATCTTTGCCAAAATTTGACCTGAAAGGCCTTATTAAAATCAAATGACCTGGGTTACCTTCATATTTATTCCATTTAAACATTTGTTTTCCTTAGGATTGGGAGGGAGACTGTAAATTAAATCAGGGGAAAGTACTGTCATGCTGATGGAGACAAGTTCAATACCAAAGATTTATCTACTTAGACAAATGAAATCAGAGTCAGTATATCCATCTGCAATGTTCTGAAGCATCTGCAAAAATACAAAAAGTTCCAGGCAAATGTAATTTTACTTCAGTTAAATTTGGTGCATTTGTCTAGAGGTTGCTGGTCATTAAGGGTAGACTTAATCAAATCAGTTCCATGAATTTCATAAGACTGAAGAACAAGGTTACCAGATAAAATACAGGTTTCTCAGTTAAGACTACATTTTTTATAAACAACAGATAATTTTTATTATGTCTCAAATATTGCAGGTATAAAAAATGCATATATATGTGCATATATTCCTATCAACAAAATAATCAATAATACCTTCTAGATATTTTTACCCTTACTATATTATTTAACCTAATGAGCCAAATTGAGTAATTTTCATTATGTATTCATATTTTCAATCAATTCATTCAAAACTAGTCATTTGAAGGCTATATACACAGAGGGAAAAAAAAGACTTTGTTAGGTAGCTACTCAGATATGAGCGACTGGGAGCAAAGAAATAGGAGCTTAGCTTAGAGACTGACCAAAGAATACAATATTTTTAGTTAGAGAATCTCTCTTGCATCCCCAGAGACAAAGGACAGAAGGGTCATAGTCTTATTGGGCTAATCTGGCCACAAACACTTGCACAAAAAGTACTGCCCATAACTTCAGCCTCATTACCATCATTATAATACCATGACTATGCTTAGAAGTTCATGAATCTAATTATAACAAACTGAATTCCAGGTAAGCACATGTGCACTAGGCAAAGCATTATGTTGCAGCCATCTGTCCCATCGAGGCAACCTCACATAGGGATCATCTAGGACCTTCCATCAAGGCCCAGATATAAACAGAGCTTCCCACTTCTGTGTTATTACAGAGCTCCTGGCTGGAAAACTGCTCTTGCCTTTGGGGCATACTCTGTTTTATCTCTTCACCTCCTAAATTCCACAGGGCTGCAGCCTTCCTTAGCGTGGCCCATCTCCTTTTAAAATGTACTTTCAATAAATCTTACGTTTTCTAAATCTCACTGACCTTTAATTCTTTGCTGCATCGGCAAGGAGGGACTGAGGAACAACACACAACTCCATTGTCATCTTCCTCCTCACCACCTCGCTGGGGCGACTGGGGCAATGTGAATTTTACATCATCCCAGCAGTGACAATGTGATTAAAAAAAAAAAATTTACATGCTAATACTTTATTATGTCTATTCAATAGAAAACAATCAGGTTAAATACCTTTTTAATATTTTAATTTACATAAAAATTTAATCTTCTAAATTATCTGGTTTTTTAGTTGTTCAGAAAATTTTCAATTTTCTAGGCTACTCAAAAATGGAAAGTGCTTTCTATTCCTTCAAATAATATTTATGTTTATTGCTACTTAAAACATGGATGAGTTTATATTCCCCTTTGAAGACCTAAACAAAGGAGCATAAGTTTCATAAAATTATTAACCTTTATATTTCAGTCATTCAGATACCTTAAAAAATTTTTAAAGAAAAACATGTAAAAATTGATTGCTGAATGCTCTTGCTATATAATTATTAATAAGAATTTGACATCTATATTTTTATAAGAAATATAAATTGATTTGTTTAATTATAAAGAAAACAATTTTATACATTTGTTGAAATTTTTAAATTCTTTTTAGATAAATAGAGCATATTCTATAACATCAGTAAATAAGACACATTCTATGTTATCAAAATAAAGTACTTAATATTAAGACTAACTTTATGGATTAGAATATGTGAATAATGAGCTAAATAAGAAGGTAAAACATTAGTCTTCATTTCTTCCTTGATCTCTAGTATTTTATTTAGGAAATTCTTTTATATGCCTGGAAAACACTTAGTATAAATCTGCGCTGGTAACAAAATCAGTATGGACTTACATAAAAATATATTTATTTTAACTTTATTTTTAAAGTATATTTAACTATATATAAAATTTATGCTTGAGGTTTAGGTTTTTTCAACATATTGAAGCTGTACTCTTGCTAGTATTTATTTTTTTCTAAAACAGGTGCTAATCTAAGTCTTGCTTTTTTTTAAGAAGTCACATACTTTTTTCATTGGCTGCTTACATGTTATCTCATATTTTTGCTGTGACACGTGTCCATGAATGTGAATTATTTATTATCATTATTATTAATATTATTATTATACTCCTAGGGATTTACTACATAGATGTTTTTAATCAGTTCTAAAAAATTCTTATTGATAATCTTTTCTAATATTTCTTCTTTCCAATTTTCTCTTTCCTCCCCTTTTAAGACTTGTTAGCTATTTTCGATTTTCCTTCTTTATGCTCTATGCTCCTACGTTCTTTGTGTTTTTAATGTCTTCATACTTTATTCTAGATTTTTTTTTCTGCTGCATTTTTAGTTGATTAATTTTCTCTTCAGCTTTCAAATCCAAGTCATTAAATTCTATATTTTATTTGTTGTATTTTTTAGTTCTTAAATTTCTATTTTGTTTTATTTCAAAATTTGCTAGTTCACATTTAATATTTTGGTCCCTGCCATAAGTTTCAAACTTGTAATTTATCTTCTTGAATATGGCAAATATAGTTATCTTAAGTCTGTGTCTAATAAATCTAATATCTGGAATCAAGGTAAATCTCTTTTGTTTGTTATTTTTGCTGATTCTTAATTATAAGATCTTGTCTACTCATCTTGTTCTATCTTTATTACACACTGGATATTGTATTTGAAAAATTATTTATAGAAAGATTTTGAGGAAAAAAATGCTATTATAATTTTCCTGCAATGATGTTTTAGAAAGTATCTAGATTATAATCATTACCAGCTAATATTTTTTTTAGTTTTTAATTAAATTTATTGGAGTAACATAGGTTAATATAATTATATAGGTTTCAAATGTACAATTCAATAATATGTCATATGTATATTACATTGTGTGTTCACCATCCAAATTTAAAATTCCTTCCATCACCATATCTTTGACCTCATTTCCCCACCCCACCTTCTCTCTGGTAAACTGTTGTCTGTATCTAAGAGTTTTTGTTTGTCTTGTTTGTTTGTTGCTTTCGGTTGTATATCCCTCATATGAGTGAAATCATATGGTTCTCAAATTTTTCTGCCTGACTTACTTCACTTAGTATGATAATCTCAAGATCCATCCATACTGTCGCAAATATTAGTATTTCACCTTTTCTTATGGCTGAGTAATATTCCATTATACACACACACACACACACACACACACACACATGTATAAATTACACACATATGTGTAAGTTAACATTTTTTTTTTTAACAAGGATACTTTGGTTGTTTCCATTCTTGGCCATCATGAATAATGCTGCAGTGAACATCATGATGCCTATATCTTTATGGACAAATGTTTTCAAATTTTTGGGGTGGATACCTGAAAGAGGGATTGCTGGAATATATGGTAATTCTGTTCTTAAATTTTTGTAGTATCTCCATACCGTTTTCCATAATGGCTATACTAATTTACATTCCCATGAGCAGCATATAAGGACTTCTTTTTCCTCACAATCTCTCCAACATTTGTTATTATTTGTCTTAATGATAATAGTCATTCTAATAGGTGTAAGGTGGTACTTAATTGTAGGTTTGATTTACATTTCCCGAATAGCTACTAAAATTGAGCATCTTTTCATATATCTGTTGGCCATCTGTATGTCTCCTTGAAAGAAGCATCTCTTCAGATCCTTATCTCCATTGTTTTAAATTGGATTGTTGAATTTTTGTTGTTGTTGTTGAGGTATATAAGTTCTTTATATATCTTGGATATTAGCCCTTTATTGAAGAGTTTGTTTGAAAATTTTCTTTTCCAATTTAGTTGATGGTCTCTTTGCTTTGTTGATGCTTTCTTTTGTTTTGAGAAAGCTTTTTAGTTTGATATAGTCCCAGTCGTTTATTTTTGCTTTTACTTCCCTTGCATTTGAGGTTAAATATATAAAATCTTTTTTATGAAAAAGGTCCATAAATTTAGTACCTACATCTTCTTCTATGTAATTTGTTATTTCAGGTCTTATAATTAGGTCTTTGATCCATTTTGAGTTAATTTTGGTGTATAGTGACAGCAATCCAGTTTAATTCTTTTGCAGGTGACTCTCCAATTTTCCCAACACCATTTATTGAAGAGGTTTTATTTTCTCTAATGGATATTTCTGGCTCCCTTAATGAAAATTATTTGCCCATATATATTTAAGTTTATTTCTAGACTCAATTTTATTCATTGGTCTGTGGTTCTGTTTTTCTGCCAATACCGAACTGTTTTGATTATTGACACTTTGTAGTATAATTTGAAGTCAAGCAGTGTGATACTTCCAGCCTTATATCTTTTTCTCAGAATTACTCATGCTATTTGGAATCTTTTGTGATTCCATGCAAATCTGATAATTTTTTGTTCTATTTCTTTAAAAAATACCATTGGGATTTTAATGGAGGTTGCATCAAATCTGTATATTGCTCTGGGTAATATGGCCATTTTAACTATGTTGATTCTTCTAACTCACAAAAACAAAAAATATTGTTCCATTTTCTTTGTATCTTCTTCAATTTCTTTTAATAATGTTTTGTAGTTTTAAGAATATAGGGCCTTTACATGCTTTGTTCAGTTTATTTCTAAATATTGTATTTTTTTCATTGCAATTACAAAAGGAACTATATTTTTTTCTTCTTTTTCTGAAATTTTATTGTTAGTGTATAGGAATGCAATAGATTTGTGTATATTAATTTTGTATCTTGCAACTTTACTGTATTTGTTTTTGTTTTTAATAGTTTTTTTTTTTTTTGAAGTCCAGGGTTTTCTATATAGAGAATCGTGTTATCTACAAAAAGTGTCAACCTGAATTCCTCATTCTCAATTTGGGTGCCTTTTATTTCTCTCTCTTGCCTGATTACTCTAGCTAGGACTTCCCAAATTAATAGTGGTAAGAGCAGGCATTCTTGAACTGTTACTGATCTTAGAGGAAAAGATTTAGTTTTTCACCATTAAGTATGATATAGGCTGAGAGTTTGAAATATATAGCCTTTATTATATTGAGGTACTTTCCTTTTATACCCTTTCTATTAAGTGTTTTAATCATAAGTGGACTGTGTATCTTATCAAATGTTTTTTCTACATCTATCAATATTATCATACTATTTTTATCCTTAATTTTGTTTAAGTGGTGTATTATATTGATCAATTTACATATGTTGAACAATCTTTGTGCTCCCAAAATAAACTCCACTTGATTGTGATGTATAATCTTTTAAACGTATTGTTGTATTTTGTTTAAGATTTTTGCATCTGTATTCATCAGAGATACTGGTTTTGCAGTTTTCTTTTTTAGTGTTTTGCATCCCAGGTTTTGGTATCAGGGTAATGTTGGTCTCATAAAATGAGTAGAAGGTATTGCTTATTTTTTCAATATTTGGAAGAGTTTAAGAAAGACACGTATGAAATCATCTTTGAATGTTTGGTAGAATTTGCTAATGAAGCCATCTGGTCCTGGACTTTTACTTTTCGGGAGGTTTTTAATGATTCTGTCAATTTCCTTACTGCTGATTGGTCTATTTAGATTTTCCAGTTCTTCATGATTCAGTCTAGGAAGGTCATACATTTCTAAAAATTTGTCCATTTCTTCTAGATTATTATATTTGGTGGCATATAATCTTTCATAGTATTCTTATATGGTCCCTTGTATTTCTGTGGTATCTGTCATAACTTCTATTTTATTTCTGATTTTATTTATTTGTGTTTTATTTATTTGTGTTTATCTTTTTTTCTTGGTGATATTAGCCAAAGATTTGTCAATTTTATTGATTTTTTTGATTTTATTAATTTTTTTCAAAGCTCTTCGCTGCATTAATTTTTTCTATTGTATTTTTGTTCTCAGTTTTGTTTAATTCTGCTCTAATTTTTATTATTTCTTTCCTTCTGCTGACTTTGGGCTTCAGTTGTTATCTTTTTCTAGTTCTTAAGATTTAAGTTCAGTTATTTATTGTGGATTTTTCTTGTTTTTTGAGACAGGCTTGTAATAATATGAACTTTCCTCATTACTGTTCTTGCTGTATCTCAAAAATTTTGATATGTTGCATTTTCATTCATATTTGTTGCTATGTATCTTTTGATCTCTATATTCCTTATTTGACCTAGTCATTCTGTAGTGACGTGGTGTTTAATCCCCACCTATTTGTGGTTTTTCTCACTTTCTTTTTGCAGTTGATTTTCAATGTCAAAGCATTGTAGTTGGAGAATATGCTTAATATAATTTCTATCTTCTTACATTTGTTGAAGCTAGTTTTGTGTCCCAATATGTAATCTACCCTTGAGAATGTTCCATGTGCACTAGAGAAGAATGTATGATATAGTGTTTTGGAGATGAAAGGCTCTGTAAATGTAGATTAGTTCCAAATGGACTAATATGTCATTTAAAGCTGATACTTCCTTATTGCCTTTCTGTTTGGATGATTTATACATAGCTCTCAATGAAATATTGAGGTCTCCTACTATGATTGTGTTTTTGTCTGTTTGCCCCTTAATTCTGTTAGTAGTTACTTTATATATTTTGGTGCTCCTGATTAGAAGCATATGTATTGATGTGTTATGTCTTCATAATGTATTGTCCCCTTTATCATTATAAAGTTTCCTTTTCTCTTGTTACTTTTTTATCTTTAAATCTATTTTGTTAGATATGAGTACAGCTACTCCTGCTTTTCTCTGGATTTAATTTGCTTGAAATATCGTTTTTTACCCTTTCACTTTGAGTCTACATTTGTCCTTGCAGGTCAGATGTGTCTTGAGGGTAGTATATGGCTGAGTTTTGTTTTTTGATCCAGTCTGCCACTCTGTGACTTTTTATTGGTGAATTCAGTCCACTTACATTTTAGGTGATTATTGATGTATGAGTTTGTCCTATAGCCATTTTATTTTTTGTTTTCCGGTAGCTCGGTGTCTCCATTGTTTCTTTTTCCTTTGTGTTTCTATCTGTTATTTTAGTTTGGAGGTGTTCTATGATTTTTTTTCCCTCTGTTACCTCTTGTTTTATGTTATGTGTCTCAGTTCTGAATATTTTATATGTGGTTACCATTAAGTTTATGTAAAAGTTTATATATACAATAGTTCTTTTTCTTCTGCTTGTGTCTTACCTTCATTCTCTTTGCAGATTCAGACCTTTACTCCCTCTCTTTTTATTCTGTTTGTTGTCTCAAATTATCTCTATTTATTCTGTGAGTTCATTTCTGAGTTGCACCAGCTATTGTCTTCTCTTTGTAAATGTTTTTACCTTCTTTAATAATAATGTTATATTTAAGTCTATAATACCCTATTCTGAATAAGGGTTGCAATTTCCTGTTACTATCTATCTCTTAGTCATCTTACTCATAGTTTTGTATCTTTTTGTCTTTTTGTTTCAGGTAGAATGACTCCATACAGTATTTCCTATAACTCAGGCCTGTGAAGGAGAATTCCCTCCGCTTCTGTATGTCTAAAAAGATCTTTATTTATCCTTCATTCTAAAAGAGAATTTTGCTGGATATATCATACTTAGCTGTTAATGTCTCTCTTTTAATAGTTTGAATATTTGATTCCACTCCCTCCTAGTTTGTAGTTTCTGCTAAAAAAAAAAAAATCCAGTGAAAATATAATTATTTTTTATTTATAGGTTACTGTCTTCCTTTCCCTGGCTATCTTGAGAAGTTGGAGTACCCATATCTGTTTTTCTCCCAGTAATGGTGACCACCAGTCTTCAGCTGTCTGACCTCTGTATCTCCACCTCTGTCACTGAGACCATCTGCAGTATGCTATTCAGAAGCTGTTTCCTCAGTTCTCAGGGCTGCAGATTCTCTTCTCTATAGCCCAACACTTACTGTTGCAGTTTCCATCCCAGCTGCAGTTAGCTCTGGGAAGGTGCGGGGAGGTGAGATCTGGAAGGGTTGGGGGAGGGAGGCAGCCAGACTCTGTGACTTTGCTTTCTGCCTGGCAATGGTCGCTGTGAACACAACTGTCTCACCTTTGTATTCTGTCTCTGCCCTGATCACTGGGTTTCAATGTAGTATATTCTGATCACTTAGGCAGGAATATGCTCAGGCTACAGAAAGTGGATGTAGCATTCTGATTCCTCTGTTCTCCGTGAATCCCACAGGGAGTTCTGGACTGTATCCATGGCACTATTCTCTGCTACTCTCCCTTTCCTCCTCCCCTTTTTATCCTCCCTTGCTCACCCAATTTGCCCACCTTCATATGCTTTCAAGTGAACCATGTTCTATAAATTAAAAAAGTTAGATTAGTTTTTTTTGTTTTGGTTTTTGTTTTTTGGTTTTTGTTTGTTTGTTTGTTTTTTTTTTACCTTCAATCACATAGTAGAAAATTAAAAAGCTGGTAGGATATTTGAAAAGAAAATAAAAATATATATTCTAATTAACTTAATAGTAACCAGAGAGGAAATGGAGGGAATTAAATAACTTTGTTGATTCCACAACTTACTTTTTAAAGCAAGTTCAGTATTCTCATTTAATATATTTAATTCAGTAGTCCCCAACCTTTTGGCACCAGGGACCAGTTCTCCTATGAGAATCCAATGTCTGATGATCTGAGGTAGAGATTATGCAGTGATGCTAGCACTGGAAAGTGACTCCAAGTACAGATGAAGCTTCGCTCACTCATCTGCCGCTCACCTCCTGCTGTGTGGCCCATGGCCCGATTCCTAATAGGCCATGAACCAGTACTGGTGTGAGGCCTGAGGTTGAGGACTCCTGATCTAATTGCCTTATATTTCAAATAACATAAATCAAAGTGAAAGAGGAGACAAACTGAATAGTAGATTATTACTCCACCCAGAAAGGGAAAATATCTGTATACGAAATAACCAGAAGAAAAAAAAAGCTAGAAAAATAATCTACCTCTCTAAATATCTCTATAGGTTGTGAATGGCTATTAAAGTGGTCAAAAATTATGTTTTTACAAAAAATAGTCCTTGGCTGGAAATTAAAAGGTGTCATTGTGTCCCAGCTTGGCTACTGGTTTGTAAACACATTCTATCTCTTACTCCATGTTTCAATAGCCTCATTTGTAAAATAAGCAATTTGGATATATACTTTCCAAAACACATTTCAACTCTAAAATTTTATGAAGATACATTTCAAAGTTACACTTTTCTTTAAGTTTTTGACAATTTATTAAGTGAAAATTATAAAAACACATACATGCATATATACACATGCACACACACACATGAATAAAGGAGAAAAAAATTTTTATTCACAAAAATATTCCTCTTGCAAAGTGAACAAAGGCATAAAAACTCCATAAGATAAAAAATACATTTCTAAAATAGGTCAAAATAAATTCATATTCATAAAGTAATGAAAACTATTCTTAGCACATGCTTACAAAAAATATTCATTATAGTTAAAATCTAATTTCTATTCTCTAGTTGTAATAGAATCAGTGACTATTTCCATAATCTTTTATGTTTATGTCAATGAGATAACAGTTTCACATTCAAAGATTTCTAATTGATTTGACCATAAAATAAGTCTTTTGTTCAAAGAAGGGCAAGAAATGTAAAAGACAAGAAAGATGGCAATTTAAGATGTGTACTGCATATACAGATATCATAGGGCCATTAAAATGCTGAAACGAGAAATCTGGGCAATAAAATCATAAAATTGGCCAAAGAATGAGTTAGCCACAATAACTACACAAGGGCACAAGCATATCTTTATGGAGCTGTTTTGAAAATGAAAGCTGGACTTAGTCCATTTCAGAGAAAAACATCAGTGTTTATATAAAAGTTTCTTTGCAAATAGAAATGTCCGGAGGATTATTTAATAGCACCACTAAAGCAAGTAACTTATAGAAGTTTTGTTAGTAAGGCCTGAAAATACCTTTGTCTATCTATATATTTGTCTGTCTATCTATCCATCTTCTATCTATCTATTATCTATCTATCTATCTATCTATCTATCTATCTATCTATTTATCATCCATTATCTATCAGGTTTCTCTCCTTTTCTTTGATTTTAGATTAAATCTGAGTATTGGAAAATATTTAGCCCCATATTTACATTTTTAAATCTCATTTTCTTCATTTATAAAATGTTGACTATAGGGTTATTATGCACATGAAAAGCTATAAAATAAATTCAAGACTTTTTTATTTGAGTAAGTACACAAAAATGTGAGCTGTTACTACTTTTTCCACAGTAAGAAAATTAAAAAAAAATTGAAAGCCCTTATCACCAGAGTAATTTGCCAAGTGTTTGAAGAAAATATATGTCAATAGGGAAACCACAAATGGTGTCCTTGAGCCACAGTATGTTTAGGTCTATATTTTTAAAACAAGCAAAATATATCTAGGTATATATAAATATTCATCTATCAATTTAGATCAAGTAAATCAATAAGCATTATCTTTGAAACTGCTCCTTACATCTTTGACTACTCCATGTCTCTTCTGGTTGCTTTTCCTTTTCACATTTTTATTCTCTAGATGTTGCTTGCCCCCAGAGTTAGCCTCTTCATCATCTACCTCTTAAAATCATTATCTTAAAATTGTCATCTAATGTAGTTTCAACTATTTCCACCAAGTGGATAAACCCTCAAATGGCATCCTTCATCCTGCCTTCTGATTCCAGATCTAGTTGTATTACAGAGAGAACATCTCTGTTAAGACAATCTCTTCCTGTCACTTCAAAGAAGAGTGCCCCAAATAAACTACTCTTTCTCTTCCTGACAAATAAATTTTCCTTCCCAAATATCCTAGTTCTTCTGCCAATGGAATCTCAAATTTCCAGTGAGTCTTTACAGACATTTTTTACTTCACCTCCTGCTTTCATTTTTCCTTCATATACTAAGTCTCATCTCTCTGTAATGTCCTCCTGAATATGCCTCTGAAATGTCTATAGACTTGGTCCTTTACTTGACTCATTATAATCAATCTAGACAAGGATTCTAATGTCTCTGAGTTATTTCAAAAGCGAACTAGATTATAGATCAAAACAGAGTGCAGATTAATGTTTTCTTTAAAACTCTACTGCAGATGGCAAAAATGAGGAAAAAGGGGTAGAAAAAGAGGAGCTTAGTCATAACCACGCTTACTCACATGGAAGGCAGGAGAAATGGGAAAGAGTTAAGGATGGGCAGGTAAAGACTTGGGGAGCATACAGACTTGCATGACTCTATGACATTCAGAGTTGATCTTGGCAAAGTGCTGTGGTGAGAAAAATACAAGTTTTTTTTTTTTTAAGTCATTCAGTTGTGGGTTTGAATCTGTTGCTGGTGATCTCTATGCTTTGATAACAAATGTAAGGTAAAAAAATATATACCTCCAAATGTTAAGCCCCCCTGCTCCTTCTTTAATATGTTGTGCTCTATTCCTTCATACCATGCTGATTTAAGACTGATTTTCATTGGATGTCACTTTTGCTCATATGTATAGAATGATTTCCTGTTATAATTTTGACATGTTTGAGTTCTTCTGATAACTTTCTAAGCCTTCTATTACCTGACTTTGTACTTTTTATCAATTTTTTTTTCTGATTCTCTTGATAAACTACCTTCCAGCAGTTAAGTTGTCTCATTACCCTCTAACTACACCTAACTCCTTCCAGCCCTGACAGTATTCATGTTTTTTTCCTGATACTGGAACTCTCTACTCCAGGTCAATAAATCTATACATTCTTCAAAGTATAGCAAGAATTCCACTTACTCCAGGAAACTGCATCTACCTTCTCAAGACCATTTTCCCCTCTGTAACTTCTCTATTGTACTTAGAAGCAAAAAATGATTGGATAATATGAAGATTAGTTAAAATTAGAAAATCTATTAAAAATTTTGGACTACTTAGAATCAAATAGCCATTTTGCCTTATTGCTTGTTTTAGTTCGACTGGTGCTATTTCTACTAAATTAAAACACCTGGTAAATGGAATTGCCTTTGGTTTATCCAATTTTAAAAACATTTCCAAAGTTCATTAAACCAAACATATTTTCCAGCACACTTGTGGTGGCATAACTCTTTGTGTACCATATCAGTGACATATTCTTGTTGTATGTTCACAGACAAAAACAGCAGTGTCAGACACAACTGTCAAATTTGGTGCCTGGGGTATCATTTTTGATAAAGACAGCTGTGGATGCTAAATTGAGTATTTCTCAATACTCTCACCACTTTTGAGAAAGTTGCCTAATGATAGGCTTTATATTTTTGTGTTTTGCATCTGTATTTGGATGCTGAGAAAACAAATAATAACAGTAGCTACATGGTGTGGAGAGAGGGGAAGAAACACCTGTTAAATGTAGAATCCTCAGTTACATCAGAAAAGAAGGTCTCTGCTCTTACTGAAAAGGCCCTTTGGAAACATGGGAAAGAAGTGGATCTCTTCAGAAGACCATTGTTATGCTATATTTAAAAGGATTTTTTGTTCTACAAATAAAATAATTGTGTAAATTTCACTTTGAAAGTCATACAATTTGAAGGCATCACACTTCCTTTCCTTTCCTCTCTCATCAATCTATACCAGAGGTCAACAAACTTTTTCTGTAAAAGGCTAAGTAGTAAATATTTTAGGCTTTGTGAGCAATATGATCTCTGTCATAACTACTCAATTCTGTCATATAGTGAAAGCAGGCATAAATAATATGTGAGCAAATGGGTGTGCTTCAGTTCCAATAAAAGATTGTAAATCACATAATTTTGAATTCTACATAATTTTAACATGTCACTAAATACTATTCTTTTAAATTTTTCCAATTGTTTCAAAATGTACAAAATGTTTTTTACCTCACAAATCATTTTAAGAAAAGGCAATGGGCAGGTTTGGCACATAAGTCATAGTTTGCTCACCTCTGATCTACACAAATATGCCTTTTCTTTTTATCTCATGTTAAAATAAGATATGGATGTTCCTTGTGAAGCACTGTAATCTCCAGATACTGATAGATGCTGAGCCTAAGACTTGTCCATTGTCTTTATCAGTAAACTGAGAGTCTAAATAAGACCCAAGACTGTATACATTTTTCAAAGGTCAGGAAAGGAGTCATCTAATTCCAAAATAAAAGCAGCCTCTTATTCCTCTTGAAGCAAAATTCAATCACATTCTGGCTTGTCTAGACATTTTAGGTTAAAAAGATGGTTACCAGCTATAATGGTACTTATAATTTCTGTACTTTCAGGGATCTCTATTGTCGTGCTCCTGAAAACAAAAATGTAAAATTTAACACATTAAAAAAAATTATTATGGCTGAATGCTAAGCTCCAGTGGCATTAGTGAGTTACATTTGATGCAGTCTGGCACCACATTGAATTCCATTCTCAAAATTGCTATTATTAATTAATCAAGAGTATTAGGTCTTGAGTGCTTTAACTTTGGAGCCACTTATAAACATATGTTTTATAATGTTGTTCTAAGTTTTTAACTGTTCAAAAGTGTCACTAATCAGGACTTGATCCACTCACCAAGTTCCTGAAGAGGATAGTAATTAGAAGGAGCTGGTGAGTCTACAATTTTCTTCAGCATCTACTACTGAAGGGTTTTCATATTTCATTATTTTATTTGCATCATCTGCTTTTTGTGAAATGACTTTTTTTGTTTCCTTTTCTTTGTTTTGTTTATTTTGTTTTATAATGTGTCATAAATAGTGATACAATAAATCTATATATTTGTTAAGTTAGCTTAAAGTAGATACAAATCATAGACTGAATGCCAGAAATAGATATTTGTATAAGCAGGTTAGCCTGGGCTGGTTAACACAGCAGTGCCTGGACATGTCAGTGATCCATTCAGCCTACTGTTCTGCTTCTGAGTAATTTGCCAAACACCGCAATGTAGCAGAACATTATTTTCAAACTGGAGTTTATGTACCACAAGATCAAAAATCTTGAGTTTCTTAGGGGACATATGAAATTACAGAATAATGTATTTATCTCCCTGGAGCTTTTATTTCATGCAAAGTCTATAGAAACTTACTATTTATATAACTAAATAGATTATAGAGTAGAATTCAAATTCTCATAGATTTTGATAATTAAATGAGAACTCCAAAAAAAAAGTGTTTGTCTTGCAAATAGGCAATTCATTCACTTCCTTATTAGACCAAGAAAATAACATGACTCTTAAATGCCATTAGTAATTTTTGGTAGAAAAATTGAAGCATTTTTAGAAGTTCCTGACACCTTCATGATGGAGAGGGCAATGAAATGTCTCTGTGATCCAATAAAAACTTAGGGAAAGAAGGAAAAGGGAAACTCATCTCTTGGTTCTCTCATCATTTAAATATATTAAATGCTAAACAAAATTAAAATGGACTCATCACCACAAACTGTACATCATCATCATCATCATCATCATCATCATCATCTCAGGTATTATTGCTTAAAAGCCACAGGGTCTAGGAGTCTTCAGAGCTAACGTCTCCTTTCAAGTCTGCCTGAGTCTTTATATGACATAGATCATATCTCTGTTCTCTCAGCCTTGGGAAAGGAGCCTCTACCTTCCCTCTATATATCACAGGGTTTTAACAAAAAATTTGAAATAACAAAAGCAGATTGAAAAGCAGAGAGCAATGATTAACAAATATTTAGGCCAGAAGAAAACATATTCTTCCTCGATATATAAAGTCAAATAAAAGTGAGGTTAAAAAAGAGATAAAGATAATTTTTTTCCTCCCTCCTTCTCTCAACTGTCATTTCTTCTTTATAGTAATGGAAGAAATTGAATTAATCATTTTTTAAAACTATGAACATAACTGTGAAATGCTTCACTTTGTTAAGGTGAAAGCTTTTTCAGTTACTGAAATGATTTGAAAAGGCAAAAATTGCACTGGCTTTTACCCTACTAAAAATTTTGCCTTTCCCCTACTTTTTCTTTTTTTTGTCGTTGTTTTGTTTTGTTGTGTTTACCAACAGTGCAGACTGACAGATGTGTGAAAAAGAGAAAGAGAATCTGGAAAATACAACAGTCACAACTGGCTTCCTAGATTTATTTCCAGTTGATTTTACATCTGGTCCAACTGTGTTGTTTGTTAATATTCTGTTGGCAGCAGACATGAGTCATATGTTTCTCTTGCTTTTATTAACATTTTTATATCTAGGCAAGAGAATTTGATGAAAAATTATAGCAATGGACTGACTGATCTTTGTATTACATCCCAAAGTTGGCATCTTTTCACTTCCATATTCAAAATTCCAATATTCTAATATAGTCAGTTCTGGGTATTTGTAAATATCTCTAGACCTTCCCTTCTCTAGTTCAAAGGATCATCAAACTCTCCCTGATTACATCACTAGCCTCCTAACTTCTTTCTTAAGTGAGCATTTGAAGTCACTCATTTTACTGGCACTATACTTAAGATTTTTGAATTAAAACCTGATCATGGTCCTAGCTACTTTTTTAATCATGTCAGTTGCCTGTAAAATAAATTCTCAATATATCAACAAGGCATGAAAAAATTTAATATGAGTTACCAGTCTACTTTGTATTTCCAAGCTCTAATCTGTTACCATTTATTCACATATTTCAGCAAGTTTAGACTTTTCACCATTCCTCAAACATTCCAGTCCCTGTCATAACTCTAGCCTTTCACACATGCTTTTTACTTTGCTTGAATTCCCCTAGCTGCCATTTATCCTTCTAGACCTATCTCAATATCAACTCCTCTCTGAAGCCTTTATTGACATCCCTGGCTATAGTAACAAAATAAACCCCTCTGATGATACAGTGAATTAATTTTCCCCTAGGAATGGCTCATGACTCTGAATGATTTTTATAATAATACATTTAGCAAGAGAAAAAGTAAATAGCATAAATAACAACTTTAGAAACAAATCTAAGTTCTCCAAATAGTATTTTAATATTCCAATGGCTTATTTTTTCACTACCTGATTACTGTTAGATAAATAGTTGCTGACAATTCCTTTTTCTTTCTATATATAGGCTTTTAATCTATATCAAGAATATCAAGAATATCAAGGTTCTTTTGGTACATTAACTTTTCCATATGACTGTAATGTACTGACAGTGCTACATAACTATAGAATTGGAGAAAAGCAAATTGAGCATTTGTGATTTATATAATGCTACAAAAGAACTCCATTACCAGGGAGGAGGAAAAAAAATAATCTCAGACCCTCCAAAGTCACATAATGGAGAACAAGCATTTAGAAAACTGGTGTCCAACCTACCTAGCTCTGTGTGGTACCTTCTACATATGTTCTTTTCCAACATTAGCAGGTTCTGCAACTACCTTCCAAATATTTTCTAAAAATAGATTTGAGAATAAGTAATGTTAGGTCTGGAGATAGTGAAACAGACATGCTGATAAAACAGAAGTGAGATTTTCATCATGGCTCCAGTCTCTTAAGAAGCAGGATCTCTAATCTCTAGTCCTAGGATCTCTAGTGCATTGCTTTTGTGCATCTCCTACAAATGGGTCAGCCATCTCAGTATGTTATTCCATTAATCCCTCTGATAATTATTTAATGAAATTTTGCCATGTTGGCTTAATTACCTCCTTCACTACCCCTTGGGATGTTTTTAAAATAAAAAACAAATTATATTTCAAAATAGCATTTTAAAAATGATGATTTACCTCTCACAAAGGTTTGAAATAATTTTCACTATTAAATCTTCTTTTTTATAGATTTGTTTTCACTCCAATCACATAGCTGGAAGAGTTGCATTCTTCCTCCTACCACTTTAAACTAGAGTCTCAGCCAAGCTACTACCTCTTGTTCTTCCTGAAATAACATCACATATATTACCAAAATGTTTAATTTTGGGTGTTATTTTGATGTCAGCCTCTGAGATGTCATAGCTTTCTAAAGGGAAAAAGGGGGGAAATGTTTCTCCTTTTCTCTATTATGCCAACTTGATATTTCTCAGCAAGTCTCATCTTTTTGTCTTGATTAGACAGTTACTTCTGCTTTTTATCAATGTTTCTTTTTCTAGCATTTCTATGAGTTTCATCTCTACTTGGGAAACATCCATGGACTATTATCATTTAATAGCTATATATGTATAAGATAGATAATAGATGGATAGATAGATAGATAGATAGATAGATAGATTGATTGATTGATAGATAGATGATATGTAGATAGATAGATAGGTATTTCTTTGTATTTTAGTTATTGGTATAATGGCTTATTGTTTCAACTAAATTTTAAACCCCTTGAGTGAAGAGATCTTGAAATATTCATCTTAATATTCCCAAAAGGGTTTTAGTACAATGCCTTCACAAAGTAAGTACTCAAAGTATGTTTGTCAAAAAATAAAATAAAATAAAATAAATGATGTGATATATTAATAAAGCACAATGGAAGCTGAATGGGAATGGTGCCTATTGTAATATTGACCAGACTTAAGTCATCATATGCAAACCTTATAAATATGCAAGGCAGACTTTTACAGGGGTGAGGCAGATCTGCCCAGACACATAATTAGACAGAGAAGCTTTCTCTGGTATTAAACTTGCCTGCCTCTCTTCTCTGAGATTCCACAGTCCTAGAAACCATCCAGGGCCTGTGGATCACTAGTAAAGCCACCATACTTGTACCTCACAGGCTCACATTGTGTTTATTATCTGTCAGTTTCAATGTACTCTAGTGACTTGAAAGAGTTAATGGTCTCCAAAAATTGAACAACTCACTCTCATCTAAGTTATGATCACCCCATTAAGTTTCATTTGGAAATTTTGGTTCTTTCTTCCTTTTTCTCTCCTAAATGAAAATCCTGAATCAGCTAAATTCAATTTAAACAATTTTACTATTGTTCTAAAATAATATTTAAAAAATATTTATAAATATTTTTTTTGCTCTATCCAAATATTATCGTATTGTAGACATACATATGCAGTTAAGAACATCTAGAACACCAATATTCAAATATAGAGAGTTGCTGATAACGATAACTATAAAGATTAAACTACAGAATTTTCTTAAATGTTGAATTGCCTCCTCACATTTGAAGATAATATAAAAATAATAAAAATATACCTTATATAGTAATGACAAACCAACAGAGAATTTAAGAAATTGTCCCTGTCATTAAAATACACTGGGTTCATTTGAGAAATAAAGGGGAAAAAAGTAATTGAGTGAGTGATGAATTGTGGAATATCAAGAATATGTAGATTGGAGTGAGGTAGTATCTTCAGAAAAATGCCTTATAAAAATATGCACAAGCATTTAAGCCCACAGATAGAAGTCTTTCTGCATTGGTCAGAGCAAGCATTTGGGAAGGCCAAATGGAGGAGAAAGAAGAACCAGATATAATTGAACGTGAGTAAAGCTCTATTACATTATTAATCCAGTGATTCTGAGTAGGTAATTGATCATTTCATTCATTCGTCAATCAGTCTATCTCCCCATTTATCTTCTATCCTTCTGTCTATACATTTATCTATGATTTCAATGCATTGGCTATTCAAATCATTCTGACCAAATACATAAATAAAGAATTATAGCTTGTTTATTATCTTAATATTTTAATTTGGTTGGTTGCTTTTTAAACTGAGGTAAAATTCATACACATAAAATTTGCTACTTTAACCATCTTGAAGTATACAAAACAGAGGCTTTTAGTACATCCCATATGTCGTGCAATCATCACCACTGTCTAATTCCAGAACATTTTCATCATCCCTAGGAGACATCTACTTCTCCTTAAACACTAACTTCCCATTCCTTATTTTTCCCTCAGTCCCTAGAAACTACTAATCCACTTTTTGTTTCTAAGAATCTGTCTATTTTGGACATTTAATTTAAATAAGATCATATAATATGTGGCTTCTTGAGTCTGGCATCTTTCACTAAGCATAATGTTTTCAAGGTCCATGCACATTGTAGAATGAATCAATATTTGATTGCTTTTTAAGGCTGAATAGAATCACAGTGTATGGATATAACACATTTGTTTATCCTCTCTTCATTTGATGGACATTTGAGTTGTTTTCTCTTATTCTGTTATAAATAATGTCATGAAACACAGTCATATGCAAGTTTTTGTTTGAACATTTATTTTCATGTCTCTTGGCTATATACCTAGAAGTAGAATTGCTGGTTCACATATCTCTATGGTTAACTTTTTGAGGAGCCATCAAACTGATTTCTAGAATAACTGTACCATTTTACCTAATAATGTGTAAAGATTCCAATTTTTTATATTACCTATTTCTTTCTTTCTTTCTTTCTTTCTTTCTTTCTTTCTTTCTTTCTTTCTTTCTTTCTTTCTTTCTTTCTTTTTTTCTTTCTATCTTTCTCCCTTTTAAAAACATTATAGCCATCCTTGAGGGTTGAATTAGTATCTTATTGTATTTTGGTTTGCATTTTCTTAATGAGTAATGACGTTGAGAATCTCTTCTTTGCTTACTGATTATTTGTACATGCTCTTTATAGAAGTGTATATTCAAGTCTTTTGCCCATTTTTAAAAATTTTTGTTTTGAATTTTTAAAAATGTTTAAACCCTTATCAGATATATGGGTTGCAAGCAAATATTTTGTAGTTTGTCTTTTTCACTTTCTTGATAGTGTCCCTTCATGCAAAAATGTTCATTTTGATGAAATAAGATGTACTGTTTTTTTTCTCTTGTTGCTTGCAATTTTGATGTTATAGCCAATAATACATTGCCAAATTCAAGGGCAAGAATAGTTACCCCTATGTTTTCTTCTAAGGAATTTATAGCTTTAGCAGTTAGATTTAAGTCTTTGATCCATTCTGAGTGAATTTTTGTATACAGTGTTGAGGTTAGGGTCCAGCTTAATTCCTTTGCACGAGGTTGTCCAAGCACTATTTGTTGAAAAGACAATATTTTTCTTTTCTGAATGATCTTCACACTGTTGATGAAAACCATTTGACCCTCAGAGATTATTTTTTCACTCTCATTGTCATCTATTGATTTATATGTCTATCCTATACTAGTACCAACTGTTTTGATTACAGTAGCTTTGTAGAAGTTTTGAAATTAGCAAATGTAAGCCCTTCAACTTTGCTGTTTTTCAAGATTGTTTTAGCTATTCTGAGTTTTTGAAGTTCTATATAAATTTTAGGATCAGCTTTTCCATTTTTGAAAAAAAGGACTTAAGAGATTTTTATAGGGATTGAAGTAATCTGTATGCTAATTTGTAGAGTACTGTCAATTTAACAGTATTAATTTTCCCAATCCAGTATCTTTCTATTTATTTAGGTCTTTAATTTTTTTCAATGATGTTTTGTAGTTTTTAGTGTACAAATCTTACACTTCTTTTCTCAAATTTATTAATATTCATCAAGCTTAATAGATGAATGAGGTATAGTGACAAAGACACAGTTAAAAGCCAAATCCTGCAGGCTACTGGCTGCACTAGGGATTGAGTGCCCAGCACTCCTCCTGAGAGGCCATCCACTCAGTGCTGTCCCCAGGTGCACATTCCGAGTGCCTCTCAGTATTTCCAGGCTTGGAGTTTCTACCTATCCAGCCTCCCTTGGCAGAATCGCTGGAAAGCCAGGCATTAGGGGGCCCCACGGAGCCAGGGGGAAAACCTGAAGGTTCTGAGGGAGCCCCTTACCTCCCATCTCCCTGTGCCTTGCCCGTGGTAGAGGCTTTGGACTATGCAGCTTGATGAGCTATTGCTTGTAGTTGCCAAGAAGAGGGGTTACTCTCACACTGAAGGGTGAACACTGAGAAGGGCTTTCCCTATGAACTGGGGTCCTCCAGGAAGAGGAGGCCATTCATTCCCAAGCCTCTCTAAACAGGGAGTGCACCCCAACAGAATGTGCCTATCTACAGACATGAACTGTTTCATTCCAAAACTTGGTGCTTTCTTGCAGCTGAGAAATGGATACTTTAGAGTTTCTTATAATCATGTGTTTATTGTAAAACCTTACTGGTTTTACACTTTCAAAGGAAGAGGCAATTTCAGATTTAGAGAATTGGCATATGAAGGATTGGCTGATAAATATTTTGAGGATAACAATTTTTAGGGTGTATGAGGAAATAATATCACACTTAAAATTCCCACACTCTTTCTCTCCCTCTTGTTCCTTCCTATTTCTTCATAATCAGCAAAAAGTGTATTGTAGTTGATGGTTGGGAAATTTTACAGTGTAAGCTGGTACAATGCCAATGCAGAAGGTATGGTGGGAGGGTTGCAGTGCGGCTTTCTGTGGATGGCCACCGCCACCTGGCCAGGAAGAGCTACTACTGCGGCCTTCCACATCTTTTGGCCTTGGCCCTCTGGCCTGGTGCAGTACTGTGTTATACTGCTCCCAAGGCAATGCTGTGTGGGACTGTTTTTGTTTATTTCGTTGCATAAGGAAACTGGAATTATAGTGGCAAGGTAACACATTACTGCATATGTAGAGTTTCTAATAACTTCTAAAGTGGACTCTGGAATATTTAAGAGACTGAAGAAATTGTGTCAAGAAGTAATTTGTAAAATTCTGAAAAGCAAAGAAGTCATGACAATACTTAAGTTTTGTTATTTGCTTGAAAGATCCCCAAATCAGTGTTGTTTTCTAAAGATACAAAATCAACTGTATGGATAGGCATAAATGTTTAACCATTGATGTTCTTAAGATTTTTAACATATTACCATGTGTAAGCATTAAAGGAAACTCAAAAGGTATTGCCTAATGAATTTTTTAAATGCCAGATACCTAATATCTGGGAAACAATGGATTAAGTTTTTCTATGTACAACTTGTTTCCTAAAACAAAATAAACATTTTTTTAAGCCAAATCCTAACTTTTTTAATTTATTTGTCTTAATAGGTCCATTTAGATCAAAATGGAGGCCTCTACTCAGGACTGCCAATGCAAACCCAAACCTCTAAATTTTGACTGCTTGTACTTATTCCAGTAACCTTCACTGTTGCTTAAATAAATAAAACAGCTAAAAACAAGAAGGCTTCAAGGCCTCCCCATCTATCTCATGACTCTTAATTAACAAACATTCATGGGAGAGTTTTGAAAACCACTTCTGTTCTCATGAGAAACTTACAATAACCTGCAAATATTTGGAATTATAGGAACTAATTTAACTCATGCTGATTATGGGAAAAATCAGTTTAATAGTCTGGGAATGGTTTCAGGTTTCAGAAATGGAGTAGAAAATGCACACACTGATTTTGCTGTTACTCTCCTCCTATAATTATTCTCCATATATCTGCCAGACTTATTTCTTTAAGTAGTTAAGATAACTAGAGTCTTATCTTGAAATTCTTTCAATTTCTTCTAAAATAAGATACAGACTCCTTTCTACAGCTTACTAGTCTGACCTCTCCTGGTTGCCTCTCATCTTCATTCTCCTACAATCCTCCTTCTTGCTCAACCTGTTCCAGCCATGATGGCTTTCTTTTATTCTTTGAACACGAAGCTTGATTTGATCTTTTTGCTATGATTTCTTTCTGTATGAAATGTTTTGCCTTTAGTTTTTCACATAGCAAACCCTTCATCATCCATGTTTCAACTGAAATTTTTCTCATTCATAGAGGCCTCCTTTGTCTAATGATCTAAGGGAGATCAATCCTTGCATTTAGCACTATTGGAATCATTGTTTATATTTATTATTTTACATGCTTATATCTTGTCTCAATCCCATCCTCTATTTTCCCTAGAAAGTAAGAACCATTAGAGGGGCTTGTCTTCCGTGTTCATCATTCTATGCCCAGTTCTCAGAAAAATTCAAAGAACATAGTGTTCCCTCATTACATATTTGTTGAATAAATGAATTGAATAAGGAGTACACAGAAGGTAGCCCCATCAATAAAATTTGGAGGAAATAGTGGTTGTAGGTCAGAGAGCCCAAGATAATCCTAGTACAGCCTTTAAGAATCTAGCTGATCATCTATCACTTAAAAGGATGGTTTCTGTATGTCTAGTATATGGCTCATCACTTCTGCCCTTTCTTTTATTTTTATCCTTCCTAATTCTTCTTTTTAACACCTATACTCTTGGCTCTTGTTTTTGAGCAAAGTGATTTTTTGCAAAAGTATTCCTAAAAAAATATGAAACAAAAAAAAAGTTTAAATTCAAAACAATACAGCTTTGGTGAATATATTATAGACAGTGAACTTTCATCATAACCATGTGAGTTATGCCAATTTAAATGATAAATGTGAAAAAGCATCTTACAACATTAATAAGATGCTTACTCAGAGTCACTTACATTATTGGCACTAGTATATACATACTAAAAAGCTATTATGTAGTTCTTGCCTAAACTCACACTTAAGATTCACATTTCACCAACAGAATATGATTGAAAAGTCACTTCTCACAAACCATCTAGAAAACTGTCTTAAAAAACTTTTGACAACTTAAAGAAAATGGATGAACTAAAAAGCACTCTGACTTCAGGGTAGAAGAAAATTAAATTGGTTTCCACTAGATTGGCCACAATCAAGAAATTCAGACTTAACTCCAAAAGTGAGAGAGACATTTGAAGACTAGTAATATCGTTTCAGGGAGAGAAAGATGAATTTAGCCAAAGTTTTTGAACTCTCTAGTGAGAAGGGAGGTCATAGATAAGAAGACCAAAAAGAAGTCTGCAATAATCCAGACAGGCAATGATTAAACCATGGATGAAAACAGAAATTATTGATTGTCTGAAGGAGAAGTGATTGAGGGAAGTTAATTTCCTTTGCTTCTTCCTTATTTCACACAAATAAATCATTATTTTCACCTATTCTAAAAAAAAGATATATCATAAAAAAAAACTATTGGTGGTTAAAAAAATTGAGGTATAAAAAGTTAAATGCTGCTAGAACTCAATTTGTAAAGATAGCTATATAAACTTAAATTATTAATTACTAGGGCCAACACCAATTCCCATATTGCCAGATCCTGCTGAGATTTTGAAAACCAATATATTTTTGTCTTGAAGGATGTTTGAAAGAAACTGGTTAACCTAAAATGCCTTGAGATACTGGGGGAATTACATAAGAGAGATTTTGTAAATCAATACAATTTCTTCAGCAAATACTATATCAAAAAGAAGGACATTGAATCCAACATTGTTGGCAATGAAGAAAAAATCATTTACATCCAAGGAAGTGTAAATAGCCTCAGACTAAATAGTTGGCAGCACAGGAGGAAACTGAAAGAAGCTCTCATCATACTGCACCAGTACAATCTTTGATTCAGTAGGAGACCCATTTACAAAAATTTACTATTTGTTTGAAGAATGACCATCCCCTCCAAGGCTTGCTTTTTAACACTTGGTAAGCAGTAAGTACCCTGTACTTTCCTTTTGGAATAATAAAGATGTTTCCCATCCTCAATGAGTGATTCCAACTAGTTAAAAGATTAAGATGATGTCTTCCACTTTATGAATGGGACGGAAGTGTAATGAAAATGACACAGGCATTTGTTACACTACAATTTAAATGTTGGCTAATTATGACCTTAAAAGTCTAAAATTGCTCCAGAGTTAAAGATAGAATGTGCAAAGGAAAAAGTCAGTGCTAAAATAAAACACGAAAAAATGTGAGTAATTTAGCCAACTAACACAAATCATCTACTCTCTCTAGCCTCAGTTTTCTTATCTTTAAAACCAGGAAGCAATACCTTCTGATCTGGTGGATACCTCCATTCAAATATTCAATTATTAAGTGTCCCATGTTATTGTTAACACATACAGCTCCTACAAAGTCAACAGAGCAAAACAAAAGTGTAAAGCTTTATCTCTTCACAAACATTCCTCCATTCCCAGGTCAAGTTAAATGAAACATTCTGAGGAGATGCCAGAAACTCAGTAACTGTATCAAAATGAGAAGAAAAATGAAGGCTTAGATTAAAGAGAAAGAAGAAATAATCTATCAATTACTAGGTGCTTATTGACCATCAACCATGACATAAATCCAGCAGTAAGGTATCACAGAGAATACAGAAGCATATGAATCATGTTCATACCTTCTAGAAATCAACACTCTAGTACCTAGAAAATAAAATTACCTCTAAAGACCAGAGAACCTTATTTGATTATATATATTTACCTTATTTGAATATATATATATATATATATATATATTTACTAATATCCAATTTCATTTAGTTTGAGGTACTCCTGAGAGATAGTCATTAGGCTAAATAAGGTAATTCTCCTGTAGCCCTTATCACCATATCTTGCCAGCAGTTTCTGGCACCAAGTTACATTAGGACGTATAATAACAGGACGTATATTCAGTAGTTGGTATATTAAACTGGTAATTTCCTCACTGAATATCCTACACCTTCTTCTCACAATAGCTGATGTTCAGATGCTTTTCATTTTGGTTTATCTATCAGTCATAAAATTTCTGAATACTTAGGCATCAACCCTTGAAAGTCAATTATCTTGGTGGTGGTGAGAATTTGTGGCCTCCATATCTAAACCAGGTACCCAAAGTCACTCAAAATAAACATTCATTCTAAATAAAAACATTGTGATTGCTATGAAAACATAGTTTCAAGACAAAATCCTTAACCCCTCCCTAAACAAATATTTCTAATCAGAAGGTTGCCTCCTTCAAGCCACTTTTATCCAGACACTTTGAAGTCACCACCAGTGGAAACTGATTTCTCTAGCTCAGCTTTTCATGATGCGTAACAGCCTAATGGTTTTAACTTCTTAGGAGTTCAGAATTACATGAAATATTTAATTCAATTAAAAAAAACTATAATTTCCTCTCCTCTTTTTAGGCAAAGCAATGTGTATTTATAAATACATGATTTATATTTTAATATAGACTTAATGAAGAAGACAACATGTCTGACTGGGTATCTAAGGGGTTTTCAAGCTTGAGAACATGGTTTGACAATGTTACAAAACAACCAGGTTCTCATTCTGGATATACTGTGATTGTGTTAGACTCATAATAATTTTAGGTCTTTATACTGTTATGCCAGTTAAATATGGAGGGTTGGTTAGTGTTATAAGCCATCCTCCTTGATGTCTGCCTTGTCCCTTCATTCTGGGAACTCTTAGTAACCATAATACTGGCTAAGTTGCTTTGTTGTGTGATTAAAACTATACCAGAACTTTCTGTCCTGTTTCCCAAATATACTTTAGGTGCCAATTATAGTTAAACTCACCTTTGTGGTTGTTCATCTATTCTTGTACCTTTAATTCAGATTCATGGAAGAAGCCATTTTTCCTAGAGATTTTTTTTTACTTATATCCACTTGTTTCTAAGGTACTGTGAATCCTATTTTTAGACTGTATTTTATCCTTCTTCCCTGTGAATCCTTGTGTCAGACATCTGAGCAGTTAGACAGTTTAAGAGCTTCTTTTCTTGGTTGATATTTGCTTTGACATCAATGGAAACTCACATGTGTAAATGAAAACTCTTCTATGGAAAGAATCTACTTTAGGATCCATCTGGGTCAGCCAGATAAGTCTGACAATGGTTTTATATTACTGTAAAAATTTCAACTGTTTATTACTGCTAGGTATTCTGAGAAGATTTATATAGGATGCATGAATAATATTTAAAAACGTTTCATAGCATCATTTAAAAATATCTCCCATTTTATAGCTTTTCATATAATAATTTCTTATATAATTAAAAAATTACATCATTATACAAGATCTGCAAAACAATCATGTAAGGTAGTATAGGAATATGTTATCTTTGTCATTTTTAGGTAAACTAACTGAAGGTTATCTATAAGATCAAATCATTTGTTCAAGACAGTAAAGAGCAAAATCAGTTTTAAAAGTTAAAATGTTCTGATTGCAAACAATATAAAGAATGGATGATGTTGAAATTATTTTTAAGAGACCACAAAATAAATGATTTTGAAAGTTCATTCAACTAAACCAATATATTATGCTCATATAATGTGAAATAATTAATTCACTTATTAATTTATTTATGTATGATATGGTAGTATTTATTTAATAAGGATTTATTAATTACCTAATATATACCAGAAACTGTTGCACACAGAGGCAGATGTAGAGATGAGTAAAACAAGATTTGTGCATTATGTGGTAATGTAGTACAGATCTTAAAAATGCTGGCTCCTGAGTCAGAAAATTTTTATATATGTCTATGTATATATATATATCCAGAGGCAAACCAGACATTGGTGTATATATATATATTTACTACCTTCAAAATTTTTTTTAAAAAGCAATATTCACTTTTAATTGTCTTTTTGGATATACAGTTGTGTGACTAATTCATTCTTCAGTATGACATGGAACATTAGATATGTTACAAAACTAGTATGAAAATAGAAGATACAGAGATATAATACTTTTACAACTTAGAGTGCACAATTTTGAGTTTCTCAAAAGCAGTACATTACATAAATATTGATGTTCTATGACAGAAAGGATATGTACATAACGGCCGGTGGGTTTGCAGTTCTAAAACACTGAACTGCTCCTTAAAGCACCAAAATCAATGGCATATAATAATAATAATAATAATAATAATAATAATAATAATAATAAATTTTATTTTACTTGAACATTTAAAAGTTTTGCTACTAAAAGTGGTAAGCAATTGAAAAACTTATTTATCCAAAATGATTTACGTACTGAGGGTTCCCATTAGACAAGACCTATCTGTAATTATTTTTGTAAAGTATAATTGTTTCAAAGATTAAACAGTTTCAAAGACATTTTTTCTCAACAGACAATATTATGAAAGACCTGTATCATGTCTTTGTATGAGACATAGACCATTCAACACAGTCACTAACCAAGGACCAATGCCAAGCATGAGAGCATTACATGTCAGAGATGTTGATGCAGCACTAAAGCAATAGGTAGAGACAATCAAACTAATGAATTTACATCACGACAGGACAAAAAATATCAAATGCAGTCAAAATGGACAATGTTGTCTCTCTAATTACTAACACATTATTTGCTGGAATTAAAACAGTTTCTGATCTTTTAGTCCTTAAATATGTAAACTAGTGTTAAGAATATTACATATTCTGTGATAGAAGAGTTTAATAGATTTGAGGAAAAGGGAAAGAGAGGTTAATTTGTAATTTTAGGGAGGAACAAAAATACTTTATGGAATAAGCACTAAGCTGAATCTTGATAAAGGAAACTGTTATCAGGCACAAATAGGTAAATATGAAAAATATACTGAGAAGCCTTTAATGCATGCTTAATGAAAATTTCAAAGAAACCTTTGTATGAATAAGTGAACTAATAAACACTCTGAAACATTAATAAGTTGCCAATTAATTCAACATGAATGGAGCATAAATTACATTGAAGGGCTTGGTGAAAGGTTAAGATTGTGACATAGACGGGGTTGAATGATAGAACATCTCTTTTAATTAGAATTAACTCTAAAGGCAATGGGAATAATTTGAGTCTTGAGTATCAAAGTCATTTTTTTTAGATCACAATGGCAACAGTGTATAAGGAAGAAACAAACAAAATTAGTTTGCAATACTATTTAAGCCATCAAATTGATAAAAAAAAATTAAGTGGAAAAATCTAGAATTAACACAGCTGACAAGTATTTGGATTGAGGAGAGTGGTGAAATTTTGGGAAAACTCTCATGTAAATGGGAAAAATATTGTCTGATTCTCTATAGTCTTACAAAGTGACCTTGATAATTGCTTAATGGTTATATCCAAAGAAAAAAGAGTACTTTCTCATATTTTCATGGCTAGAGACAGATTTACAACTTGGAGCAAAATAAGTGCTCACAGAATTTAGGATTTCCCTTCCAGAGATTGGGCGATAGGGGTCACTATCTTTCTTGAGAATTACACCAAAGACATGACTACCAAGTCCGAGAAAAAAACATTCCTGAGTAGTTAAACAGGCAAGAGGCATTTAAAAAGATTTGCATCTGAAAGGAGCACAGGCAGAATTTACAATTACAATTTTTCTGATGTAAAAGATCTAAGAAAGGGAAGCTGTCTAACTTTAGCCAAGCTAGGAGAAATGTTAAGGTCCTCTTGGTAAATGGGAGGAGAATAACTAAAATATTACACATGGAGTCAAACCTAAGTGATGGAAACAGGAGAAACCATCAGAGAGGTGGTGGATTGGAAGGCAATGAAGGCATCAAGAAATTGGGTATTTTTATGAGTTCTAAGAACAAAGTATAGGTAGGGAGTGAAAGACCGAAAGAGGTGAATGTACAGATGGCAGTAAATATTGATATATTTCTGTAGTACAACTTAACATATATCACTATGAATATGGGTTCCTGTTATTATGAATGAGTGAAAGTATTAAAACCAAAAACAAACAAATAAAAAACTGAGTCTAGGTTGATCTATTATAATAGTAAAAAGATATTTTTAGTGTATTCTTTGTGCTAAACATATTGCATAGAACTATCTCTGATCCCCACATTCTGAAAAATATTGCCATATACCTTTTCTGTCATTTGAACATATTCTTACAATGTTTCATTTAAAAGCACTGCTTAAAACCTGGTATAAACTAGATGTTCTGGATCATCATAATTTTGAAGTATTTGTGATTGTGTTAATATGGGTTTTTTTTGTTTTTTGTTTTTTGAGTGTTTTTTTGGTGTGTTTGTTTTTTGCTGCTTATTTTTGTTTCTGTTCTTGCAGACACAGTGTTATAGCTTCTAATTCCTTCTCGGTACCCTTCTTGTTCTTTTAATTGGCTGTTTTAATCTAACAAATAAAACTGCCAGGCTTGCTGAATTTTAGAGACTGGAAATCATCAACACTTTTTGTTGCTGGAAAGTTGAATTGGAATTAGGGAGGCAGCAGAGTTACTTTTACTGTAAGTATTTCTACATTATTAGAATTATTGCACTAAATTTATAATTCCTTTTAAATTCAAAAAGCCTATTAAAATTCTATGTAGATTAATTACTTTAAGTGAGCACTTCCCTCTAACAAAAATTAGTGAGTGCTAGTGTTATAAGCATTATAGTTCCTTTTCTGATTGTCCAGAGATCATCTTGGCATCCTTTGCAGTTTATCAGTGCATCTAGATATGTGAGGTCACCAAGTTTTTAAGTTTTGCATACATAGAGTATTATTATAGGCACACATTTTTTTTTAATTTCAGAAGACAAGAATAGCGACAAATTCTGAGATCCAGTAGTTTCAGATATTTAGCAGTGAATTGGTTAAAACACTGTAGCGAATTTCAATGTTTTAGTGTTACTTGCACTTGAAAAATGCTTTATCTTGTCATCACTAGAGAGTACTCTGCTCTTCTCATGTTATGCAGAACAAAATCTCGGAATAGGAGAAAACATCAATTATTTATTAGACATAAATTATTCCTAATCTACACACAATGCCTAATCCCTGGTTCACAGAAATGCAAATTGTGTTTCAAAAACAATATGTTAACAAGTCATTTGTCTCCAAAAGACAGGAGCCCAAGTTCATTATAAAATATAGAACAAATACTTCAAGCTCATTTTAAGGAATATGCTGATGAAAGGTTATCCAGAACTGCAAGAAAATAGAAAATCATGCAAACAAAATACCCACAAGGTGAATCTGCTTTTTGGTGCCTAAAGAACTAGTGCATCATTGTAGCTATTTTTCAATTCTTCAAGAAGGCTAATTAACTAGAAAATTGTATTAATATATTCTTTACTATAAGTAATAAAAATAGTAAATAAATAACAAAGAAACTGATAATGTCTTTTAGAGACTGTTTTGTTGTTGTTGTTGTTGTTTTGTCTGAAACCAGGCTCTTAATCCATCACAAAAATAACTGTAGGCTGTAACATTATAAGTGACTATCATCTGATTAAAACAGACTCCTAGACTGAAGATAATCTACAAAGTCATCTGGCCAAATCATGTGGCATGTCTGTTTTCTATATGGGTTAATTTGAACAGGTTTTTCAGAAATAGAAGTTAGATGCTCATTAGGATTTAAGCATCCTCTATATGACCAGCTCCATATACCTCCATATACCCAGCATCAAAGTAACTTATTTAGGAACAGTTTTACGACTACTTTTTTTCTATGAAGATGGGAGCTTTTTCTGTTCTAAAAAATTTCAAATTTCAGGTGTTGAAATTCCCACTGTTAGTTGAAATGTATTATAGTTATACTACTAAAAGAAAGGAGGGCAACTTTTTCTGTATTCTATCACTCATTTAACTTAGCCATTCTAGACAATGGCTTTAAGGATATGTACAGAGTAATGCACCATTTTCTAAAGTATTTTCTCTTAAAGCTGAATTTTATGAGAGTCACCCTGAAAAAAAACCTCTGTGGTCATTTTTAAAATTTGGCCAACTATGCATTTTTAAGGCTGAGGGATGCTCCTTTTTCTTAATTTCTCTTATCTTTTCCTGTTCCTCCAAAAATGAGGATTTATTATCCCAATTGGACAGATTGGACATAACACTTATTTGAACCTCTTTTATTACTGGGTGGGTTAAATGATACTTTAAAAAATACATCTGTAGCTTTTCCTTTTTTAATTTCTCTTTTGGTGCAGCTGAGCAGGTTAGTCAACTTTGGCCACTTCTTTGGGTCTTATTTTTCTTTCTCTTTCTGTGTGTGTTTTTCTTCTAGCATGCTCTGCCATGTAGTCTGGAGAGTAGGTTGCCTCAGAACTGTAATTCGGCTCTTGCTTTTCTCCTTTTCTTTCTTTTATATATTCCCTTCATGGAATGTGTTAGAAAATATGTTAGTGTTCACTCCATGAAGGTTTGCCATATTCTACCATCTATTTCCTATTTTCATTTAAAAGGATGGCAAACTGGGTAAGCTGGTTATATTGGTCTTGGGATAAATAGAATTGCATTGGTAAATTTGAATGAACGAACAGAAATTATTTATTCCTGTATATCTTACCAGCATACTTAAGAGATTTCAGGCACTCACATATTAATATTAAGGTGGTACTTCGAGTTCCTATTTATTACTGTTATTGCTTATTCTGTATACAGCTTTGTCTGGGGACCTCACAGAGAGAACATGTGATTAGTACGAGGCGGGTTAGGACACTCTTGGGTTTCCTGACCATAAACCTTCCTAATGCTATCAAAACCCCCTATTACTTCTAATATACACTGTCCCTGTTCAGAGAGTCTCCAATGTATGTATTAAAACACCTGAGAAGTTTAAAAAAATAAAAAGATCTTTAACTATGTAAACTATGTTATGAAAGTTATTTAAACATGGGATTTTTTAAAAGATATCTCCTATATTGTTATGAGTATCCCATGAAAAGGGTATCCCAGAAACATTATTTGGGAACTTTTGTTCTACAATGGTCTATGTCATCTAAGAAAAAGTATCAATTTGCCCCCAACTGCTTGTGAAACTACCCAGTTCTCTAACACAATCCATATGCATAGATTTTCCTTAAACCAATGACACCAGAAACAAAAAATTTACTTAATTAAAATGTTACTCAAAGAGTTTATTTCCTTAATAACATAGTTTACTTCTAATCTTTCTATATATGTATCCTAGGCATCTTCCTCAGGATTATTAGATCTTATGAAAATCAAAACACTTTAGACTTTAAAAATTAGTTATATACTTTTTGTTTTTTGTTAAATATCTAATCTTAAGCCACAGATGAAAATCTTTAGAAAATTAGTAACCTAAATGCATCAACATCAATTCATGTTTAGGACACTTACACAAATTCCAAAGAGAATGTATTTTGTAGAGTATTATTATGTCATAAAACTCTTTATCTCTTCTAATACTCTTGAGTCTCTTTGAAAGTCAGAATAAGCTCTCTTGCTATAGGAATTACCTGAATTGAAATTAACTGAGAAGGATAATATATGACTACCACAAATTGGTCACTTCATATAGAAGTTTAAGTTTCCTGTGCTGCCTAAAATCTCAACTTGGATGGATTTTTTTTTTCTCACAGACACATGTCTTATACAGTTATGTCATATCAGTGAAATTCTAATGTCATTTTAGATGTATTAAAAAATAACAGAATTGAACACAGCCTTCTTCCTGAGTATTTTTCTGAGATTGTGAAAATAATATATTTAACATTGTTTATTTTTTGAATATCCAATAGGTCTTTTAATCACAGAGGAACCAAACAATTAGACTAATTAGGGATATCACTTCACAAATTATAAACGTCTAACCACTACACCATACACGTGGAGCAATTATATACAATAATATTGAATGTCAACCGTAATTGAAAAAAACATTTTTTAAAGAAAAATTTGCTTGTATAACATTCATTAGCAAAACTGAATACTAATTAATATGTCTACCAGGCAGTATCATGAACAAAACCAAATTTACTCCTACTTTGGCCAATAACTTGCAGTTTTATTTCATAATGAATATGAGGTGAATAACAGTTCCATAACACTGGGTTAATCTAGGTCTGTCTAAAGTAAGTGAGTTCCTAAATATGATGTATCTATTTGAGAAACTCAGGAACTCAGAAACCCAGGCATGGTATTTTTGTTCCCTACTTCTGTTCAAGTTGTCTCAATTCTAAAAACAAGATGACAGAAAACCTTTTGGGGACTTTGTGATTATGAATTGTTTAGAAGAGTAGAAGTTCCTTCCCTCAGAAACCAGAGTCTAAGTGGGCTCCTCTGAGTTGCATCAAGAACCACCACATTCAGGTACTTCCAACACAGACTAGATTTAAAATCTGGAAACAGAATTCATAGTGGAGACTCCAGACTCTACTTCAATCAAAGTTAGTCATAAGAATCTACTGGTCCCTTAATGGAAATTTATAATTCCATTCCAAATTAGATTTTAGAAATGGATTTCTCAAATATACTTTCAAAGAAAAATAGTCCCTTGTGCCAAATGGGTTTCATAAAACACAATCTGTCATCCAAGAGTGAGCCTGAAATTGTTACAAAGATGAATGGCTAGAAAACATCAAAATTAATTGATGGATTAGTTTCTCACACACAAAATAAACATAAGCAAACTTTTCAGGAGACCTAAGTCTAGGCTCTCTTTGGCTTCACATCATATACTTAGCTGTTCTTGTCTGGATAGGTGAGGTACATTGACTTTCTCTTAGACTGAAAGTCAAATATTCAAAGTTTTCTTGAAGAAAATGTACCATTTTTCATGAAGCTTTTTTTAGAAGATAAAAATCTGTGTCACATGCAATTGTCTTCTCTGGTCTGCATAACCTATAAGATATTCACAAAGCATGGCTGCAGTAAAGCCCTCGTGCCAGAGAAGTTGGCTCATGTCCAGTACTGTGCATGAGTAATGTCTACTCCTACCTCTACTCCCTGACCCTAGACTCATTTTCCAGTCATTTTTCTCAGACTTTCCATTAAATATTTCCAGTCTTCCTTATTCCAAATCCTTTCAAAGACTCATGACACTGATTTTCCTGGAGCCTTCATCTAACTCTTGCAATATACTCAATTAAATTACAAAATAACTTTTCATGAATGTCTTAAAGATTTCCCAATCATGAAAAGAGACATTTTGTATCCTTTCAAACACCCAGCACAGGGCTTTGTACCTGGTAGATGCAAAATAAATTAGAACTACTATGTATTATACTTTGATCACCCTAGGATTTGTTTATATCTTTAACACAAATGTTCTTAAAAATACGTTTTTGATCAAAATGTGTTTTACCATACAATAATCCCAATATTAAATGTTTGTACTCTGCTTTTCACCAATAATGTTTGAATTCTCTGAAACACGTGACAAAGTTCTAAGCCTATAAATGTATCTCTAAACCAAACGAAACCCCCAACCTCAAGTTCAAAAGAGAAGACCTGTCACCTATGTCACTAAGCAGTCCAGCCAGACTTTTTTTCTCCTCTGCTTGGTCCAATTTCCCCAGCTCTATTGCCAGTACAGTGATGAATGCAGAAATGGAAAAATGCAATAGTACACATGATTGATTGCACGGCAAAGGGAGAAACCTACAGAAAATCCCAAACTGGGAACTTATTTTATATCATTTCTGTTGCTACTCAGTTGTGAATGCTGCTGTGATTTTTTTCAACACTTTGTAATCTCTTGGTATTTGTAACATGCTCTGAACCAGATATAAATTGACTGTTCAGCCTTACTTTTTTTCAATTGAATTTTTTTTTTTTGCTAACATTTAGCAACACTCTTAATATTGCTTACATATAGCTTATAGCTTTTACTTCTGCTCAGAGAAGAAAAAAGGTACTTTAACCTCAAAAAGATAACTTAGGAGAGCATTGCATGGTTTCTGCAATCACTTTTCCTTATGTGTTAGAAAGCATGCCTCACTGGAATAATAAGATAACTAGATACATTTTTGAAACAAATTATTGGAGCATATTTTTGAATGAATGTATAGGTACTAAATATATATAATATAATTTAGAAGTGCAAGTTTTGGTCACATCAGATGATGAACTATAAAACTAAATGGAGTTGACCATGATTTCACTTTGTAATCTCTTGGTATTTGTATATAATGCACACTTAGAATCATTTTTTCTTAAAAGATTAGCATTTCATATAGGGTAGTCAATAAAAATATCAAACAAAAAATTGTTTATTCAAGCATAATAGATGTTTATCATAGTCTACAAATAATAAGACAACTTATAAACTTCTGTTTCCTAAACAGAGCACAAAATATTTAGTGTTTTTGGTTTCATTCAATTGTCCTACATGGTATATATTGGTTATTTGCTCCAAATATGTTCTAAACATGCAAATTTTAATAAACAGTTTAGGATTCAAAGGCCAACTTGATAAAATCAGGCCTCTTTGACATTTTTGGTATCCAGCATTTTAAAAGACAACTTGCAATCTTGCCTGAGTGTTTCCTCTAGGTAGCAATCCATTAATGCAGAAACAGATTGCTTATTCCACTGGTAGCTGGTAGGAATCAAGCAATTTGTAAAAGGATTTCTCCATAGATTAGCTTTTTTCAAGCTTGAATTCTGTAGGTGAAGAATTAGGACAATAGGGCTTCTAAAGCCTTAGAACAAGCATTATGTTATATTAACTTCAACTTTTAAATATTTTTATCCAAATACAACATTTAATTCTTCCCCCTCAACAGCTAGATGTATCTTGGCCTAATTAGATGCATCATGAACCCAAGGTGTAGTTATTTGTAGTTACAACTTATTTAGCAAAGAAAATATTCTATCAAATTTCTATACATGTTCTCATAAAGCTAAAAATGATCTGATCAACAATTTGGGAAGTATAGTAGTATTTTTTTGCATTTCTTAACCAAATGAATGAGTTCCTTTGACATCTGCTATTTACAAAACCCAAGTTCCAGTAAGGGCATATACTTTGAAATAAGAAAAGAATAAGAATAAGTCATTCATTCTGATTTGCATCCTGTCTTTACCCCTTACTACATGTATGTTCTGGGTAAGTTATTTAAACACACAGAGCTCCAGTTATCTAATTTGTAAAATAGAAAAACTAATATATATTCTGTTAAATGAGATAACATGTAAATTATGTAACACAGTTTCTACTAAATATGAGTCAACAAATGAAGTATTATTAGTCTAATCACAAAGATCCTGAATCTTCCAACATTATAGGGTCACTCCCTCTTTTAAGTAGTTATAGACACATCATGTTTACTGTTGATGGAAGTCCCAGTGACAACTTTTCTGCCAGTGTTATAGAGAGAGGACGTTTTGGCTTATGTTCTCCTGGGATCTCCCACTGTATTCTGCTGAAAGCTTGATTTTAATTACCTTTCATAGCTTTTCATAATTTCTGGAAAATGTTTCTCTCCATTCCATTTTGTATCATATATTAAGAATAAAATCTCTTTCTCCATGTGTTTCCCCTAAATCACCATCTACCAGTAACAGAAGGCTGTTTCTGTAGTATCTTCACTGCGTATTTGTGAATAAAGAAAAGTGATTCTAATATAAAGAAAAACACAACCTTAAAATGAATGCCAGATAAAACTGCTCCTAGAAATCACCAGGAGAAAGAATTTCTTATTTGTTTTATGACTCCAATATAAACTGGCCTGCTGCCATGTTGGTGGGATCTCTCTCTTTCCCTAGACACTTCTTTCTTCTTTTTTCCAGGTCTTCCAAACCTATTTCTTCTCAAACTATCATGAAACAATTCTAAAATTACTGTCCTTCAGTGCAAAAAGTTTTGTTTCTGATTCATTCATATGGACACTTGAAATACCCAACACTCCTCTATATTTCCTAGACTCTTTTGAAGTTAGACTAAGGCCATGTGGCTACTTCCAGTTAACTGCCTGAGAGCTGAAGTGATGCATTTCACTTTTGAGACAAAGGATTTAAAATCATTTGCCTCCTCTACCTTTATCTTCCCCTATCAAGCTGACATTGAGGACATGTGTTCAGATACAGATTACAATATATAAAAAGGCAACCAAATATGTATTAAACTTTGTGGAAGCACAAAATAAACAATACATTAAATCGCTTAGATTCAGACAGATTTTTTTCTTATTAATATTATCCTCTCCTGAGATTATCCCTTTGGAAAAGAACTCTATATTTACATAGAGAAATGCCATTATTTGAGCTCCTGAAAACACAAAGTTCTCAAAGAGAATTTATCCTACAGCAGCAAATTAACACTGCTCAGACTGCTACTATAATTTAAAATACCCTTATGATTATTAATTAAGAATTATTAATAATGATTATACTCATGATCTCATTAAGTTCCAGAAAGAACTTGCTTTAGGCATTAATAAAATTTGTAATCATTTTCTACCTTTCTTAATGTTATCTAGACCAATTCAAGTAGGAAAAAAATGAGCAACTGATACTTTTAGGATAGTAATAGTGATGAAAACCTAAATTGTAATTTTAGAAATTTTCGTACAGTTGAAGTAGCTTAGCAATCTCCTGTAAACACATACTTCTCGCGTGATACTATTTTGCTATTTAAAAATTTTTTTCAGCCACAGAAAATCCATGAAGATAGACCTGGAAAAAGAAAATATGAATTTAAAAGTAGGACTCGAAGAGGAAAACAAACATCAGCAATTATTATTTCCAGGAAACTAAAATAAGACCAAAACATTATTTCTTACAGGTACTGATGATAGCATTTGTAATGTCAAAAAAAAGTAAGTAATTTTCTCATGAAGCTGCCCCCATAGAGTAATAACTAGACATGGAAGAGCCCTAATCATAAAGGCTGACACACATGATGGTAAACAAAAATGTCTTTGTATGTGATATATTTGATTACTTTGCAAAAAAAAAATGTGTCTCTAAGTCTCAGACCAAAAGAAAAAATAAAATAGAAATAGAAATAGGCATTTTATAAAAAAATTAATTGCATATGGCTTTTAACCATAACAAATTCAAACAAAAACTATACTGATATGTCATTTTTCTACTGTCAGAGAGGAAAAATTCAAGATTGACAATATAATTTTGTACGAAGTAGCTTAAGTACAAGAATTTCTGTACTTTACTGGTGGTAATTAAACATGACACAAGCCTTATAAAAAGAGATTTTTAAAAATCTATAAAAAGTATATACTTATTTGCATTCTGATCTAAAAATATTATTTTAGGAAACATATTTTAAAAAATATGAAGATTATACACAAGATTGTCCTATGGACTATTATTTAAAATGGTACAAAAGTTAGAAACAACCCAAATGCTCAAAAAATAGAGATCTGCCTACATAAAATATAGCAATCCACAGTATGAAATAAAATATGACATGTCCTAAGAATGCAGTAGTATAGTATTTTAAGAAGTAATGAAAACAATCTCCATATGTAATTACGGGAAAAAAACATGAAAAATAGAAAATGAACAAAGTAAGGTAGAGTGCACTGTATATAACAAAGTGCCATTTATGAAAAGGTAGAGGACATATTTATAAATATGCATTTGCTTATGTTAAAAATAATATGATAAAAATGAGATTTTAAAAAATAGTTACATAAAATGGGTTAAAGAAACAAGGTAAAGAGTAAACAAAAAATCTTAATAGATATTTCTCTAAAGATATACAAATGGCCAATAAACACATGAAAAAACGCTCATCATCCTTAGCCATCAAGAAAATGAAAACTGAAACTATAGTGAGATACCACTTCGGAATCTCAAGATAACCATAATTTAAAAAAACCTGATAATAACAAGTGTTGGTAAGAATGTAGAGAAATTGGAGCATTCATATCCTACTGGTAGAAATGTAAAATGCTGCAATCACTTTGGAAAACAATATGTTGGGTTCTCAAAAGGTTAAACCTAGAGTTAAGATATGACCCTGTAATTCTACTCTGAGGTAGATATATCCAAGAGAAATGAAAACATATATTTGTGCAAAAATTTATATACAAATGTTTATAACATTATTCAACATAATGAGAGAAGTGGAAACAAAATGTCCATCAACTGCAAAATGGAAAAATAAAATATGTACTAGCCATATGATGATTATAATTCAGCCATACAAATGAATGAAGTACTAAACTATGCTACAACATGGATGTACCTTGAAAGCATTATGCTAAATGAAAGAAGCCAGATGAAAAGGCCACATATTATATGATTCCATTTATATCAAATGTTCATAATCAACAAATCTATTGAGACAAAAAGTACACTCATGGTTAATTAGGGCTGAAAGGTTGGTGGGAAATGGGAGTGACTGCTAATTGTGGCTGTGCAAGGTGTGGAATCTAGGCTGATTCTTTCAATAGACCATGTTTTATAGATTTGAAATTGGAGTCATACAAGTTCTATATATTTATAAACATTTTAAAGTAGACCCTAAGTTAAAATAAAAGGAAACAAAAAGGCTTTATTGTATACTCATGTGTAAGAACTACTTCAAAGTATTTAAAAGAGTGATTTGTGACTTCAGTTAATAATTCTGCATTGTATTTTTGGAAGTTGCTAAGTGAAATCTTAAAATTTCTCACACTGTTGTATGTGGATTTTGATATAAAGAAAACTACATTGTTGTTGAGAACTAGATTTTGGAGTACAGAAAAGAGGGGGTACAAATGTAAGATATAAAAATAAATAAAAATCTTTTACTCCTGAATTTGAATAAGAAATATTAGTACGCACTCATGATCTATTTTGCTTTAAAAAAGAATTCTAGCTCTCATTTAGTGGACAGAACCTTAGTAATTTCCCTCTTCCACTGTTCACATCTTTGTGTAATTCCCTCCCTTTGAATATGAGTGGGATATGTGTTAGTCCTCATTAGTAGAATATGGCAAAAGTTGTTAGATGTTACTGCCTTGATCAGAGTATGTTATATGGCAAACATGATGAGGTTACCTCTGTGATTACATTATGTTATATAAGACTCGAAGATACTTTTCTTGCTGGCCTAACAAAATGGGTAACCATGATGGAGAAGTGCTCATGGTAAGGAAATATGACACTCTCTGAACCATGAAAGCAACTTCCAGCAGAAAGCTGGGACTTTAAGTTATAGAACTGAAAAAAAAAAATTCCAACATGAATGGGCTCTGGGCTCAGAAATATATTCTTCTTCAGTTCAGCCTCCAGTGACAATGCAGCCTGGCTATCACTTTCATTACAGCCTTGTGAGACCCTGAGAAAAGGGCCAAGCCAAACAATGGCCATGATCCTGACCTGTAGAAACATATTGTTTTAAGCTGATAAACTAGTGATAATTTATTATGCAGGAATAGAAAACTAACACATCTCACACTATTTTTAATAACTTACAAACAATGACTAATCAGTAATAGAGAGCATGCTAATACCCAGACAGTAGACTCTTGTATTTTTGCTGAATAAGCTAAAGTTTCTTAGAGAAATAAATTATTATACATTTGAAACAGACTGTGTATGACTGTTGTAGGCATTCAGTAGAGACCTCAGAAAATTCACACCTTAGTTTTAGGTCCATATAAAAGAAAATGTAAATGTGATGAGAACAAAAATGGAAGCTATCAAAAGAACCAAAAAGTATTAAGAGAGATGAAAAATATAAGTTCTAAAATGAAAAATCCAAGACATGGGCTTAACGGCAGATTAGAAACTACAGATCAATAAACTTTAAAACATACAGTAGATTCTATCCACATGAAGATGAGTGAGATAGAAGACTGAAAAAAAACGAACAGAGTTTTGGTTACATGTGAGCCAATATTAAATAGTTTAAGCATACATGTACTTGGAATCACCAAAAGAGAAATAGAATCAAATTTAAAAAGAAAGACTAATAATTTTTTTCCAAATTTGAAGAAATAAGCCCACAGATGTAAGAAGCACATCTAACTTTAAAAGTGATAAAGACAAAGAAAAAACATCAAGACACAGCATGCTAACAATCAAATTGCTAAAAACCACAAAAAAGAGAAACTCTTGGAAGTAGCCATAGAAATAAGACATACTATCCTCAGAGGAGCAAAGGTAAGACTAGTGAACACTTTTATTTCTGAAATAATGCAAGCTAAAAGAAAATGGTATGACACTTTTTATGTGCTAAAAGAAAAACAATACAATATAAAATTTTTAATTCAATGATTATATTCTTCAAAAATAGTGACTAAAAGGACTTTTGGAGAGAAATAGGAGCTTACATAATTCATAATCATAAAAGCCACATTTTAATAAATTATAATAAAAATGTTTTCATGAGAAAAAAATAAAAGACTGACAATTGTATCTATGCAAAAGAATTAAAAGTAATGGTAATGGTGATATGAAATATTGTTCAAGCGGTTAAGGTTGTAATAATCATTATGAAAGAATAGAAAACTAATACAGCTCACTATATGAAAAAATCTTACTGGCAATGAGTATCCCAGCATCCAGACAGCAGACTTTTAAATTTTCAATAAAACAAACTGATGTTCCTTAGAAAAATTACTGATTACAACTTTGGAACAAACACACATATATGTATGACTATAAATATATATTTTTAAATTTTCTTTTAAAATAATTAAAAGTTTAAAGGGAAAGTATTAGCAGTATCATTTTCTGGGTTACAACATACATAGTAATAAAATGTATGATGACAAAAGCACAAAAATGAAAATTGGAAAGATTGAAGTATAGAGTTATAAGGGCCTTATATATAAAGCGGTATACTATTATTTGAAAGTAGACTGTAATAAAATAAAGGTGCATATTGTAAATCCTAGAACAATACTTAAAAAAAATAAAAGAAAGAGATTGGAATTGTAAGTGGAATTATTAAAAAAAATACACTACAAGGCTAAAAAATGAGAAAGAATAGTTGCAGAATACCACAAAGATGGGAATAGATTTAAATTCAACTGTATCAATAATTGCCTTAAATGCAAATTTTGTAAAGACTTCAGTTAAGAAGCAAAAATGTATTAAATCTAAGATAAACAAAACCCAAATGTAAATTCTCTACAAGACAACCACTATAATCTGAAGGCAGTTTGCTGAAAAGTAAAGAATGAGGAAAGATATATTATGCAAACAATAAAAATTAAAAAAACTAAAAATGCTACACAAATATAAGGTAAATGCATTTTAGAAAGAGAATAAAAGATACATATACCAAGCTCTCAAGAGGACATATTGATTTTAAATAACTATACACATAATAAAAAGGTTTCATAATTCATGACTCAGTGATTGACAGAAACAGAGACAAATCCACAAAAATAGCTGGGTATTTTATTCTACTCTCTCATGAATTGATACAATAAGTAGAAAGAAAATCTGTGACAATGTGGAATTACCTTTCAATCTACTTAGCCTAGCAGACATTTATTAGAGCATATTGCTCAGCACAGCAAAGTCAATAATCTTTTCAAGTGCTCATGGAACAATCACCAAGATACAACAAAACTAAGTTAAAATAACTAAAATCACAGAGAGCATATTCTCTGGCTAAAGTAGAATTAAATTAAAAATAAGTTTCTATAAATAGATTTATAGAAAATCTCCAAATATTTAGAAATTAAACAACAAAATTGTAAGCAACTTATGGGTGAAAGAAAACAAATCAAAGGGAAATTAGAAAATATTTTGAATAAAATAAAAATGAAAAGCAATGTACCAAAGTTTACGGAATACAACTAATATAGTGCACCGCTGAAATTTATCATTGTAAATACTTATATTAGGAAAAAAATTCAAATCAGTTATCAAAGTTTTACCATAAGAAGCTACAAATACAAAAGAAAATACTAAAGATAAAAACAGAAATACAGAAATAAGGTAGAAAACAATTTATCTATCAGAAAAAGACTAGTGGTTTCCTGAAGCTGGGGTTGAGTCAAGAAAAAATTGAGAAAGAGCAATAGGAAACTTTGGGGATAAATAAAATATCTTATATCTTGATTTTGGTAGTGGTTAAGCAAATATATATATTTGTTAAAAATTATATATATATACATATATATAATATAATTATTATATATGTAACTGTACATATAATTGGTGGATTTTATTTTATATAAGCTATACCCTAACAAAGTTTATTTCTGAAAATTCTTAGATATTTTAGAAAATTCAACAACTAAATATTTGAATATCAACAAGTTGTTATGACTTAGATAAGATTGTGATTATTTTTACAAGATTTTTTATCTAGTAGAAATATATATTGATGTATTTGTGGATGAAGTAATAGATCCTCTGGGATTTGCTTCATAGGACTGTTCATTACTAGGGTAGTATTTGAGGGTATAGATTAATCTAAACATGATTTGTCATGAGTTGATAATGGGTTAAGTGATGGGTATATAAAGTTTCTTAATAGTATTCTGTTTACTTTTAAATTTGTTTGAAATGATCCACAATAATATGTTTAAAAACGTATTTTTAATACAAATTAAATCTGGTGGATTTAACAAAACAGGCATTTTAGTAGAATTCTTTATCAAGTAATTAATAGATTTTTTCACAATATTTTTTCAACTTGTTCAACCATCACTTCAACAATTCTAGTGCCTTATCTCTAACCCTATTAATAACTTTTTTTAGAGTCAGGGTTTTATAGAGGTTAATGATCAGTCACACCTTAGACTAAATTTTGGCTCAACAACTTTCTAGTTATATGAATCTTGAAAAGAATACCTGACTTTTATGAGTCTGAGATTTCTCATCTATAGAAAGGGCCAGTACTAGCCCCACTGCATTTTTGTAAAAAATAAATGAGATAACCTGGCATTATATTTAAAAATAAATATTAGTTACTGTAGTTATTTTATGGTGGCACCTTGCAGCACCACTTAAAATTACCTAAATCCATAAAACAGGCTCAATGTAGATCTCTCATTTTGCCTCCAAGTCTAGACTGTTGTCATAATTTAACTTCTTTTTATTAAACTTTGCTTTACCATCAATAACAATTACATGACAAGGATTGTATCCTACTTCCAACCATTTCCAAGTTAATGTAGACGTTGGCATTAGATCAATTATGGGCTCCGAGATACTTTGAAATTTGTCATATATTTGGAATAGTCCATTCCCCTTCCAATATGTCCAAAAATAATTGCATTATCTCCCCAGCTGTCGGAACCTTTCCTTTTTTGGCTTCCAGACCATTCATGAGATAGGGAGCACAAAGTCAGACCACTGACAATTGAAACTCCATGACTATTCCATTGAAAGTCGATTGAATTTCAATTTCCTTCAATGGAGAAAGCCAGGAGGAACCAATTATTGTTGCTTTAACATTGTGCAATTTTACCTCAGGCACCATTTAGGATCCAAATGAAAACATTCCAATTCCTGCTTATTACCTTCTTCCTGATAAAGCACTACTTTCCTTTGGCTCCTGAAAATAGTTCTATATCAAGAGAAGCCTCTATTAAAAACATTTTACCATCTTGGCCGATTAACAACTATTATAAGAAAAAAAGATATACAGGGACCAATATTCCACATATAATGCTATTTGCTGTTTATTTTGTCAGACATTTTATGTGGTGTTGTTCTTATTTCCACTTGTCACAACTTGCTTGAAAATGAAGTCAGTACAATTTACTTTCTGTTTGGGACATCAATTCCCTATCTGGAAGAAATCTCATCTCCGTGCTGAGTTAGTTTGCATCTGCCACAACCACAGGATTTCCGGGAGGCTATTGGCACAACTCACACATTTCCACTGTGAAGCTTGGCTTTGAGAGGGAGTGAAACTGCTCTTCCCCTAGCAGTCATTCAGGGTCCCAAACTGTGAGAGCCAGAGCCACCTAACAAGCTGTGAAAATTTCAGCCACCTGAGGAGCTATGAAAGACAAAGATGCTGCTAGCTGAGAAGATGTGAGCAGGCAGGAGTCTCCAGAGGAGCTGCAAATACCCTAGGCCTTCATGTCAACAAAGAAACCATGCACTTTTTAACTGAGTAACAAAGTCATCAGGGATTGAAAAACATAGACGTGAAAAGAAACTCAATCATGTTAGAAAAATGACTATACAAGGGTAGGAGATACTGTGGATCTATTGTATCCAAAGAACACAAATTATAAAAAAAAAGAAAAAAAAAAAACTTAAGCATCAAATGTATCCAAGGCCCAATACTTGAGTCAATTTCTAAGCCAGACTCTTGATTCTGCAGCTCAGCACGTGAAGAACCTATAAAAAAAATCCCAAGACTCTAGGGTAGTCCAGACTGCAAGGAAATGTGCTGTGTATTTCCCAGTCTCCTCTCATGTTAGAGCAGTAACCAGGAGTTTTTATGGCTCATTACTTCTCCTTATGTTTTGCAAAATAGACTCCATTCTGCCCAGGACACATCTGGCATGCTGCCTTTACCCCCTAAGCCCTCTAAATACTGTTTTTGTTTTTGTTTTGTCCCAGTTAGACATGAGATTGCCAGGTAGACACAACTTCATCACTATGTCACTTGTCATGCTAGTGTGATCTTCATTTCAGTTTTTAAGAATTTAAAGGGCAATATCAATTACTCTTTCACACCACTGGAGAAGGTTTGAAAATTAGATTTAAGTTTGTGTTGTCAACTTATCTTAGGGTTATGTTAGGTCACAGAAGCTGATTTTTAGCCAAGATATGATGGGAAGCAAAGAATAACTGAACTTTGTTCTTCAGATTGGCACTGCTCCAGAGACCAAGGTCACTGATTTGACTAATTTTCCTGAATATCTCTCTTGAGTTTTTTTATTCTTTTTGTCATCTATAATAGACACTGGTATTAAACTAGTCAGGAAGTTGGAATCTTGTGAAAATGCTTTGGAAATTTAGAAAGGCTCTTAACATAGGGTAGGAAGGCATATGTCAAAACTTTTAACTCAGTATTAATTTTCTACAACTTGGAATTGTAAGATGAAAGATGGATATAACTTGGAAAGGTGGCCTAGACAATGCCTAGTTTTCTGCTAAAGATGGTATCTGTTTTGGTCCTGTCCTTTTTTCACAAAATTTCCTGTCATTCTAAACAAATTGTTGAGAGAGGTAAAGAAGATCTACACATATCTTGTTTAGAATTGCTAGTTCAGAAAACGAAATGGCTGCCTTGTACATATTAACACTTGATATTAAATTCTCCCGTTGTCATTTATTTTGCACAAATTCCAAATATTGATCTATAGGAAAGTTATACATACACATTTATAACATGGTACATTAATTTTCTAAGCAGTTACAACAAATTACCACAAATGATGTGGCTTAAAACAACAAAAAATTAATCTCTTGTAGTTCTGGAGAGTAGAAATCTAAAATCAAGATGTCAACAAGGATGATTCTTTCTGGGGGATCTGAAGAAGGATCTCATTCCATGTCTCCTTCCTCCTAGTTTCTGATGGTAGCCTATAATCTTTGACATTTGTTTCCTGGCTTATAGACACATTCAATTTCTACCACCATTGTCACATATTGATTTCCCTGTGTGTATGTCTTTATTCAAATTTCCCCCTTCTTCATATTAGATTTATGGCCCACTCTTGACTAGTATGACTTTTTATTAACTTGATCACATCTGCAAAGACTATTTCCAAATTAGGTTATATTCACAGGTTCTGTGTAGACATAAACTTTTGGGCAACCCTATTCAACCCAATAGACAAGGAGATGCCAAACATAGAAGGGAAAGGTGTATCTTAGAAAGTGATTTCCAGGGAACCCTAAAAGGCAGATCATTTTAAAAGGCAACAGGCTTAAACCAGAATACTTGATTTAAAAAACAATTCTTGTTTTTGACCAGGTCTGGATCATCTGCAAAGAGCAAACCAAGCAAGTAAAGGTGATTCTAGACTTCTGGGTCAATGTTTCGAAGGCAGCAGTCCACTCATATTCTTTGGGATTCAGGAGAACCACCTTCTAATTCTAGCTTTGCACCTAATGAGCTATTTAAACTCAGACATGCTCTCTATCAAATTGAGCCTTACTCTTCTCTTTTGTCAAATAATGAAAATAGACTAGAATATTTTTAAGTCTCCTTCCACCCCTAATGGGCTGTGATTTATGATATCTCTATAAATATAAGCTGTCCAACTTAATTATCAAAACATGAGCTAGATTGTTTTTTTAAAATTGTTGAGACCTGTTTATATCCATCCATGCTTTCAATAGTTAGAACAGAATCTTTGGGTTCTTTTTGTTGTTGCTGTTGTAGGATGGGAAGGTTGGTATCTTTTGCTATCCCTTTTTCTTATGTCAGAAATGGGCATTCTGTTTCCACAGTTTTTCTATATGACCCTGTGCCCTTGGCCACAGCTTCAGGGCTTAACACTTTGCACTTCTCCTGGGCACAAGGTTGCGGGGGATGTGGGGGTGTGGAAGGGTATTTCTACTGCAGTCTTTTCTCAGAGGGATGCCTTCTATGGTTACATTATGAACAGTGTTCTTGAAGCTATGCAGTGGCAGGAGCCTTGCATAGCTGATTAGATCAGAGAGGACACTTGAGCATGTTAGAATAACTAGTGCTCTTTCTTGAAAAATTTAGAAGTGGAGATAAGATAGGATTACTCTAGGCTCTTCTCATAAGCTAAGCCAGTCAATAGAAAAAATAGAGAAAAAAGAGTGAAAGATTTTTTTAAGGGTAGATAGAGAATACTACCTGAGACCTGAATACATTCCTATATACCTGTCTAGGACTCTCTTTTTTAAGCTGCTTTGAAGTGGTTTTGCTTTTTGCAACTTAAATAAACTTAGTTGAGACATTGATTTAATATATTAATAATTAATTTTTTTTCTTATTATGTTAGATTATATTAATTGTAAATGTCCTTTCTCAATAGAATCAAATATATATGAATTTATTTGTCCACAAAAGGTAAATATTATTTTATCTGAAAGGTTAATCAGTTTACTGATCATTTTAACAATGACTGAAATGATTATACTATGAGTCATCATCTTAAGAAATTTTTTTTAATTAATGTGAGTATATTTAGATATTTCTTACTGTATAAAACATAACTTTTTGAGGAATTATTAATTAATATCTTTTGTTTAAACTTTTGGATGCCTAATGTGCAATATGCAAATCATACTTTGGACTCGTCTTTCCCTAATCTTTGAAATGAAAACATGTGGAAGCCCTTTGTCTTAAGATCCATTAAAAGATAGTTTCCATCACTCATCATAGGTCAACTCTCAACAGCAGCAGCATGCACAGGTGAAGTGCATGAAAGACTTCTCCACAAATCCCTGGGAGCAAACGAAAGAATCCATGGTCCCCTCCCATGACATCTTAGAAGAAAATAACCAGAAAATCCAATGTGTATTAACTAGTCAAATGGTGAAGTCAATCTAAGAAAATTTAACTGGTTAAAATTCTGTTCTTGGCAGTGCATAATGAAAACCATTTTTGTAGAGTATATTGAGAACTAGCATGGGGCTCCAGCCTATGTCTAATTCTACTTTCCCATAAGATGAAACTTGATCAGAACTTGATGCTTCTACCCATGTTTCCTCAATCCTTAGAAGTTGACATCTATTTAGCACATACTACATTCCAGGTGCTGTGTTAGATACTTTAGAGGCATTAACTCTTATAGTTTTACACCAAACTAACTGCTCCCCCCTCTAACATTATAAGCATCAAGATGATATATAACTGATATATCTATATAGCTTTTCAGAAGAAGACAATGGATTTAGAATACTTCTAAATTATTTTACATCTGGGTTACCTGTATACAATATGTTTTGTTTTTCTAACTATAATGCTTATAAATCCATAACACCTAAAACTCACCTACTTACATAGACATTACAAACCCATTTCTGTTTCAGACTATATCACATTTAAAGAAACATGGCCCATACAGAATTCTATGCTCTTCCTAAAATTTCCTCAAACATTTAAAAGAATATAAAAACAAAGCTAGACCTTAACAAGTCACTTGTCCCCTGAAAACTCCAAAAAGCCTTCCTCTCTCTTCATTAATAGATCTCTCTGATCTCTGCTACAACAGTCCTGTGGCCTCTTCTATTTTCTGGCCCAGCTTGTTTAGTCTTTATAATCTGTTCTTCACATGTCAGCTCTCTTTGCATGAGAACACTCCTGGGCTTGAAGCCCTTATTCTGCTCTGATTGCTTTCTGGGGAGTATTTGCCTTCATTGTTTTTATGGTTGTCCTTTGTTGGAGGAAAAATAAGATAAAGAGAACTGGATAGAAGGGAAGGAAAACATATGGCAATAAACTTTATACTGTAGTATGTTCAGCAAGAAATTTTCTGGTAATGTTAAGTGCAAAATGACCTCTGGCTCAAACTATGTACAATTACAGTGGATCATTTTTATTATTTTTAATAGCTGTCTCAATAGCGTTTTATCCTTTTTAGAAGCTTTACTTTTAGAGGTAGAAAAAAAAAGAGCATGGATTAGGATATTTAACAACATAGATGGACCTTAAAGACATTGTACTAAGTAAAATAAGTTAGTCACAGAAGGGACAAATACTGTATGATTCCACTTTATATGAACAATCTAAAACAATCAAACTTATAGAAATAGAAAGTAGAGAAAAGGTTCCCTGGTAACTGGGGATGGGAAGTTGTTCAATGGATATAAAGGTACAGTTATGCGAGATGAGTGAGTTCTGGAGATCTGCTGTGCAATGTAGTGTCTATAGTCAACAATATAGCATGTGCATTTGAAAATTTTTTAGAGGTAGATCTCATATTAAGTGTTCTTACCACAAAAACAAAAACAAATAAAAAACAAAGGGCGACAAAGAAACTTTTGAAGGTGATGAATGTGTTTATTACTTTGAGGATGGTGATGATATCATGACTGCATGCATATGTCAAACTCATAAAAGTGAATAAATTAAATATGTGCAGTTTGTGGCATGTTAATTAATTATACATCAATAAAGTGGGAATGAATTAAGTTAATAATATTAATATATATATAATGTAAAAACCAGGGTATCAGAAAATTATACACATATAATTTTAACCACTACATTTGTGAAAAGATGGGCTCTGAGGTCAGAGTGTGGGAGATTAATTTTACCTCACTTCGTTGATGGGCATTGTACTTTTCTCATTTCTGAAATGGAATAATAATAATTTCTACTTCATAGATGGTATGAATACCAAATGAGAAAACAATATAAATAATTCTAACTAATAACTGTATAATGATGATTATAGTGATTTCTTAAATAATTTCTTAGCATTACTAAGTAGTAAAGTACTTTATATATGATATTTCATTTAATTTATACAATTAACTGTGAGGTAGAAATAGTAAATATTAACTAGCTATTGGAATAACTGACTTATTATATCTCAGTAAAGAGTGACTAAAATAGTAATTATTATTTTAAACGTTATTGTTACAAGTTGTCAATGTTATAATAAAGCTTATCCTGGTTGGAAGCATTTTTACCACAGGTAGAAATTATAAAGAATAAATACCAAGGTATTCATTAGAAATGCAGTTAATATACATTGTTTTCACTCAGACAGAAAGAGCAAAGATGATAAAGGTTAGGATTAATAAAGACAGAAGAGGCCTGAATCTGCTGAGAGAAGAGATGAAGAGGTATGTCTGTGACTGGCACAAATGGTGATTTATAATAAATATTTAGCAAAGAATCAGGGATAGAAACTTTTTGAGTGATGTTCAGTGTTCCCACCTGCCTCAGCACAACCATACCTGTTGTGATATCACCTTTTCTTCCAAGGTTTCTGAAGATATCAGATTGAAAAGACCATGGACAAGCTTCTCTAACTCATTCAGCACCACCTAGAAAATGCTACAAAGACAAAAATCAAATGTTTCTACAGTACCAGCTGTTGAGTGCTTTCAGGGACTCCTCTGCACTGTCCCTGAGTGAGGAAAAAATCTGTTTGCTAATGCTTGAAATTCTGTTGACAAGAAGGGGATGGGGCAGCCTGTGGTCTAAAATTAGAAGAAGCTAAAAAATAAAATACATGTGTCTAGAGGGTAAAATTTTCAGATAAAATGTGATCAATCAAGTGTAAATAAATGGTATTAGTCATTTTCCTGTCTTGATAGAGGAGTGGGGAGTGAAGTGAACAGGAGAATTTTAGAGTAGCAAGTGACCTAGAACAACAAAGGAGACCTTCAAAAGACTGATCTTGTTCACCTGGGCTGTGTCTGTGTGCTTCCAACAAGGCCAGGACCTGCAGAAGCTACTCTCTTAGCTGTCTCGACCTGTCTGAAAAAGCAAGCAGAGCAGCCCAAGGAAAGCGACTTGGTGGTATTTCTTTTATTGTTTTATTTTAAGATATAATTACCGTCTCTGAAGAAATACTAATTAAGTTATAGCTGTAGTTTGAACTTGGACAGATGAACATCTGTTTATTTTTATACTCAGAATTGGAGAATAAGCAAGAATTTAATATTAACTATGCTTTAGTAAGACAGGAAGTTATAACCTACCAAGAAACCAACTTTTTTCTCCACACAACAACTATTTAAGAAAGGAGAAAAACAAGAACTGGGAAGGGTGATGAGTCAGAAGAGCTATTTGGGTGTACTTTGACACAACAGAAGATCTTAAGTTAGTATGGGAAGAAAACTAAGAGTTAGTTTGTTTTTTTGTTTTGTTTTGTTTTGTTTTGTTTTCTATATTAAGAAGGCAAGAACCAAGTGTTCCCAGATAATTTATCAAAGTTCCCTTTAGGTAAAACACATTCCTACTGACATAAAGTTTCAGGTCAGCCTATTTAACAGCCATTTCTAAGCTGTTTCATATTGATGTCATGTGGGATAGATTGTTTGCACCTGGATCAGAAAGGGGGTTAACCACTCAGAACATTTGCTAACAACATTGACATTTTTGTCTGTACCATAATGAGAGGGTAGTGCAAGTTCCCCCCAAAAAGGTTGTGGAGTTGAGAATTAGGTAGTGAGGTGAAGAATGAAAAGTAAGAAGTGATGCAGATGAAGTGATATGTCAGGCAAAGAAGAAGTATTTGTAATTGAGCAGGGGAAAGAAGAGGAGGGAAAAAGAAGGCACATTGAACATGGTTGTTTGGCTCTCATAGCAGAGCCAATGGTTTCAGAGGGAGATTTTTACTGCTAACACAGCATCATGGGAGCTAAGAGGGAAAATCCTCCTTCTATCCTCTTTGAACTCCATCTAAATGAGAAAAAAAGCTAAACTGCTGTCTACAATTATAGATTCTGGGTGGAAAATAGGAGAAACAGAAATAGGACCTTCAGGGTATCACATGATGTCTTGTCTTCTGGCCTCTCTCATTTTAGGACTTCATAGCCATTAAAATGAACATCAAGGAAGATACTAAAGTGAGAGGAGTTGATGGTGGATAAAAGAACTGGCATTACTGATCATATGAGAAGCATGAAAAGCCACTTCAGTTTATTTTAAAATCTACATCATTAAGTATATAACATTATAAATTCAAATTCTTACTGTAAAGTAAGTGTAAATGTATCTCATGCTGCATTGTTCTTTAAATAGCAGAGCAAGTAAACAATAAACAGCACATCTAAAGGCATATTAAAAGGCAATAATATTTCCACTTTTCCCCAGATCTATTGGTTTATCACTTAATTTATAGGTTACATTCCCTAAATGACCTCTCTGGGTATCACAACAGAGTTCAGAATAACATTCACAATGAAAGGGTAGTGCAGGGACTTGGAAAGAGAAGTAGGGGACACTTCCAAATTATAGGCCTGTGAAGTTTGTCAGCTCTCAGACTTGAGCATCCAAACCCTTCTGCAGTGGATGATAAATGGGCCACTGGCGATCCCAGCCTCAGTGTTGGGGATACATTTATGGGAAGGAGCAGAGATGTCTTTTGCATAATTAGTCCAGTGAGAAAGGGAAGAACATAACTGCTGAACCTGCTGTGTGGAGTGTACTGGTAAGCCTGAAAATGCAAAGAAAACAATTTCCACTGGGGCATGTAATGCTCTTTCACAAAGAAGAGACTCTGAACTCAGGAACAATTTAAACAGCTTGGGCTAGGGTGACGGTTCCAGCGTGAGGTTTGTCAAGTTAATTTATGGCTGTATGTAATTGGATGGTTGCTTTTCCTCCAGGAAGATGAAACAGCCAAGACAAGAGAGAGGAGTATCTCACTATTTCTAAAATAGAGATGAAGATCTTATTTTTAGTGTGAAGTGAAAAAGAATGTGGGAGTGGTAGGCAAAGATAAGGTTTGTATAGTGTTGAAAAAAAAAAGCAAAAAGAATGAGAAAATGTTTCAGAAAATCAGGAGTCTAATTATTCAAACTTTTAAGAGATAACTCTTGAATTTCCCCAAAATAAGAGATGTTCCTTCTGTTATTTCAAGTTAGGCTAAAACATTTCCCACAACTACAATTCAAGAGATTTCATTTAAATTCCTACCATATGAAAGCTTTATTTTTATTGTTACTTTTAAAATGTGCTTCATTCCTGCATTATAAGAAATTCTAAGTCCAAAATAATAGCCATAATTAATCAAAGCAGTTGGTTATACAATATTAGATTGATTTCAAATTACGTTTTATTTCAGTGTCTAGAGGAAAGGAAGTACTTTCAGTTAAATAAAAATTGTACAGAAATGGAATCTGAGTTATGACATTGAAAGGACCAGCTGGTTACACCAACCTCCCAGACTGAGCTTTTTTTTCAGAAAAAGTTTCTGTTAATATGGCTGTAAAAGGAGTATCAGTGTCTAGAGCACTGGTGGGCAAACCATGATATGTGTTGTTTAAACCAGAGTCTTGGTATATATAAAACAAAATCCATTCTCTGCATTGGGAAAGCTGGAAAACCTGAAACCTCACAAACCTCACTGTCTTTTTTATTCTTGAATGATATATTGAATAATGATTTTCAACAGCATGAATAGTATGCTATTGAGAATCAAGTAATGCTGTGACCCCAGGCCATATTTTCATTCTAATGGAAAATACACACCTGCTTTCTGATCAAGAAGAATAACTTTCTGATCAAGGAGAATAAAAGGAATGTGGGACAGGAGGCAGCTCTTCCTTTTTGTCTACAGGCCCTGTAATAATTTTTTTAGTAGCCTCTGCTTTAAGAACTTTGGTTTAATGAACACTAAATTTGGTTGGTTAGAATAGAAAGAAAGGTAAAATAAGTTATTTTTTAAATAAGAGTCACTCACTTAAGTTGTGGGACGGTATCTGGAAGAGACTATGGCACACTGTCTTGAGGTCAACAGAAAGCAATTGTAAATTCCTGTAGCCCCTCCAGTATGCTAGGATTAGTGCATTAGACTTAATTCCCCAATGGGAACTAGATTATGGCAAAACCAGACTCCCCAATTGCTCATGTAGTTTATCACAACCTAGGAATATCTTCCAGACCACTCAGACCTTCACTAAATCTTATTTCCTTTTAACACAGAGATCCTTTATATTATTCCTCTAATCATTTGGGAGCCATCTAGACAGTGATAAATTCATTATGCAAGGATTAAAAAGATTGTTTTCTTATCTGAAGATGAGAAGTACACACATTTTTCTTTTCTAACATTTCCTATCACATGGGTGAGAGGAGAATAGCAAATACAACCTCTCCTTTAGCATCATAGTAGAAATCTCTAAAACCACTCTCTGCAATTGTTTTTAAAAAGTTAAATATGTTGTCCAAGAGTTAAGACATCTCAAATTCTGTGATTTACATATGTTTTATAAAGCTTGAGTAAATTAATTAAAAGACCAAGATAATTGGTTCGACAGATTTCCTATAGGTATTAAAGCAAAACATACTGCTTTAGACTTTCTTTCTAGGGAAATCAAGTTTAAGCACTAGCCGCTCAGGTATGTATGTTTGTATGTATGTATGTATGTATGTATGTATGTATGTATGTATGTATGTATTCATTCATTCATTGTTTTCATTTATATATTTAAAAATTATTGAACTTCTATTCTTTAGCATTGTACTAGGTACTGTAGATATACTTGAATAATTTATCATTTAAGAAGTGCAAAATTTGGTTTGGTGGGTTTAAAACTCAAGAAACTCAAAATACAAGAAAATAAATGGCTATAGAATAAATATTGTTGAAAGAGTTGTACCAGGCAGGAATAAGTGACAGAGAAAGTTAGGAAATTACTCCAAATAAGTGGAACAACTAGAGCAAAATAAGAAGGTACATGCCAGAATACAGTGGAAGACAAGGTTGGGAAATGCAGGGAAGGATCATATTATGCTGGATCTCTGACATGCTTAGGAATTTGAACTTAATCTTATAGATGATGACAAATATTTAAGAAAGCATATATAAAGGAGAGAATATTATTTTATATCATAGGCATTGGGTTTTAATAATATTGCTGTGGCCTCACTATAAGGGAGATTTGAAGGTAAGTATGAATGGAAGTTGAAAGTAGATTTAGGAAATTATTGCCAAGATCCAGATGAGAAATATGAAAGCTTGAATTAGGGTAGCTCAAATGTTGTCTAAGAATTAACGTTTTGAACAATGCTGAGATTGAGACTACAGGACCTGAAAATTAATTAAGCCCAATGGGAGAAAAAAAGGAGAGAAAAACCAAATGACTGACATTTTGAACATGAGAGACTAGCATAATTATGGTACAATTTATTGAAACAAGGCAAGTCCTAAGAAATTTTAACAGTAGAGGAAACAATGATGATGGTCAAGGAGGTGATCATAGAGCTTGAGCAAACTGGTTCAGATTAGGTAATAGTGAATTTTGCATCTTTTCAAGGTAATTTACATTTTCATAAAAATACTTCCTCCTTTCTGAGGCAATAATGCTACATCTTTAATCCAGACCAAAAAAAAAAACTGAAGACTTTTTGAATTTCTACTTCCAAATTATTACACATTTTCAAAACTCTTTTTCTTTCTTGATATAGTTGATATTTTTCTTACATAAAATATAAATTTCTGAGAAAATAATTTTTGCCTCGATACAAAATGTATAACAAAAAAAAGACAGAAATATTACCATTAAACGATATGGAAAGGTATTCAATATTATGACACTGACAAGAGTAAACAGTAACAGTAATTGAAAATAATTTAAATGATAATACACAATGATGGTGAGGGTTCCAGGAAATGGAATTCTCATTCTGTTGATGATGTCATATAGTGGCACAATACTTCTGGAAAGCAGATGGACTCTATGTATTAGGAGTTTTTAAAATGGTCATTTTCATTTTCAAAACTCTTGATTTACTTTTTATATATCTTTATAATACAAACTAGAGTTTTAAAAAGTTGAATAAGAGAGTTTCAGAGAATATCCTTTAACGGGTAGATGAATATGTTATACCATCATGCTATTATACAGAAAAGCGTGTATTAAAAAATCTAATACTTTTATCTTTATTAAAACTTTATTTCTGTTATCTAACAATTTTTGTTTAGCTACCTCTATTGAGAAGCATAGAATTTTTAATTGGATGTGAATTTATATGGTGGGCACCAAATATATATAAGTATTTTCACTCCTTCCATTACCTTTATGTTGTTAAATATATATATAACTTTCCTGCAGTCACAGGCCAGTAAATAGTAGAAAAATTACACAAACTCAAGTTGGTCTGACAGCAAAGACAAATGCCATAATGCTAGTAGTGAATTCAGAATGTGTTTTTGGTTCTGCTATATGTAGGATCCATGTATGGGGAAATGCTCCTTTTTTCTCTGAATTTTAGTTCTCTCATCTGTAAAAGATCAGAATTTAAACCCAACAAATCATCTATGTAGTTAAAATGATAATACCTGTGAAAAATCTTTATAAAGTGCTATAAAATAACTTCTAAGATATAAATATGCTGTGTGTGAATACACACACATGCACACACACATGCATATATAGTAATAGTAAAAAATAAACTTTATTTCATCTTTTGGTAGTAATCCATGAAATAAAAATATGAAATTCCTGCCATTCCTATAGCATTTAAAAAAAAATGTGTCTAGAAGTAATTGCTAAGTCAAAGTGTGCTTGTTCTGTACCATATGAGATCACATTTTAGTGACTGGTTCTAGGATTAAGATCGAGGACATCACTATACCAGTGAAATGTAATATAAGCTTCAATGTGAGCCATACATGTCATTTTAGAATTTCTAGTAGCTACAAAAAAAATTAATTTTAATAATTTATATTGTTTCTAAATAACATAATTTCAAAATAAAATTTTATGTAGGCAATATAAAATTTGTTCATAAGACATTTTTACAATACTTTTTCCATTCTAAGTCTTTAAAATCATGTGTCTATTTTATACTTCTAGCACTTCTCAGTTCAGACTAGCCACATTACAACTAACTGCTCAGTGGCAACGTGTGGCTAGTAGCTGCCATATTAAATAGTGCAGTTCTATAATATAGTGGTCAATGAAGTACACTATCACAAGAAGTCTGTCAAAAAGAATACTCTGTGCTGATAAATAAGGGCATTTGGGTATTTCTCATGGAGTTTGTACAAGAAAAAGAAATAAGTGAGGCATAGGCAGAAAGGTTAATAAAGGTCAAGAGACACAGGAAGAAGGTAGATGTCAAAATTATGAATAACAAAGCCATCAGATAGACAGGAAAATACAGAGTAGTCAGTAGTAACAATAGTAACACGAAATATAGACAGATCTAGACAAAGTTGAAGTATAATAATGGCAGACTATTCGAAATGTCTATTGGCCAATAAAGCTGCAAAATATAGCCTAAAATATCACTTCGGTTAGCTATGAGGCCTAGCAATGTAGCTTTTGAATAAGTTTCCCATCTCTCTTCATCACCATGTTTTCTTTCAATAAACTTCGATCATCTTATGTGTGTATTATGTCAAACATAAGCAATTTTATTTGATCTTCTACTATCCCTTTAAATTTACTTATAGAGTATTCCTTCTCTGGCCCTGAAAAAAAAATCCAACTAGCTGAGTGACTTCCTTGTTCATTTTAAGATGATAAAATATCTATGATTCTTTTAGGTTGCAAAATCCATACTTCTGTAATTGAAATGTCTCAGTCTCTGGTAATAATCAAAACTGCAAATTTCTTCTTCTTGCTATGCATAGGAAGCCTGCAGTCAGGAAAATGGGTTTTATTATCTACCAACCCCAACAATTTCAATCCTTTATTTCCTATCTTTTTAATAGCAGTTTTGTTTTACTTTGTATCTCTATAGAGAAGCAAGTTTGAAATATGAGAAAAACGGCAGGAAATTATTACTGGATGTCTATGATAGTCAAGCATTGGCATTTCTGAAATTGTCAAGTCCTTAAAATTGATTATTCCTCTCTTGTCACCTTTGTGGGTTCTTCAGCAATATCCACCTATTCCATCAGATTTGAGGATTTTCCCTTAGCTGAGGGGATTCCTTGATATGAGTAAATATAGCTGGTTGCATTTGAATTTTTAGGCAGTCCTTTGATTTCCTGTTATCTACTTCTCTAGCTTCTTTTGCCTGAGGTCTGTTCAACACAGCATGATCACTGCTATTAATCTGAATTAACTAAATATATCTACTCTATATTGTAAATGGCTTTGCTAATGAAACTAGAATACTGAAAATCCTTTGACTGAAGGCTGAATGAACATTTCCAAAGTTTGCTTCCACTTTCTTATTCCATGCTTGACTAACCTCTTCTTACTGACTCTATAATTATACATGTTAATATAGTAAATCCATATATTAGTCAAGGTTCTCTGAAAAAACAGAACCAGAAAGATATATATAGGAATTGGCTCACCACATTATAGAGGCTGAGAAGTCCCATGACCTGCCATCTTCAAGTTGGAGACCCAGGAAAGCCAGTAGTGTAATTAAGTCTGAGTCAGAGGTCTAAGAACCATGGGGGCCAATGAATTAATTTCAGTCAGAGAGCCAGAGAAGATGAGACAAGATGTCTCGCTCCAGCAGTGAGACAAGAAAATAGGGGTGAATTCCTCCTTCTTCTGCCTTTTGGGCTATTCAGGTCCTCAATAGATTAGACAATGCCCACCCACTGTGGGGAGGGCAATCTACTTTACCAAATTCAGCAATTAGAATGCTAATCTCTTCCAGAAACACTCTCTGAGGTCTTCCTGGAAATAACGTTTAGTCTTGGCACCTGTGGCCAGTCGAGTTGACACATAAAATCAGCACACCCACTTGAGCCCTTTATCCATTGTTATTGCAACTTACAAGCCATTTCTCTGCTGCATTTTGTGTTGATTTTTAAGGAGTAACTCTCAAAGGATAATTGATATTTTTATATATCCTAGTTTTGGAAAAAAGCTTTAATGTATCATATATTCATATGGAAAACAATAAGCTTTAGTTTGGAAATATTTTAAGCAAATTCTATGATAATATGCTTGTTGTTTTTCAGCATTTTGCTCTTTCTGTTCTGCATATTAAGAGCCTGATGCTTAGAGACAAAACTTTTTAAATGTTTTAATAAGCAACTCATGAATATTTAAACTCATATTGAGATTTACTTATTATGTTTCTTCCTCCTTGAATCTACCCTGAAAAATGTCATACTTTCAAACTCTGGCTCACAGCCTCACATTGGATTGAATGACCAATTCATTTCTATTTGCGCTATCACCTAGAAAACATGCAAGAAAATATTGCTGCTTAGGTGAAAAAAAGAATTTTAAAAGAGAAACAAAATTTCAAACTATAAAATTTACAAAACAGACTTTGCAGATTTATTCACAAATGTTAGCACTAAAAGTATACATTTTTCTGGTTTAGAGAAAATTTTTCTAAGCAGATTTGAATAATGGAGTTCTGCCTCTGTAATCACTAACTGTCACATCTGTGAAAAGTCTAGAACCATTTTAGAGATGCGTACCAGTCTTCAAAGGCATTATCTCCAAACAGACCTTACATGACTGGTAGTAAGCTAACTGGGTCACACTTCAACCTGAAGAAATTCAATTGCACCTTACAAAGTAGATATATGCTTGCAAAGTTGAGTGTTAAAATCAAGATAATTGATCTGATAATTCAGATAAAATGCATCCCTGTCAGATAAAGCCAGATAATGTAGACATGAATAACATTTTAGTATTGACTTTTTGGAATACTTTAATGTCATAAGCTTCCATTTGAAATTTACAGATAGGTACTGTAAAAGAACACTTACTAATATATAGTGACTTACTCTCTGAATTAAAGCTGGATTGATGCTTAAAGAAAGTGTTAAGTCTAATAAATGTGTCATTATTGTAAAATGCCACTCATGATTTAACTTAACACTAAATGACAATTAACAAAAAATAGCTAATGTTTATTGAGGAATTACTACTATGAGCTAGGCATTGTGTTAAAAGCTTTATGTGGATTATTATGTACACATAAATTACCATAATAGATGGGTTACACTGTGATCCCTTCATACCTCAGAAATGTGCAGCCTTGAGCTTAGTGCTCATTGTCCCCTGATTAACCCATGATTGAGCCTAGGCGTGATTGGTAAGATAGTGACTTGAAATCATTCTGGAATTAAGAAATAATTATTTTCCTTGGTATATAAATTAAAACCATGATATTATTCTCAAATTCTTTTATTAAAATGACTAAAAATAGTATTATTGAGGTTTTCATCTCTTATCTTCAAACCAGTAGGATTTGTTTGCATCTAAGACACATTCCACATAGTCTCTATTCAGTACTTTTGCCCTTGTGAGTCTTATAAGCATTTTCAATTGGGGGTTTTAAATCTTTTTCTTGCCCCACTGATGGCATATATTTTCTGAACACAGTGAGTGAAACAGCACGAGAGTCTCAGAGTCTTTGACATTATTGTCATTTTCTTTCTTCCCATATGTAATAAATAAATTAGAGAGTGTTGGAGCCTTTAAATTAACAAAAGGTTAAATAAAATTTTACACTCTCCCTTGCTGATATTCTGGCTGGCACCACATTTTGAGTAATACATCATTAGAGAAATCACTCTCTAATGCATAATTGTAATATTATAATGGGAGAGCTGTTACTTAGAGGCACCACCTTAAATAGACTGTTAGTCCTGGGAGCCTTAAATAAGCCAAATGAATTTCCCTTTCCAGGTTTGCTGAAAAATATCTACAAAAGGCCCCAGGAATTGAGACAAAGTTAATGGCTTTAGGTGATACTTTCCCATTAATTTAGTAAGCCTGTGGCATCAAATGCAAGTCCTTGGTTTGTCAAATTATATCACTATTATCTTGCAAAACATTTCAATGAATCTATTTTAAAGACCCAAGAAATACCTATGAGTAGAAAGGAGTTTGAAGGTGAAATCTACCACACACATAAAAAATGAATTCAAATTTGGCCATTTTCTCCCTGATCCCTTTTCCACCACCAGTTTAAAGACTTTCGTATTATTTTTGAACTGTTTAAGTGAAGAGTGTTGCATAATACAAAAGATGAAGATCTGAGAAGCTACTAACTGAACTCAGTCAATGTATAAAAGTTATCTAACACAGAGAGGCAAACAACAAACAGACTTCTCTGTCTTTGAATAAAAACATTTTGGGGCAATATAGTCTACGTTTTCCTTTGACTTTCCACCCTCCCTTTACTTGTAGAGACAAAAAAGGAAGCTATTTTATCCATATTTTCCAAGATATTTCTATCTGACCAAAAGTGCCTGTGTCTAGGAAAGCTGAATTTGAATCTGCTAGGCTTGATTCCAGTCTAAGTGTAGTCAAGGTCTCTTGTGGCTTTAATGCCCCTAGCATTTTTGGCAGCCAGAATCAAATTAATTCTTAATTATGCCTTTGTTCCTCTGTTAACCACTCTTCTTGCTGAACAAATTTTGTTCTCAGAGTACAATTTTATGTTGCTGATGTGCTGTTTCTTTGTCAGGCAGGAGGAGATAACTTCAGGGTCTTGAGGAGAATTTATGAGTTTGTTTTGTAGAAGGAAAAAATGTCCCTCAGATTGCTGTGACCTATGACTGGCACTCAGTAGTCTGATGCACAGAAGTGCTTCCTATGACTAAAGAGATGCAAACTTCTCACTCGATTCCCTGGAACTCTCCCTCCCCTTCCCTTCCTCCCTTTAAAAATCCTCTGCTTGGTTTGGAATTTTAGAGATGGTGGTTGGACATTAGGCTACAGTCTTCCCAACCTGCTCATTTCCTGAATAAAGCAACCTTTGCTTTGTACCCAAAAGCAACCTTTGCTTTGTCCCTTGAATAGGGACTTTTGAGTAGTGAGCAGCCTTACTTAGGTTTTTTGGTAATATAAGTGCATCCTTACCCACAAAATGGCAAGTTTTGAGTTTTTAACTTCATTATTAAATTCAAATGTTTGTAGAGAATGAAGGTAGAATTACAAATCATTTAAAAATGCTCTTACACAAAAAGAATATATACAAAGGTAGCCTATTCTTTAAAAAATCAGGCTTCTCAGAAGAAGAATCATTTGAAGTATGCATCCTGGTAGCTCAAATCTATCACTGGCAATAATGAAAGTTGTTCAACTCAGTTCTCTTGCCTTGCTCTTATTAAGCCTTTAAAATACTTATCAAAATAAGGTGATATATTCTTTTTAACAACACAGTGAGCTTTTGTTACTTGCTCTCTGTTGATGAGGAATGGTGAAGAAGGAACAGTTAAATGCCATTGCTGAGGTCACATGGCAAACTAGGGCTAGGCCGAGCAAGCCAAGGACACAGCCAAATCTCTAATTTGTTTAGATAATTCCTCCAAGAGAGCTCAAATCAATTATACTGTTTTTTTTTTTTTTTTTGCCTTAAAGATAACCAACTAATCTTCAGACCATATAGTCTTAAGCAAAGACACATGATAGGGTATGAAAAAGACAAAGATAATAGATAATTGACTGCCTAAAGCAACTTCTATTTGGTTTTAAAGACTTCAGTCAGACTATAAACCATGCCAAAGACAACAGTTCTACACAATCAGTAGAAATAGGAAGCAATTTGATTTCCAGATTAAGATCAGTTAGGATTGTTAAACCTTGGCAGATAGTACAAAGATTTTCAATGTAATACAAACTACCCAACTTTTACTGCTTCCTTTGTTAATATCTTTACAACCATCAGTAAGGCAATAATGAATGACATCACTTTGAAATAAATAGTTGGGGCAACTAAGAAAAATGAAGAGAGAGAAGAAAAAAGAGGAAGAGTAGGGAAATGAAAGAAAGAACTGAGAACAGCTATAGGAGGTTGTATCTGTACAGCTGCATATGCACAAAGAAAGATTTGGAAGAAGAGTATGATTTCACTTCTTAGAATTGTTTTACTAAGTTTGACTATAATTTATAAATTTCCCTTGTTCTTACATATGCTCTTTTTGTTTAGATTCTGACATCACATATCTATAACTCCAGTAAGAGATGAAAAAGGTGATAAAACTATATCTGCACTATTTCTTTAAAGAAGAGTGGAAGGAAGAAATGAAGAAAAAGAGAGAGAAGTAGGCAGGGAGAAAGGAAGTTAAAATGTGTGGAATTTCTATTAGTTATTGAATTTCAACTATTTGCTACACATTCTAATAGGCATTTTCTACAGATTTATTTCTAATTTTCAAAAAAACATATTAATTCTCAATAATACCCTGTGAGAAACGCATTATCCTCCCTCTTCTCTTTCTAGATATATCTATACTTTTATCTATATCTATATATCTCTCCCTCCCTTCCTTCTTCTCCTTCCCTTTGCCCTCTCCCTTCCTCTCTCACTCTTTCTCTCTACCTGTTGAGAAACAAATATCAGAAAGATCAAGCTATATTCAATTATTACATAGTTTGAAGGTCATAGAGATAAAATTTGAAATCAAGTTTGTCTTGTTAAGATTTATTTCTATACCACTTAATACTGAGCTTGCATTTAGGCCAATAGTCATGATATTAGTATTAGAAATTAAGAATGAACTGTTAATAATAACCTATGCTACCCATCATATTTTCACTTTTCAATATCTAACATGGTTATCTAGCATGAACACTTTACCAAGATCCTAATTCAAATGTTGCAGTAGAAACACCAGTACAATATTAAGAGTACATGGCTCATGGATGCATTCTGCAAATAAGAGCTCTCTAAGATTCCATTAATAATTTAGTAAAACATCTTTTAGAAATGATTAAAACTTAAGTCAATAAATAAGACTACCTTTCTGAATAAAGTGTTCATGAGCATCTGTCATTGCCCTCACTGACAATAGTTACAGGTTGCCTAGTATAAAGTAGGTGTCTAATACAATGTCTGGCTCATCTATTAAATGAAAGAATTAACAAATATAATTTTTAAAAACCTATTAAATGGTACTTTCTATCTTCATCTATAACCTGGTCAAACACATACTACAAAGATGTCAAGAGATCCCTCTTAATATATTTGCCAACATTGTAATAACAAGAGATTCAGAAGAAACTATGTTAGGAAAAACTTTTTGGAAACAGTGAAAAGCCAGAAATATCTACAAATCATCCTATTGTTTTAATTGACTCTGATATTTACTGGCATATTACATTGGATATATATAGAGTATGCTCACAGACAGTTTTGTGAAAATGTTACCTTTTCTGCTAAACTATCAAATTCTTGGAACTATAGAGAGAGGTTTGCAGGAAAAGCAGGAAGATTGCTGCTGAAGGAGTCAGTTGAGACAGCAGTCGTTCATTGTTATGAATTACCTATGTCCTTAATCAAGTCACCGTACCTACCTCTGGCTTAAGAATTTTTAGGAAAATAAGTGCGTGAAAATGATTATAATTTTACATCATTTTTTTTCATTCTTAAGGCATATGGTTGAAGGAGAGACTAATGTTATTTATTTTCACCTTCTTTCTTATTAATAGAACTTCCATTTGTATTCAAGTGAAAATAATACCATGTTTCTTAGCTTTCTTCACACATAAGAAGGATGATCAATTAAATCTAAGTGATTTTGGAAGGGGATTTCAAAAATACCTCATTTTATCCCTTTGCATTCTCTCTTATTTCTTGCCTGGAATATGATTATAATAGCTGGAGCTCCAGCAGCCATATTATGATCCTGAGGGTAGAAATCCAAGCAAAGAAATGATAGAAAAATTCTGAGTTCTTAATGGCTTCCTGAAATTGTCATACCAGTCCTAAATTTGTTATTTGAGCTTATTAATTTTATCTTGAATATGAACATGAGTGCCCCAGCTCAGAGAATGATTTCTTATTAATTACCTTGTAGTAATTAAGTCTATTGTCCCATCTCCTCTAGCCCCAGGCCTTATTCCTGGAGTGACCTGGTAAAAGCTAGGTCAAACGTCTTATGCTAGTAGGTGGGCACTCCACAGATGAAGAAAACCCAATAAACTTTCTCAATTTACAGTCGGGAAAGTGACAGCCATCTCTACAACAGAAATGAGAAAAAAAAATTTTGCTGATGGGATGGCAAGGATCCTGAGTTCTCACACTCTAACCTTTTGGAATGTAAATACATCTTTCCAGGGGTGGATAAACCACTAGGTACATTTTATGACCTTTAAAACAAAAAGCCTCTAGTGTCTGAACTTCTCTTTCAAAATGAAAACACCTAAAGAAATACCTTGGGCCTTAACTTAGAACCTAGTCCAGGCTGTAACCATTTTGTTGTCTCAAATCAGAGCAATTAAGTTAAAAAAATGGCTATAAATCTAACTTTTTTGGTAAGTGAAGTATAAAGTGTTTAGGAAAATGAAGATAAGCATTTCCAGTTTTTGTATTATACATTCATCTGTGACTGGGGGTGGGAGGGGATAGGGAATTTTACAAGAGTACTGGAAACTACAGAAACTTTATTTCTCCATAACAGGTTACATCTAGTCTTCTACAAGGAAGAACCCTTAAGTGTTTAAGCCACTGTCATTCCATTTTTGTTACTAGCAACAAAACACAACTCCTATTTGATTCAATGGTTGACTTTAAGGTATTAAGAATTTAGATAAAACCTTCTTTTAGCTTATAGAAACAGTGATCATGATAGTACAGAAATATATAAATTACTGAATACAGGATTGTTGCATCGATGAAGAAATAAATTAATGAATAAACAACCAGTAGAAGTTACTCAAAATAATCCACATTACATAACAAGCAAAGGTAAGAGCATAGAATTCAATATAATTGTTGCCCGAATGAATGTTCCTGGTTATACTGACCTATGTAGATTTTCTTTGCTGTTCTGGTTTTATTTAAACTCCAATCTTATACATATGCATTTTTCTTCTGAACCATTCAATCTTACAAATTTCAGTATTCACCTAAATCAAGACTCCACTTAACTGTAGCTTTTCTAGAGAAAGTTGCAAAGGTATCTTCCCCCCAGCCCCTATTTACAAAGTTTTTTTTTTAATTTTGCAATATTTTAATTAAGTTTATTGGGGTAAAATTGGTTAAAACAATTATATAATTTTCAGGTGTATATTATAATTTGACATCTATATATTCTATTGTGTGATTACCACCTAAAGTCCAGTTTCCTTCAGCTACCCTATATTTGATTGCTTTACCCACTTCATTCTCCCCCAAACCCCATATATTTGATCCCCTTTACCCTGCTCACTTCTTCCCTCCTCCCCCACCCGCTACTCTTTGGCAGCCACTAGTCCATTGTCCATGTCTCTGTTTGTCCTTTTCATTTGTTGCTTTTAGGTTTGTATTCCATATATAAGTGATATCATGTGACTTTCAACTTTTGCTGACTGGCTTATTTTGCTTAGCATGATTGTCTCGGGTTCCATCCAGGTTGTCACAAATGCCAGGATTTCATCTCTTCTTATGGTTGAGTAATATTCTATTGGATATATGTACCACAGCTTCTTTAGCTCATCATCTATTTTAAGACACTTCGGTTGCTTCCATGTCCTGGACCCTGAATAATGTTGCTATGAACATCAGTGTGCAAAAATGGGTTTTCAAGTCTTTTGGGTAAATACTCAGTAGAGGGATTGCTGGATCATATTCTTAGTTTTTTGAGGAACCTCCCTACTGTTTTCCATAGTAGCTGTACCAATTTGCAGACCCACCAGCAGTGTATGAGGGTTCCTTTTTCTCCACATCCTCTCCAACACTTGTTAATACTTGTCCTATTGATTATTGCTATTCTAACAGGTGTCAGATGGTATCTTGTGGTTTTGATTTGCATTTCCCTAATAGCTAGTGATGTTTAGCATCTTTTTATATATTTGTTGACCATTTGTATGTTCTCTAGGGAGAAGAGTCTGTTCAGGTCCTCTGCCCATTTTTTGATTGGATCATTTGTTTTTTTGTTGTTATTGAGTTATATGTGTTCTTTGTATATTTTAGATATTAAGCCCTTATCAGAGGTGTTGTTTGCAAATATATTTTCCCATTTGGATGGTTGTCTCTTTACCTTGTTGATGATTTATTTTGCTGAGCAGAAGCTTTTTAGTTTGATGTAGTCCCATTCATTTATTTTTACTTTTACTTCCCTTGCTTTTGAGGTCAATTTTATAAAATCCTCTTTAAGTCCAAGGTACTTAAGTTTAGTTCCTATGTTTTTGTCTGTGCATTTTATTGATTCTGGTCTTATATTCAGATCCTTAATCCATTTTGAGTTAATTTTGGTGTGTGGTGATAGACAACAGTCTAGTTTCATTCTTTTGCAGGTGGCCTTCCAGTTTTCCCAGCACCATTTCTTGAAGAGGCTTTCCTTCTCCACTATTTGTTTTTGGCTTCTTTGTTGAAAATTATTGGCCCTTATAAATATGTGATTACTTCTGTACTCAATTCTGTTCCAGTGGTCCATGTGTCTGTTTTGCTGCCAATACCACAGCATTTTGATTACTGTTGCTTTGTAGTATAACTTGAAGTCAGGAAGAGTGATGCCTCCAGCCTATTTCTTTCTTCTCAGGATGGCTTTGGCAATTTGAGGTCCTTTGTGCTTCATACAAATTTGATGACTTTTTTGTCCTATTTCTTTAAAAGATGCCATTGATATTTTGATGAGGATTACATTAAATCTGTATAATGCTTTAGGTTATATAGTCATTTTAGCTATGTTGATTCTTACAATCCAAGAACAAGGAATAACAGAATAACTTTCCATTTCTTTATATCTTCTTTGATTTCTTTTAATGGGATCTTGTAGTTTTCATTATGTAGGTCCTTCACATGTTTCATTCAATTTATTCCTAGGTATTTTGTTCTCTTTGTTGCAATTGAAAAAGGAATCATTTTGTCCATTTTTTTTTCTGACACTTCATTATTAGAGTGATTTAGTATTCAGAGACTTTACTGTATTTGGTTATTGTTTCTAATAGTGTTCTTGTGGAGTCTTTAGGGTTTTCTATCTAGAGAATCATGTCATCCACAAATAGTGACATTTTGACTTCTTTGTTTACTATTTGGATGCCTTTTATATCTTCCTCTTGTCTGATTGTACTCGCTAGGACCTCCGATGTTAAATTGAATAACAGTGGTGATAGTGGACAGCCTTACCTTGTTCCTGATCTTAGAGGGAAGGTTTTTAGTTTTTCATCATTAAGTATAATGTTGGCTGAGGGTTTGTTATATGTGGCCTTTATTATGTGAAGGTACTTTCCTTCTGTACTGATTTTTTTAAGTGTTCTGATCATAAATGGATGCTGTATCTTGTCGAAGGTTTTTCTGCATCTAGTGATATGATCATATGATTCTTATTTTTTAATTTGTTTATATGGAGCTTTAATTTGTTTATGTGGAGCTTTACCCCTAGGATAAAGCTCCCTTGATCCTGGCATATAATCTTTTTAATAAGTTGCTCTATTCGATTGGCTAGTATCTTATTTAGAATTTTTGCATTTATGTTCATGAGAGATACTGGTCTATAGTTTTCTTTTTGATATCAGAGTAATATTGGCCTCATAAAATGAGTTGGAAAGTATTGCCTCTTCTTTCATTTTTTTTGGAAGAGTTTGAAGAGAATAGGTATTAAATCTTCTGTGAATGTTTGGTAGAATTCACTGGTGAAGCCATCTGGTCCTGGACTTTTACTTTTTGGTAAATTGTTGATGATTGTTTCAATTTCTATACTGCTGATTGGTATTTAGAATTTCCAGTTCTTCTTGATTCAGCCTAGGAAGGATGTATTTTTCCAAGTACTAGTCCATTTCTTCTAAGTTATTAAATTTGGTATTATATATTTTTTTCATAGTAAGCTTGCATGATCCTTTGTATTTCTGAAATATCAGTAGTAATTTCTCCTCTTTCATCCCCAATTTTGTTTATTTGTGTCCTTTCTCTTTTTTCTTTAGTGAGTCTAGTCAGGGGTTTGTCAATTTTATTAACCTTCTCAAAGAACCAACTATTTGTTGCATTTACTTTTTCCTATTTTTGTTGTTGTTGTTGTTGTTTTTCAATTTCATTTATTTCTGCTCTAATTTCAATTATTTCTTTTATTCTACTGACTTTAGGCCTCATTTGCTCTTTCTTTTCTAGTTTTTTTTAAGAAGAAGCATTAGGTTGTTTATTTGGGCACGTTCTTGTTCTTGGAGATAGGCCTGTAATGATATAAACTTTCCTCTAATGACTGCTTTTGTCATGACCCAAAAGTTTTGATATATTGTACTATCATTATCATTTATTTCTATATATCTCTTGATCTCTCTTTTTATTTCTTCCCTGACCCAGTTATTCTTCAGTATCATGTTAATTTTCATGTGTTTGTTGTTCTTCCTGCTTTCTTTTTTGCGGTTGATCTTTAGTTTCAAAGCATTATGATCTGAGAATATGGTTGATATGCTTTCAACCCTCTCATATTTGTTGAGGCTATCTCTGTGTTCCACTATGTGGTTGATTCTTGAGATTGTTCCATGTGTACTAGAGAAGAATATATAAGCAGCTGTTTTGGAATGGAAGACTCTGTGAATGACAATTCTGTCCAGCTAGTCTAAGGATGTGTCATTTAAGGATGTGATTTTCTTATTGATTTTCTGTTTGGAAGATGTGTCTATATCCTACAGTGGGATATTTAGGTCCCCTACTATGATAATGTTTTGTTCTGTTTCACTCTTTAGTTCTGTTAGTAATTGCTTTACATATTTCGGGGCCCCCTGTTTGGGAGCATAGATATTAATAAGTGTTATCTCTTCTTGGTGCATGATTCTCTTTATCATTATGAGGTGTCCCTCAGTATCTTTCTTTACCTTTTTTATTTTGAAGTCTATCTCATCTGATATTAGTACCATTACTCCCACTTTTCTCTGAATGCCATTTGGTCAAAATATCATTTTCCACCCTTTCATTGATTCTATATTTGTCTTTGGAACCTCGATGTGTTTCCTGGAGGCAACATACAGTTGGGTTTTGTTTTTTGATCCATTCTGCAACTCTGTGCCTTTTTATTGGTGAATTTAGTTCTTTTTCTTTTAGGTTGATTATTGAAATATGAGGTCTTCTTATAGCCATTTTATCTTTTGCTTTCTGGTAGCTCAGTGGTTCCATTGCTTCCTTATCCTTGTGTTTCTGTTTTCTTTATTTTGGTTGGCTTTTGTGGGTTTTGCCCCTATCTCTTCTTGTTTTATATTACATTCTTCAGTTATGAATCTTTGGTGTGTGGTGACCATTACGAATATGTAAAGAATAGTTATATATACAGTTGTCCATTTTCTTCTACACATGCCTTACCTCCTTTCCCTTTTGTGAGTTTGGATCTTTGAATCCTCCTTTTGTTCAGTTTTTGTTATCTCAGTTTGTCTCTATGTATGCTGAATGTTCATACTATCTTTCTATATCAATTTTCTTATTGTTTAAGCTTATGATGCTCTATTCTTAGTAAGAGTTGCCCTTCTCTGCTTCTATTTGCCTGATAGTCACTTTGCTTCTAATTATGTTTTTTTTTTTTCTCATTTTGTTTTAGGTGAACTGACCCCTGAGTATTTCCTATAGTGCAGGCTTTGTAGTGGAGAATTCTCTCAATTTTGTATACCTGGAAAGGTTTTATTTTCTCCTTCATATCTAAAGGAGAGTTTAGCTGAATACATCATTCTAGGCTGGTAGCTCCTTTCATTTAATAGTTTAAATATTTTTTTCCATTCCTTTCTGGCTTGTAAGGTTTGCACTGAGAAGTTCGAGGATAATCTAATGAGTTTACCTTTATAAGTTACTATCTTCTTTTCCCTGGCTGCCCTGAGAATTCTGTCTTTGTCATTGATTTGATAACTTTAATACAATGTGTCATGGTGAAGGCCTTTTTGGGTTGAGATAATTGGGTATTCTGTTGTCTTCTTGAATTCTAAGCTCCAGCTCATTCCTAGATTTGAGAAATTCTCATTCACCATTTGTCTGAAAATGCTTTCTAGTTCCTGCTCCTTTTCTTCACCTTTGATAATAACTATTATTCTTATGTTTTCTCTCCTGTTGGTAGCAGCTAGTTCTTGAATTTCTCTTTCAATATTTTTCATTCTTTAGTTTCTTTCTTCTTCATTCTGATTTATTTCTAGATTTCTGTCTTCGACATCACTGACCCTTTTTTCCATTTGGTCCACTCTATTTCCCAAACTTGCTGTTTTATTTTTCAACTCTTGCAGTGTATTCTTTATCTCCAGAAATCTATTTGATTCTTTTTGAGGGTTTCAATCTCATTGCTCTGCTCATCTAGTTGTTTTTCAATTTCTGAAATTGCTGATTAAAGTTGTTTTGGATCTCATAGAGTTTTTTCAGAAGTACTATCTTGAATTCTCTGTCATTTAAGTCACATATTTCTATAAGCTTATTTTCTGGAGATTATTCTCTTTTTTTCTGAGATGGCTAGTCACCTTGGTCTTTGATTGTGTTTAATGAACTATTTCTCTGCCTGGGCATTAATGGAAGTGTATTGTTTTTTCCAGAATGTAGATTATATAAGGTCTCTCTTTAGCCTGCTGAAAAGAAGGTGCTTTACTTTTGGTTTCCAGTAGGTGGTGTCTAAGCCTCTTGGATGTCTGCTCTATATAAAGTTTTAATAACGCTTATTAAATTTTCTTAGAGATATTAATCATGCTTGCTACCCTCAATTTCAGACCCTGTTACTGTCAGCCACAGTCTTGGCAGTGTTTGCTCAGATTCCCCTGGGGCTCTGTGGTGATAAGTCTCGGAAGGATGTTTGAGGGGCCCTCTGGGTTGGGAGTTGCAGGCTGCGGCTCAGCCGCGGTTTTGTAATTTTTACCAGGGCTGGTAAAAATCAACTGTTGTTTCTCTGTGGTCTCGCCTACTTCTCTGCTTTCTGCCTGATGACTGGGCCCTGCTGTAGGCTGTGTAAAGTGTGGGCACTTCCAGGCAGGGCTATTGAGGGAAATTACTGACCTTCTCTTCTCCTCCCGCCTCCTGCAGGGAGCTCCAGAGGCTGTGAGAGGTAGCTCCAGTCTCAGTAGCTTTTGCTCAGATTCCCCTGGGGCTTTGTGGTGTTCAGTATCAAAGGGTATTGAGGGAGGGGTCTTCTGGTTTGGGAGTTGGGAGCTGCAATTTAGCCTCGGTTTTGGAACCAGAGCTGGTAAAAATCATCTATTTCTCTGCTGTCCCGTCTCGCTTCTCTGCTTTCTATCCTGATGACTGGGCCCTGCTGCCAGCTATGTAGAGGACCCAGCACTTATACTCAGGGCTGATTAGGGAAGTCACCGCACCTTCACCCCTCCTCCTCCTCCTGCAAGGAGCTCCACAGGCTGCAAGAGGCAGCTTTTTTATTTCTCCCAGTCCACTGCTCAACACTTGGGGTTCTGACCTGTGGTAGTTCTTATGCAGAGATCCCATGCTGAGACATGCTGCTGTGCAGTCTATGTGTTTTTTGTTCAGTTTTAGATATTCAGCTTATTGTTGTTTTGAGGGGAAAGATCTGAGCACGTCTCTCCACCATGTTTTCCCAAATCCCTCAAAGTTTATTAATTTGGGCCTACTGGAAAGCTCTACAAATATTTCTCTTTTAAGAACCCATGTTATGGCTGAATCTGAATCAGCTAAATACAGTTCAGCAAAAACAATCTGGGAACTTTTTGTAAAGGTAGCTTGACCTACTTTACTATTCATTACTTTAATATGCTTTATTTAACTTGTTGCAGAACTTTTTACATTATTATTGCCTACCAGCATAGCTAGTTTGAAACTCAGTGAGGACCAAGAATATAATATGGTACAAGTGACTGAATTCCCAGAATATAATTCAATGCCTGATTATGTATTAGAATATATATATATATATATATATATATATATATATGTGTGTGTGTGTGTGTGTGTGTGTGTAAGCATATACTTCAACATATTAATCATAATTTCTTAACAATAATCAGTCAGCAAATGGTCTGCCATAACTTTGAGGCATTTTTCACAGTGTATTATTTTCTGGCCATGAATCATTATCCTACGGTTGTCTACTTTGCAATGTGGCAGTGGACAAAATTACATTCTGCAAAAGAGACAGGAGCAGATGATACAGCCTTAGGCTTGAGAACTGATTTCCTGGTTCAAATATGTTTCCTGATTGAAGATTGCACACCTAGGAGGTGAGATGAGAGAGCTATTTTATAAAAGTGTCCAGCAGATGTACGGCAGTAATTCCCACTGTATTCATCATTTACTGAATTGCTCACACACCAGGGGTATAATCCAATGTAAATGATCTCATCACCCATCAGTATGAGGCCTCACAAATCCAACTTGGCCTCAAGCTAAAACTTGACATTTCAAGGTTTTCAAATCCATAGTAAGTAAGCAGTATATTGATGACTTCCAAACATCTCTTCTGAAATGGCCCAGCTTTTGAGAAATGCAGGTGTTTGGGATCTAGAAATAGAAGTGGCCAGCTGCCCTTGAGGTACTTGGGGCACATTTCCATATTTCCTACCCTTGATTTGGTCCTGAGGAGAAAACATTTTATGCAGAAGATAATAGGATTGACACCATTTGTACTCTGTTCAGACAAAATCTAAAGAGTAAAATATAAGTGGTTTATTTTAAAGTATCTAGCAGTTTCACTGGTATTGCTATATATGGGAAGACATGAGGCATTCTCAGCTGTAAAATCAGAAAAACACAGAGAATCACCATGATGGCAGAGACCTTGAGAGGCCATCTATGCATGAGCCCACTCTAAATAAAGGTTACCAAACTTGAGGTAAGTCCACTAGCTTTTCTGAGTCTTTTTTTCTTATCTATGAAAGGCTAAATTGTTGTAAATTTACCTTCCATGTTTAACATTTTCTGATTACAAATTCTGAACAAAATTACATTGACAATAACTTCATTTGTGCTCATTATTGATCACATCCCCCATTAATTTCCTGTAAACAATGTGATGTACTAGACAAACTTGGTTTGTCACAAGTTTTAATCTAGTCCTTCCTCTGCCATGATATTTCCTAGCTGTGTAATCTTGAGCAAAAACACTATTCTCCTTAAGTTTCAGATTTTTTTTACTATAAGTGAAGACAACAATAACTTTCCTTTAGTTTAAAGATTAAATTACTCAAAAGTTAAGCGGGGTTGGGCCTGTTTAGTACTTGGATGGGAGACCACCTAGGAAGACCAGGTGCTATAGTAATAAAAAGTAAAATAAAAAATAAGGGATTGTAAATTGGCAAGGTCCTTGCACTCTGTGTGGTCAACCAAGGGTTGCCTCACCTAAAAAAAAAAAAAAATCTAAATTAGATGATATTAAAAAGTACCTGGGGAGAACTAGTGTTTAAAGAGATGTTATTTGCTATAATTCCCTTATATGTATTTTTAAGCACATAAAATATGATAAGAACATCATTACACTAAATAAATTTTTATTTATTTCTTTTCTTCAGTGGATCCTTGATTTTTAACATTGTAAACTAAATTTTCTCACTTCTTTATTTATCTTCTGGTTGTAATTTATGGCATTACTTTATTTTACAATGTTGTTTCACAATGCTAAGTTCATCATTTATGGCTATAACTGGCAAATAATCAACTTGAATTACCTAAAAAAAAAAAAAAAGAAGAAGAGGTGGTATTAGAATGAGTTTGCAGTGGCCTAACAAAAGAAACTGAATAGGAACTAAATAACTCCAGCCCCATGATTTTAATTTCAATCTCTCTCTCTCTTCCTCCTCCTCGTCCTACTTCTCCCCCCTTCCTCCTTCCCTCATTCCGTCCCTCCCTTTCTTCTTTGCTTTCTTGTGGTAATGGTTTCTTATATTTAGCCTTCTCTGCATTGTACAGAACACAGTTCCTAGCAAATCCAGTCATAGTCTTATAACTATTCAACCAGAGAAGAACTGGAATTTCTCTTTACTATCTTTAGAATTTAAAAGAACAATGAAAGAAAGTATTCTGATTGGCCTACTTTGATCACATGTTTACCCTCTAGATCAATCACAGAAGTTGGAGCCCTGATCTTATAATTGGCTTAACCTGATATACACATCCACTAAAGCAAGTATAGGACAGTCTTTTACCATAACAGGCAGTCTAAAATGTTTAAAACAAACAAAACAGTCAAGCATTTGTGTATATGCTACAAATCACTAATTGAAATCCTAGTGGTTGACATAAAAGGAAAAGATGATTAACTTGAATTAAATGATAGATTTACTTATAAGAATCAAACAATTTAGGAATTGCAACTGGGGTAAAGCATAAACGTAAAATATTTGATTTATTGTTAAATACTTTTCTCTTTTTCATATGGTAAATGAAAAAAAAATAAATAGAGATAACTATTTATAGAAATAAATTCAAAGGGCATAAAGAAGACTATTTTACTTCTCTAAATATTCTTTACTGACATCTAAGTTTTTTTTTTTTAATGGGTAAATTCAATAGTCACATAGTTTTACAAAAAAAAAGAGATTATCCTGGAGGAGCTAACTCATTGAGAAATTGAAATAAAGGTAGAAATGATTGAACTCAGTTCTCTTCCACAGAATGTTTTTAGAAGAGAAAGAAGAGAGTCTACACAGAGACATATGATTAAAGATATGATTGAAAACTTAAATTGGAATAGAAAAAGACTGTCTTATTAATTGGCTGAAAATAGTTCAGTCCATTAACAGAGATGCACTGACGTTTCCAAAACTATTTCTCATTTTCTAATTAAACTGTAAACTATTCTTGTGAAATGTCTAGGAACCAGCAATAATTCTTTCTATTTTGTGAATAAAGGAACACAATGTCTGAGAGGTGAGATAGTTTAAGTGTATAATCAACTCAGTCACACTTTAACAGATGCAGAAGGTGATGAGTAGAGAATGCCTTTTTCTTTGCATGTAGGGATGCCAATTAATAGGCAAGTCAGCTGGAGTATGATAGAAAGTTGGAATTGGAACCAGAAAACATATATTTAAATATAGTTTTCCAACTCATAAAAACCATAATTTGGGCAAGTTACTTACATTATCTATATTATCTATGAATTGAAAATAACAGTAATCACTGTATAGCACTGTGGAGATGAATAAATGAGAACATATAAGTCTTGACATGATAGAGTGGTGATGGTGAACTCATGGTTCCTCCTTTTTATCCAAACTCCTACTGCAGTGAGTAGTGATTACTTAGATTGATCAAGACCAGGAAGTCATTTCTGGGCTCAGCCTTAGTAAGTGGCACTTCCCAAGGATTTATAAAATTAATGTTCATGAATACTGCAGCTTCTAATCAAGATCTGAACACTCTAAAGATGAAGTCTTCATATTGAAATAAGAGGATATCTATACCAAGTATTTTTTCTTTCTATATAAGAACTGTTGGGAGAGTTAAAGGACTAATCTGCATAAATGTTAAGTCAACTGTTTTAACTCTTTCATTTTATAGAAAAAAAACAATGAGGCCCAGGGAAGGTATATAATATACCCGTCAATAAATTAATGAAGATGTATGTTGAATTCTCTCTCTCTTTACTCTAAGATTGGAGCCCTGTCAAATATCACTCAATATTTTTAAAGACAATTTCTTCTAGATATAAAAAAGGAAGACAGTTCCCTTGGCCATCCAAAAAATAAAAGCTCTGGATGGACCACCTGAGCCAGCTTTATCTCTCCTCAGTAAAAGCTAAACTGTCAAAAAATCTGAAATATAGTATTCTATATACAGCTTCATCCTCTGCAGTGCAGAAAATATCATAGAAGAGAGGTAAAACTGTTCCAAGATGTCAACAGTAAGTCTAATACAAATGCCAAAGAAAGTCAGTCATATACAAAGACTCTACCAAAGACTCTGCTTGTGGCTTGAGGTCAAAAACTTTAAATAGTAATATTCATTTGTGTTGATTTCTCTCTTATGCATACCTCTTTCCTTCATAGTCCATGTAGAAATGGGTGAACATCAAGAATCAAGTAATCCTTGATCTAAGGCTAATACCAACTTAAAGCTCAAAAATAGAACTAACACACAAAATCCCTTGTGAAATGTAAATCACAGCCTAAAATTTCACTCCTAAACTCATCCTTTCCCTTAAAGTTTTCTCAGTGCTCTTTATGAGGAAGAAAGTGATACATGTTAATTCTTTTTAACATTTTCATACTGAGCCAAGTGCAAGTCCACTGTTCATGAAGTACTGATGGTGGAGTAGATATTCTTAGCACTAATGAGAAAAGGCTGATGAAAACATGTACAGTGTTAATAAACCAAACCACCAAATTTGATGTTCTAACTTCAAAAGATTTTCCAAATGACATAATGTTTTGCAAAATTAATCAAAGTGATTCTTCCTCTGAGCATTTTTTACTCTTTGTCTTCTTCCATTCAGTCCCTGCCACCTGGGAAAGGAATGATTAAGTTGAAGAACACAGAATAAAAAGGTAAATTCTGAGCCTTTGAATTTTAAAATATACTTTTGAAATATGTGACAGAGATAAATTTTGGAGGAAAAAAATTTTATGTTCAAAGAAACTTGGCTTTGAATAAGAAGACTAGAACCCTGACAGTTCAAAAAATAAAATCTATAAAAGAAAAAAACAAACAATAAACCAAGAAGAATAAGTGAATAATTTAATAGTGTTTTTTTCTAAGAACCCATACAAAATGATAACCTAGAATTCAAACTGAGATAAAGACAAAGAAAAAAAATAGAACTTAGTATAGGTCCCCCAAAAGGAAACTGTATCATGTTTTTCTAATCACTTCTTTCCCAGATTCATTCTCAGGCTCAGGTATGTAATGAGAGTCCTAAATGAGTTTAGGATCCAAAAACCCAAGGAATTTCTATACCTCAACCTAGGAAAGTTCTTGAGACTTGTAAAATCTGGATAAATGTTCTCTTACCAGCATGGCATAAGGACCTATATAAGTTTCTTAAGGCTGCTGTAACAAAATACCACAAACTGAGTAGCTTAAAATAATAAAAATTTATTACCTCACAGTTCTGGAGGCTAGGAATTCAATATTTAGGTGTCAGCAGGGACTTTCCCTGTCTGAGACTCTCAGTAGAATCTTTCCTTTCTTCTTCTTAGTGTCTGCTGATAGCCAGAAATCCTTGATGTTCCCTGGCTTTGTAAATGCATCACCTCAACATCTGCCTCTGTAGTCACATGGCTGTTGTCTACCTTCACTTCATCTTCTAATAAAGACATCGGCCATATTGGATTAGAGCTCACTCTAAGGAACTCATCTTAATTTGATCACATCTGCAAAGACCCTATTTCAAAATAAGATTACATTCACAGGTACCAGGATTTGGGACTTCAACGTATATTTTGGAGGGACACAATTCAACCCATAAAGGACCACCAAATAAAAATTGTTACCTCATTATATCTATACAAATTTCTTAGACAACCACAGACAGCTTAATAGCCCCAAGAAAAACTTGAAACCAACCAGTTATTTTCATACTCCCAAAGAGGGGCTGGAACTAAAGAAGACTTATCATCAGGATAAAGTGCATGCAACTGCCTTTTTATGAGACCAGAGACCATTTAAGAATATGAATTCCTCAGAAGATGGAGGCATTACAGATACCAAGGCCCACAATCAGATGAGATGGTTTAAATTTACAAGGATATCAGGATGGATAGTTGACTAAAAATTACAATGTCCTACTCTACTTCCATTGATGTCTTGATGCTACTTGAGGCCTTCTGAAAAGCAGATCTTAAGTATACCCTGAGATATATTGGAAAGGAAAAAATTTTGAATTGATCAAAAAGCATTCAATTGAATGAATGAATTTACCTCACATTGGGTAAGATTAAATATTTTCCAACTAGCTGAAGAAAAAATGTTGTGTCTTTGAGGAAACAAAGAAAGTGACATTTCTTGCCATTAATTTGTGGTCTGAGATTTATGTATGTTACCTACATAATAAAGGTGGAAAAACTTTCTGGGATACACTGGGCAAAGCTACATTAACACAAAAACTGTCTTTCATAGGACATGTTACCAATGTAAAAAATAAAGACCCTATTAGACTAAAACACTGAAACATGGAGAGCTGTAATTTTACAGGATTTATGCAGACTCTAAAGTGTGTATCAGAGGTAAATACTATAATCAAACCTGGTCACTTGTATTCTGGCAGAACCTATTTTTGTTTTGATGAAGGAAGATCCTTTGCACTACATTGATCAGGATACAGTTTGCAAAGGCAGATTCATTTGGACTCCATGAAACTGTGAACACTATATAAGTAATAAAAGAAAAGATACCATATTTGTTCAGTAAATTTGCCTGAAACATTACATAGATAAAATCACAATAGGTTTCCTAATATGGAGATTAGGTAATGAGTGATAGCTTTAAATATTATAAATTTATGTTTAACTCAGCTCATATTAGCTAATTGATTTGGGGCCAGTTATTTAATATTCATGAACCTTTGTGTTCTAAGGTGCTATATGGCCATCCTAATACTAACCTCACACAGTTATGAAGTTTAAATGAAATAAGACATATACAGCATTCAGCATAGTATTGGGAACATAGTAGGCATTTAATAAACATTTATTATTTTTATTCATTTTTATCATCCAAATCAAGTGTTGTCTTTAAAATAACAAGTGGAATAAGAGAACGATTGGATTCTTGTCCCAGTTTTATAATTATCTCATTATATAATCCTGGGTTTGCCAATTGAGTTTCTAATTCTTCATATGTGACATAATTAGATCAGCTACTGGATGGTCTTTAATATCATGCCTATGTCTGAAATTATATAATTTGTAGGGATAGATAGTCGATGATACAGTTGCCTTAGATCCATATATTTTTCTAGCTCTACAATACTTTAACAGTTATCTTTTAGCTAATCAAACATAAGACTAGGTAAGGAAATAAGGCCCCAATTAGCTAATTGAGCTACCAAGGATCACTTATTGTTCATTCATATTTTCTACAATCCCACACTAACTGACCTTGATACCATTATATATATATATATATATATATATATATATATATATATATATATATATATATATATATATACATATTTCTTAACATAGAATGTTATCTTTCTTTGGTACTAAATGTTAAGTTAGAACTTCAGACTAATCATTTAGCTACCAATTCTAGTTCTACCAGTATGTCATAATTTTTCCTGCCAGCTCAAATTCAGCAATTAATGTGTGTCGCTGTTCCCTCATTTTCCCTTTAGACACATGAAGTGCTAATATCCCAGTCAACCTGACCTCTGAAGTTATCATTATCTTCTTATGCATACCTTTTTTTTCCATTCCTGTTGAATCAATATGGCCATTATCACACTTCAGTTGTCTGTTTATGTCTATCATCTTTTAAGACACAGCAACATGAAGCCAGGGCCCATGATTTATTTATGCTTATCCCAGGTACTTAGTATAATGCCTGGAGAATGAAAATTAATAAATATTTATAGGACCACTTAATAAATAAGTGATCAGGTAAATTTTTTTAGCTTGAATTAAGTAAAATTGACTTTTTGTAATTCAAAAAATAGACAAAGATAAAAAATTCAACCTATAGAGTAAATGCCAATTATAGACCTAATGTCTAACTCTCATTCAACTGGGACAGATTTCAACATTAATAAAGTATGTCATTCAATTCTTATCCTTCTTTTTTTCTTTCATTTAACCCCTTTCTCATTTTTACCTTAATCCTATTCCAGGACTATGTCTCAGTTAAGTTTTATTTTTTTTATTTACAGAATCATTCATTTGAAAAATACTTATTGAGTATATTTGTAACAGGAACTGTGTTGCATTCTAGGAATAAGATTTTACAACAAAATGCGATTCATGTTCCAATGGAGTATTTAGCCTACTTAGATAGAAAGATATTAGCCAAATAATCTGAATTACATATATAATTATAAGCTTAAAAGAAAGGAATGTTGTTTTAGGAAAATGCATAATAAACAAAATAATTCTATGGTAAGAAGACTCAGTTGTGGCTTCCTTCAGAAAGTGATTCTTAAGTTGAAAACTGAAAGATCAATTAAGTGAATTACAACACCCTTGTTTACAAAAGCTGAGCCACTAAATCATGATATTACAAGCTTAACTCCACATAATCAATCTAGCCTTTATATGTAAATGTTTTATAATAGATTGAGATAGGGAGAAGATAATTTTTGACAGTGAACAATGTGTAGAAAGTCATGGGAAATAAAATGATATGTGGCGGAAACTGAGAAAAAAAGTCAATGTAATTGAAGGACCTTTGATAGGACAAGAAAAGTGTGTAGAGATCATATTATCTGGGATCGTGCAAGCCATGTTAAATATTTTCATTATAATCTTAAGAGTCATGGGAAGATGTTGAATGTTTTATAGCAAGTGGATGTCTCGATCATATATGCTTTTTTATCATATCACCCTGGATGCAGTTTATATTATGGTTTGGGGTAAGAAATGTGAGAATTCAGTTAAGTGAACTACTGCAATAGTTGCTATGAGAGATAAAGTAAAATTAATTGTGATGATGGCAATAGTGGTAATAGAGACACCTGTATATACTTGAGAAATACACAGAATACACATTTGACAGAAAATAATCGATTAATTAACTTTAAACATTAGGATGAGAAAGAAGCCAAAATGACTGGAAAATCTTTTAGGGAAAATATAAGATCAGTTTTGAACATGATGAGTTTGAGTTTACCTTAAGACATGTAAATGGAGATGTTGAATATGTAGTTAGATAACTACACCAGGTACTCAGACCTGAGGTCTGAGTTGGAGATATATAGATAAAAAGATAGAATATTGTTATAGATTTAGATGTTTGTGAAAGGAGCATGTGTGCAGGAGACTCTATAAAGAAGATTATAACTGAAGAATATATGTGGATGAGACTGTCCAAGTAGCAGGTTTAAAGTGAAAAGAGAAGAGAACCTTGAAGAATATAACATGTAGGGAAAGGCTGGAGAACTAGTATGAAATAAAAATAAATGAGAAGCCTTCATAGAGAACAGAGGTGTCTATTGCCTTAGCAGCCTAAGGAAAACTAGGATTTAGAAGGTCAACTATGTCAAATTTTATCTTGAGACCAAGTAAGTTGGGGACTATAAAATAGTTATTGAATATGGTTAATCTGGATCATGTGTCAGCATAGAGTTGCTTTGACTAGGTTATAGAGAAAATAGGCTAAGAGAAAATAGAACCTTTAAAGATAGATAAATTACTGTAAGAAGTAAGGTCATATGCTAATATTGATGGGAACAGTAGGCTCGATGGGGAAAAGTTGCCAGAATATGTGTATGAGAAAGTTTGAAATAGTCATAAAAATGAGAGAACAAGTTAAAAACAGAAATATGGTAGAATTATTAGGCAATGTTTTGGACCTACTTGAAGTTGGTGATATCAATCTGGTGGTATCATTTTCTCTGTTATTACACAGCCACTCATATTTAATTTAATATTAATCCATCAACATTTATTGATGCTTTTAGCACTATAGGGCAATATCAGATGTGATGGGGAATGCAAAAATTGGTAAGCTAAGACTTTGGTTTTTACTTAGCCATATAAATTATTCAGTCTAAAAAACAGAAATAATAAATAAATAAATAAATAAATAAATAAATAAATAAATAAATAAATAAATAAATAACAGAGCGGAACATCGAGTACCTGTAGAGCAACATTAAACTGAATAACATATGTGGAATTATAATCTGAATCAGAAAAATAGATACATAGTATGAATAAGGCAGACAGTGTATTCTAAGATATCATGAAGACTTCCAATTTCCAATTCCAAATGTAAGAAGCTTGAAAGTCTATCCTAACAAGTGCAAAGCTGAATAGACTGAAAAATTTACAACTCTCCCTGGATGCATAAGGAAGAGGAGGACCCAGGATTAACCACTGTATCCAATGTTGGAGAGACACAAAATTACAGGGAGTTACAGCATACTGGACCCAAAACTCATTAGCAGAAACCACTGCAGGAAGCAGTTTTGGAAGAAAAAACAGAACTGTAATTAATAAATTGTTGGAGACTCAAAGTGAACAATTCTGAGAGTTAAAAGCTCCAGCAGAACTCAGTTTTGGGGGCCCCCATAACATTGTGAGATTGACCTCCTGGATCTTAAATATAATAGAAAAATCCCCTCATGTTTCCAGTAAAGAGAGAAGAAAATAAAGCATTTTGAACTATGCCAATGTACTCTTTTCTTACTAAAAAGATCCATCCTCAGAAGAAACTAGTTAATCAGACTGTAATCCTCTGAAGGTATGATCAGAGACTAACTGACCTGGGGGAAAGGAACCATCTCAGAGACACAGGGATGGTTCAACATATGCAAATCAATTAATGTGATTCACCATATAAACAAATTTAAAAATAAGAATTATATGATAATATCACTAGATGCAGAAAAAGCCTTCGACAAGATACAGCATCCATTTATGATCAAAACACTTAACAAAATCAGTATAGAAAGAAAGTACCTTCACATAATAAAGTCCACATATAAAAATCCCTCAACCAACATTATACTAATGATGAAAAACTAAAAACCTTCCCTCTAAGATAAGGAACAAGGCAAGACTGTCCACTATCACCACTGTTATTCAGTATAACATTTGAGGTCCTAACGAGTGCAATCAGACAAGCGAAAGATATAAAGGACATCTAAATAGAAAATGAAGTCATACTGTCACTATTTGTGGATGACATGATTCTCTATATAGAAAATCCTAAGACTCCACAAGAACACTACTAGAAACAATAACTAAATACAATAAAATCTCTGGATACTAAATCAATGCTCAAAAATCCATAGCTTTCCTATACTCTAATAATGAAGTGGCAGAAAAAAAGAAGTGAATAAAATAATTCCTTTTGCAATTGCAAGAAAAAAAATAAAATACCTAGAAATAAGTTTAACAAAATAAGTGAAGGGCCTATAAAATGAAAATTATAAGACTCTATGAAAAGAAATTAAAGAAGTAACAAAGAAATAGAAAGATATTCCATGTTCTTGGATTGGAAGAATTAACATAGTTAAAATGACTATATTAACCTAAAGTATTATACAGATTTAATGCAATCCCCATCAAAATCTCATTGGCATTTAAAAAAAAATAGAACAAAAAAATCATCAGATTTGTATGGAAGAACAAAAGACCCCAAATTGTCAAAGCCAAGGCTGGAAGCATCACTCTGCCTAACTTCAAATTATACTACAAAGTAACAGTAATCAAAATGGCATGGTATTGGCAGGAAAACAGACACACGGACCATTGAAATAGAATTGAGTACAGAAGTAAACTCATATTTATATGGACAAATAATTTTCGAAAAAGAAGCCAAAAATATACAGTGGAGAAAGTAAAGCCTCTTCAATAAATGGTGCTGGAAAAACTGGAAAGCCACTTGCAAAAGAATGAAACTAGACTGTGGTCTATTACCACACACCAAAATTAACTCAAAATGGATTACAGACTTGAATATAAGACCTGAAACAATAAAATGCATAGAAGAAAACATAAGAACTAAACTTAAAGACCTTGGACTTAAAAAGGATCTTATGAATTTGACCTCAAAAGCAAGGGAAATAAAAGCTAAAATAAATGAATGGGACTACATCAAACTAAAAAAGCTTCTGCTCAGCAAAATAAATCATCAACAAGGTAAAGAGACAACCATTCCAATGAGAAAATATATTTGCAAGCAACACTTCCAATAGGGCCTAATATCCAAAATATACAAAGAACTCATATGACTCAATAACAACAAAAAAAAACAAATGATCCAATCAAAAAATGGGCAGAGGACGTGAATAGACACTTCTCCCTAGAGGACATACAAATGGCCTACAAATATATGAAAAGATGCTCAACATCACTAGCTATTAGAGAAATGCAAATCAAAATCACAATGAGATAGCCTTTCACCTGTTAGAATAGCTATAATCAATAGAACAAGTAATAACAAATATTGGAGAGGATGCAGAGGAAAAGGAACCCTCATACACTGCTGGTGGGACTGTAAATTTGTACAGCCACTATGGAAAACAGTAGGGAGGTTCCTCAAAAACTAAGAATGGATCTACCATATGATCCAGCAGTCCCTCTACTGGGTATTTACCCCAAAGACTTGAAAACCCATATCAAAAATATATTTGCACATCAATAGTCATAGAAGCATTATTTACAGGGGCCAGGACATGGAAGCAACCGAAGTATCCTACAATAGATAATTGGCTAAAGAAGCTATATATGTGGTACATATATACAATGGAAATTTACTCAGCCATGAGAAGAGATGAAATATTGCCATTTGCAACAACCTGGATGGACCTGAAGATAATCATGCTATTAAGCAAAATAAACCAGACAGAAAAAGTTGAAAATCACATGATATCACTTATATATGGGATATAAATCTAAAAGCAACAAATGAGCAGGACAAACAAACAGAGACTCATGAACATGAGCTATAGGCTAGTGATTACCAGAGGATTATAGACTAGTGGTTACTAGTGGGGTGAGGGAGGAGGGGAAAGGCATACAGGGTAAAGGGGGTCAAATATTGGGTTTAGGGGGAGGGTGAGGTAGGTAAAAAGGATCATATATATGGTAGCTCAAAGAAACTGGACTTTGGGTGGTAAAAACACAATAGAATATACAGATATCAAATGATAACATATGCCTGAAAATTATATAATTGTATTAACCAATATTCCTCCCAATAAATTTAACTTAAAAATTTTTTAAAAAACAAACAGGAAGTCAATGTAAGCAGAAATAAATTCTAAGAAAGAACCAAAAAGAAACATTGGAGATCAAAAACACTGTAAAATAAATAAAGAATGCTTTTGATAGACTTATTTTTAGACTGAACACAGATGAGAAAAGAATCTCTGAGTTTAAGGATATTTCAGTAGAATCCTCAAAAACCAAAAAGCAAAAAAGAATAACGACTAAAATAAAAGACTATCCCAAGATTATAAGACAACTGCAAAAAGTGTAACATACAAATAATGAAAATATAAGAAGGAGAAGAAAGAGAGAAAGGAACAAAGGCAAGAAAGAACTAAAAATGGAGAGATATAGTATCTTCAGGGATAGGAAGACTCAGTATTGTTAAGATGTCATATCACTTCTTTCCAACTTGATATATAGAGTCAGTGCTTCCCAACCAAAATCCCAGCAAGTGGTTTTGCAAGTACAAAGAAACCAATTCTAAAGTCTGTGTGGAGAAGAGACCCAGAATAGCCAACACAATATTGAAAGAGAACAAAGTTGGAGAACTGACACTACCTCACTTGAAGACATACTAGACAACTTCAATAATCAAGATAATGTGGTATTGGTGAAAAAACAAACAAATAGATCAGTGAAGCAGAATAGAGAGCCCAGACATAGACCCACATAAATGCAGTCAGCTGATATTTGACAAAGGAGCAAAGGCAATGCAATGGAGCTAATATACAAAGGGTACTGAAACAACTTGACATCACATATAAAAGAAAAGTGAACCAGACACAAATCTTACACTCTTTACAAAAATTAACTTAAAGTGCGTCACAGACCAAATCATAAAATGTAAAATCATAAAACTCCTAGAAGATAACATAGGAGAAAACCAAGAAGATCTTGAGGATAGCAATGACTTTTAGGTACAACACCAAGGGTATGATTGATTAAAAATAACTGACAGACTGAACTTTATTAAAATTAAAAACTCTTCTTTACAAAATCAATGTCAAAAAAAATGAGAAGACAAGCCATAGACTGAGAGAAAATATTTGCAAAAGACACAACTAAAAATAGATTTTATTTAAAGTACACAAACTTAAAAATCAACAATAAGAAAATAACCTGATTAAAAAATGGGCCAAAGACTTTAACAGACATTTCACCAAAGAACATAGATACATGGTATATAAACACATAAAAATATATTCCACATCACACATCAGGTAAATGCAAATTAAATCACAAATGAGTACTACTACACACCCTTACAATGGTCAAAATCCAGAATACTGACAACAGCAAATGCTAAAAAGAATGTGGAGAAGCAAGATCTGTTATTCATTGTTCATGGAAATGCAAAATGGTACTGCCACTTTAGAAGAAGACCACTGGCAATTTCTTACAAAACTAAATATATTCTTACCATATGCTCTATCAATCTTGTTCTCATTATTTACACAAGAAGTTGAAAACTTATATCCACATAAAAACCTCACACTGATGTTTGTAGGTAAATAGAAAAATAAACGGTGGTACTTCCAGACAATGGAATATTATTCAATGATAAAAAAGAAGTGAGCTATCTAGTCATGAAATGACAAGGAGAAAACTGAAATGCATATTACTACGTGAAAATAAGTCAATCTGAAAAAACTACATACTGTATAATTCCAATTACAATCATGTACCGCTTAATGACAGGAGGACATTCTGAGAAATGGGTGATAAAGCAATTTCATCATTGTGTGAACATCCACAAACATTGAGTTCACTTCCACAAACCTAGATGGTATAGCCTAAGTACACACCTAGGCTGTATTGTATACCACCACTGTATATATGGCCTGTCACCTACCAAAATGTTATTATACAGTGCAAGACTATATATGACATTTTGAAAAAGGCAAAATGGAGACAGTAAAAAAATCAGTGGTTAGCTAGGCTTGGGTGGAGAGATAAATAGGTAGCACACAGAGAATTTTTAGGGCAGTAAAAATATACTGTCTGATACATAACAGTGAACATGTGTTATTGAACATTTTTCTAAATTCATAGAATTTACATCACCAAAAATAAACTTGAAAGTTCAACTATATGCTCTCTATAAGAAATCAACTTGGTATATCAGAGTAGATATTAATTATGTTTAGTAATAGAAAACAAACTACATTCCATATAAACATTAATCAAAAGGAAGCTGCAGTGGCTATATTAATATCAGACAAAGGTTTCAGAATAAGGAATATTACCAGGAATAAAAAGAGATGTGTTACAATAATAAATGGGTCAATTCATTACTAAGGCTTAATATTCTAGATGTATATGCATCTCATAATAGAGCTTTAAAATACATAATGCAAAATTTATAAAACCAGGTGGAAAAATAGATCCACAATTATACTATCAGATTTCAATACTTCTTACTTGGTATATAGGAAATGCAGACATTAAGTATTTAAAAATACAACTAACTTGACCTCAGTGACATTTCCTGAATAGTCCAATCAAAAACAGTGAAATAATATTTTTTCAAGTGTACATGGAACATTCATCAAGTTAGACCATGGGAGAGGCATAAAATAATTCTCAATACATTTTTAAAGTTTGAAATTATATAGAGTGTGTTCTCTAGCTACTATGAAATTAAATTATAAATAAAAACTAGTAAAATATCTGGAAAATTAACATGATTTGGAAATTAAACTATTCACTTGTAAGTAATATAGAAAAAAATAGGGAAATAAAAATATTTTTAACTGAATGAAAATAAAAAACATAACATATCAAATTGTGTGGAATATTGTTAAAATTCATCTTTCAAGGAATTTTCAGGCTTTACATGTTTATATAAGAAAAGAAGAAAATCTAAATCAATGACCTAACCATCTATTTTAAGAAAGAGAAAATTAAAATTGAAACCAAATTAATTAAAATGCCAGAGATAACAAAGATAAAAGCACAAATCAATGAAGTAATATCATAAAAGAATAAAAACTCAATAAAGCTAAAAGGTGGTTTGAAAATATATCAATAAATTTGATAGACCCCTAATCAAACTAAGTAAAAATGAAGAGCACAGGTATACTCTGAGTATAAAATCAAACACATCATTACCGTACTATAGACTTAAAAAATGTAATGAAGACTTAGGTAAAGCAACATAAATTCTTCAATAAATTCTTCAAATTATGGAAAATATGCCATAAATTCTTAAATTTAGATGAATTAAAAACATTTCTTTTAATGTTATAAACTTCTAACACTTGGTCCAAATAATAGAAAACTTGAATAACTCTATATTTATTGAAGAAGTTGGATATACAGTTAAAAGCCTTTAATAAAGTATAGGTCCTGTAGCTTTAATAATTATTTTACCAAACATCTTATAAATAACACTAACTGCACATTAACTCAGAAAACAGACAAGAAAGGAAAAACTCCTTTTTTTAATGAATACTATTATTCTGATATTAAAACCAAGTAAAAGTATCAAAAGAAAATTATAGACCATTATCACTCAGAAGAGTAATAAGAACTCTTAGGAAAATGTTAACCAAACAATGTAGGAACATATAAAAGAAAAAGCACACATGATCAAGTGGAGTTTGTCTCCAACATTAAAGGTTGGCTTTACTTTGAACAATAAATCAATGCAAGCTATATTAACTGAAAAAGAAGAAAAAACATATGATCAACAGCTATCTTAATATTAATATCTCATTGCATTCAGAGGAAATGTTTAACAAATTAAATATGCATGCATGGGAAACACTTTCTTCAAAGTGGGAATAAATGGTAGAGAACTTCCTCAACATAATAAAGAGCATAGTCAGAAAACCTACAGTGAACAGCATCTCTCATGATGAAAATGCATGCTTTTCTCCTAAGAAAAATACAAGTACCTATTAAATCCCTGTTTCTAGTAAATGCTGTATTGAATATCCTAGCCCATAAAAAAAGCAAAAAACAATCAATAAAAAAGTAAAGGCCTAAAACTAACATAAAACAATATTAAATGTCAACTGTAATTGAAAATGGAAAGAACAAGAAGTGAAAGGAACACAGTTTTGAAAAAAGAAGTAATTTAAACAATTTTTTCAGGTTACATAATCATGTATAAATACTATGAAATCTGCAAAAAGGCTACAAGAATTCAAAAATTAATTTACCAATATAACATGGTACAGGTTAATATAGAAAATCCAATTGTATTTTTTATGCTAGCAATGAATATTTGGAAATTAAATTTTTTTATTAAATGTTTTATGGCAACATTGTTTAATAACATTATGTAAACTTCAGATGTACAACTTTATAATACATCTATATTGTTCATTGTGTGCTCACCATCCACAACCTAATCTCCTCTGTCACCATATATTTAATCTCCTTTATCTTCTTCAACATCCTCCATACCCATATCTTCTGGTAACCATCATTCTGTTGTATCGATGACTTTGTTTTGTTTGTTCATTTGTTGTTTTTTGTTTTATATCCCACATATGAGTGAAATCATACAGTTCTTGTCTTTTTCCATTTGACTTATTTCACTTAGCATGATACTCTCAAGATCTTTCCATGTTGTCTCAAAAGACAATATTTCATCTTTTTTTATGGCTGAGTGGTAGTCCAGGATATATATTGCATCTTCTTTACACAATTATCCATCAAAGGACACTTAGGTTGTTTCCATGTCTTGGCTATAGTGAAGAGTGCTACAATGAACGTAGGAGTACATATATCTTTGTGAACAAGTGTTTTTGAATTTGGGGTAGATATCTAGAAGAGAAATTGCTAAGTCACATAGTAGCTCTATTTTTAATTTTTTGAGAAATATATAAAGAACTCATACAACTCAATGACAAAAAAGGAAACAATCTGATTTAAAAAAAGGACAGGGGACCTGAATTGACAATTTTCCAATTAAGATTACAGATGGCCAATGGATATATATAAAAAAATACTCAATATCACTAATTATAAGGGAAATAAAAATCAAAACCATGAGATATCCCCTCACACCTGTTAGAATGGAAATTAAAATTTTAAAATATAAGAACCAATAAAATAAAAACTGAAGTTAATTAGAAATAAATTTAACAAGTTATTTATAAGACCTTAAAACTACAAAATTTTGCCGATATTAAAGAAATCCTAAATACTAAACGGAGACAGTCATCATGTTCATAGGTTGAAATACTCAAAATCTTTAATATGTAATTCAACTCCAGATCATCCTATAGATTCAACACAATTTCAATAAAAACATTGGAAGAACTTTTTGTAGATACTGATGAGCGTATTCTAAAATTTGTTTGAAAAAATAAAATAGCTAATATGGCCAAAACAGTTCTGACAAAGGGGAAACAAAGTTGCCACCTACCACAAGTAATTTCAAAACTTATTATAAAGGTAGAATAATCATCAGTTTTAATTCACTCAAGGATATAACAGCAGACAGATATAAAATAGAGTCACACATGTAAGGTGAATTTAATTTTTACTTTTGACAGTTAGGCAAGAATTAGAGAAAATGAAAAATATTGAAGATAGGCTAAGAAGATTTAATATATGCATAATAGGAATCTCAGAAGTCCCTTACAACAATGAACCACAGCAAAAACTAAAAATTATTATTTATAAATGTTTTCCTAAAATATATAAATATATGCAAATATATACACACATGCATATACCTATTGGAAAAAATATACCACATACCTGAGAATATTGGCCCAGAATGTCCAACACCAAGAGAAATTCTTGTAAATAACCAGTAAAATAAATGGAGTTTAAAGTGACAGAAAAAAAAAATTCTTTGAACATCTAGGACATAAGAGAAGGTAACTTATAAAGAAAAAAGCAGATAATATTTAGACTTGTCAACAGCAACACCTTATGCCAGAAGAAATGGAACTAACACATTCAAGGGAAGAAAATTTGAGACAAGGATTTTAAGCAAAACCTATTTTTAAATGCAAGAGAATAAAAGAATTATTAAAGGGATGTAAATTAGGAACTATTTTCCCAGTGATCTCTTCCTAAGCACTCTACTAGATAATAAGCATCAGACAACCAAAATGATAGAGGTACACAGAATTAATATTAGGTCATGAATATCAAATAGAGGTACACAGAATTAATATTAGGTCATGAATATCAAATACATAATTGCCGGAGCCAGCCGGCTAAGATCGAACAGTTCCTGAGAGGGGGAGTGAGGATTAAGAAAAGAGAAAGAGAGAGAGAGACAGAAATAGAGTCGGGAAGGCTAACAGTGAATACTGCACCCAGAGTTTATTAAGAACAGTATATTTATACCCTAGGATGTGCATGAAAAGCAACACCCACAGATATGCAAACAATTTCAGTAACGAGCTTATCCATTAAGCCAATCTTCCTCCTTCAGTAAGGAGCTTACCCGCTCTGAAAACTTCTAGCTTGCAGGCAACTTTAACCCTGTCTGTAGGGCATTCAGCAAGAATGGCTCCTAACACATAGTTACTTATGAAACTAACGTTGAATGAAAATTAATGGGGAGAAAGTATAGTATATAATAGTCATACATTTTTATAAAGTAGAAATCATGAGCTATTAAGAAATGCTATTAAGAAATCAGCAGAATATGTGTTAAAAATGTAACTATATCAGGAAACATAAGAGTGATAGCAATCTTGATATTGAAATTTCAAATGTCTTTTTGGTGGGTGGGGGCTTGTAAGATGTATTAGTTTACTAGAGCTGCCATTACAAAGTACCACAAACTAGGTGGTTTAAATAATAGACATTTATGGTCTCACATTTCTGGAGACTAGAAGTCTGAAATCAAAGTGACAGCATGATAGGTTTCTTCTAAGGAATATGAAGGAGATTCTATTCCATGCCTCTGTCCTAACCTCTGGCAGCATCAAGCATTCCTTGGCTTGTAGGTGGGGTTCTCCCTGTGGCTTCAAATCATCTTTCCTACATGTAAGTCAATTTCTTTGTCTAAAATTTACTTTTTTTTTTTTAAGGACACAGTCACACTGGACCACCCAAATGACTTCATCTTAGCTTGATCATCTACAAAGACCTATTTCCAAGTAAAGTCTAATTCACAGATACTGGAAGTAAAGACCAGCATCTTTTGGGAGACACAATTTAACTTATAACATGGAATAAAACAAATAAATAATCATAGAAAATTTTAATTCTGTTATATTTTTAACTTAGAAAATGAAATCTAAGTGTGGAAAAAAGGAGATATAGCTACAATATAGGAGTTAAGTAAAATTTATTGTCTCAAATCTACATCAGTTTAAACTCAACTGAGTGGTATGTGCACACACACATGTGTACATGCTCGTGCATACATGCTCATGCATACACATGCATGAACAAACTCTGATTTTTTTCAGTGAAATGGTCTAGAAATAATAAGTATCCACAGTCCAAGTATAGAGCATATTTAGTAATTACATTTACCTCTTAAAGCATGTGTACATCTGCAAATGAGCCTATTATAAAACATTTTAAAGTGAACTTTATGGCTCAAGTGAGTTCAGAAGACTTTCTATTAGTTCCCATTTGTCTTTATTTTTCACACTCATTTGATTGGGCACCTTAGCTTTGTAGTACTTTTCTCATTTAGCACTTATATGTTAGTCTGTTTAAATACTTTAATTCAGCAAAGTATGAAAAAATATTTCAATGAATGCATAGATCATTATCAGGGACAGCACAGAGAACTTTCAGGGATTGAAAAATATATTGTACTGGGCTAGGGTAGAAAATTCACAAGTTTAAATCTCGTATTGACTTTATCATTACTTAAAAGTTCCCCTTCCCTGAATGCTTTCTGAACATGATAACAGAAAATATGAAAAAAAAATAACGATTTAACTTTCAAAAAGTAAATATTCCTTAGAGTGGATCTGCAGAATAGGCATGGATTTTTTTTTTTTCACAGAGTAACACAAAAATAAATGGATGTGAACTGTGAACGCTGATGAGTAACATAAATCCAAGCAGCTTCAAGAAAATGTCTGACTTTGGCTGCAACTGTACACATACTTTGATGATAAATTACTTGTTACTTGCAACAGTTAACACCACACTTAACCACTAATATGTAGAAAAAAATACGAATAACAAAATAGAAATATATTTTAATCAGTGGCCATGAAGAATGAAAATAATGTTGGAGTAGACATAGCTCTTTATTGTAATGATGAACGTGATAAGTTATTTTACATGTTAAAGAAGTAAGAATAGCAAACATTACTTGCCAAACAGAGTTGACCCATGCCAACATGCTTCAATAAAGGATCCGAATGAAAACTCTCTGAAAAAGATACTGAAGAAGGAAGTAGTCTTTTAATATTAACTAATGCTAATTATGAGTAGTTCAAATTGTTGTATAAAGATATAGAACCTTTAGTTACTGATTACTATAGTTTTTTCTCATGTTTGAATTCTCATTGCAACTCCTTTGTACTTTTCTTGTATATATAATATTTTTCCTTGAAGATACTCATGCATTAATTTTATGATTGTATTAATATCTAACATATATATGGAACACTCCTTATGTATTAAGCCTTCTTTTAAATGATCTCTATATATTCTTAAGTAGTCTCCAAAATAATTCTCTAAATGGGAACTATTTTATTCACATTTTAAATTGACAATACTGAGGAATAGAAAATATAAGTAACTTGCTCACAGAAACTCAGGCAATGTGATGTGATCTTTTTTAGAGCAGAACTGGAGTTTCACTAATCTTTGTACACCTTGTATTACCTAGAGCACTTCCTGGTCCCAAGTTTATAATTCAAGATTATAACCCAGAAAATGTTCTGAGTGAGATGGTTCTTGATGAATAAGTAAATATTTTCTGATTTTGGGGGGTGGCATTGGTTAATAAAATTATATAAGTTTCAAGTGTGAAATTCTGTAACATTTCATATTGTATTGCATTGTGTGTTCACCACCCTAAGCCAAATCTCTTTCCATCACCATATATTTGACCCCCTTTTACACTTTTCTACCTCCCTCCCAGCCCCTTTTCCTCTGGTAACCACTAAACTGTTGTCTGTGTCTATGAGATTCTGTTTGTTTGTCTTGTTCGTTTATATCCCACATATGAATGAAATATATAGTTCTCGGCTTTTTCAGTCTGACTTATTTCACCTAACATAATATTCTCAAAATCCATCCATGTTGTGGCAAATGGCAGTAGTTCATCTTTTCTTATGCTGAGTAGTATTTCATTGTGTATATGTATCACATTTTCTTTATCCAATCATCTATCAAAGGACTCTAGTTATTTTCATGTCTTGGCCACTGTGAATGGTACAACAAACACAGGGGTACATATATTTTTACAAAAAATGTTTTCAAATTTTTGGGGTAGATACCCAGAAGAGGGATTGCTGAGTCATACGATAATTCTATTCTTAATTTTTTGAGGAACCTCCATACTGTTTTTCATAGTCGTTTTACCAATTTACATTCCCACCAACAGTGCTCCAACACTTGGTATTTCTTGTCCTGAGAACAGCTATTCTAAGAGGTATGGGGTGGTATCTCATTGTGATTTTGATGTGCATTTTTCTAATAACTGGCAAAGTTGAGCATCTTTTTAAATATCTACTGGCCATTTGTTTGTCTTCATGAGAGAAGCATCTGTTCAGATCCTCTGCTCCTTTTCTAAATGGATTTTTTTTTCTGTTGTTGAATTGCATGAGTTCTTTATATATTTGGATATTAGCCCCTTACTGAAGGCATTGTTTGCAAATATCTTCTCTCATTTGGTTTGTTGCTTCTTTGTTTTGCTGATTCTTTTTTCTTTCTTTCCTTTTTTTTTTCAGTGCAGAAGTTTTTAGTTTGCTATAATCCCATTCATTTATTTTTTGCTTTTATTTCCTTTGACTTTCAGATCAAATTCATAAAATCCTCTTTATGACCAGGTCCATAGTTTAGGACCTATATTTTTTTCTTTGCATTTTATTGTTTCAATTCTTATATTTAGATTTTTGATCCATTTTGAGTTATTTTTTTGTGTATAGTGACAAAAAACAATCTAGATTCATTCTTTTACACATGGCTTTCCAATTTTCCCAATACCATTTACTGAAGAGGCTTTCGTTTCTCCATATATGTTTTTGGCTCCTTTGTTGAAAATTATTTGCCCTTATATATGTGGGTTTATTTCTGAATTTTCAATTCTGTTTCATTAGTCTGTGTGTCTATTTTTCTGCTAATACTATGTTGTTTTGATTATCGTCATTTTGTAATATAATGTGAAGCCAGGGAGTGTGATGCCTCAGGCTTTGTTCTTTTATATCAGAATTGCTTTGGCTATTCAGGGTCTTTTGTGGTCCCATACAAATCTGATGATTTTTTGTGCTATTTCTTTAAAAAATGCCATTGGAATTTTGATGAGTATCACATTGTCTGTATATTGCTTTGGGTAATATGGCTATTTTAATTATGTTGAATCTTCTAATCCATGAACACAAAATATCTTTCCATTTTTTTCAAGTCTTCTTTAATTTATTTTAATAATTTCTTGTGGTTTTCAGTGCATAGGTTTTTCACATCCTATATTAAGATTATTCCTAGGTATTTTATTCTTTTTGTTGCTGTTGCAAAAGGAATTATTTTTTTACATTTCTTTTTCTAAAATGTCATTGTTAGTATATAGGAACACAATGGATTTTTGTACATTGATTTTATATTCTGCAAATTTACTGTATTTGTTTCTTGTTTATAATAGTTTTTGGGTGGTGTCTTCGAGATTTTCTATATAAAGAATTATATTGTTTGAAAAAAAGTGACTTTACTTCTTCATTCCCAATTTAGATGCCTTTTATTTCTTTCTCTTGCCTGGTTGCTCTGGCTAGAACTTCCAGCGCTATGTTAAATAACAATGGAGAGAATAGGCATCCTTGTCTTGTTCCTAATCTTAGAGAGAAAACATTCATTTTTTTACCATTGAGTATGATATTAGCTGAGGGTTTGTCATATATGAACTTTCTTATGTTGAGGTACTTTTATTTTATACCCATTTTCTTGAGTGTTTTGATCATAAATAGATGTTGTATCCTGTCAAATGCTTTTTATGCATCCATTAATACAATCATATAATTTTCATTTTTTATTTTATTTTTATTCTTTATTTTGTATGTCATATTGATTGATTTGTATATGTTGAACCAACCAATATCTCTGATGAATACAGATGCCAAAATTCTAAACAAAATACTAGCAAATCAAATACAGCAAGACATTAAAATGGTAATACATCATGATTAAGTGTGGTTCATTTCAAGGGCACAAGGATGGTTCTACTTTAAAATAAAAATGATTATGTTTGTTGTACTATGTAGGGGGCTTAGACCTAGGGAGCTTACACCTTAGACTTCTAAAGCATTGGAATTAATTCAGTAACATTATTATAAGGCCTTTGCTCTTGCATTGTTCAATTCCTAAGCCAAGAGTATTTATTATAAGACTCAGTCAGCAGTGTTTGGACTGCTATAAATGCTTTGGCCAGGATTAATTTGGGTGATGAAAAGAACAAATGATAATCTAAATCATAAGAAACACATTGATTTTAACACTATGCTAAAATGAATCTGGATAATTACAGTGGGTAAAAAGCTAAAACTAATTGCTGTTGATCAGATTGTCTACTTTTACTACTAGGGCTAATTAGTATGGTGATCAATATTAATACTGGCTTTATCATTTAGAATAACTTACTTCTGGTTTTAGGGCTAATTAGTGCTACTATGTTTGGAGCAGTTACTAATTATTAGTGTCCAATAAATTTCTGATCATTCTTAGGACCACTGTAAAACAAGAAAGTCATTAGTGGAGCAGAAAAAAAAAAATAAAGAACTTTTCTGGGTAATAAGGTCCAAATAACAATTATAATTATATTATATTAATGCTTTGAGGGAAATTTGAAAATACTGACACTGATTTATCAGAGACATGCCTATATACACTCTAGCCTATCATGCAATGAATACAATAATTACATTATCATCCTAACAACAGAGTAAATATATAATTTTTGCATGCATTTAAGAGAGAATATTAATTAACTGTAAATATTTGATAATAGTGTCTGGATTAATTGATATTTTAAGTATTCTCAAATAAAAATTAAATATTCTAAGGTATTTTAAAGGAAGTTTGGAGAATTACTATCTTTTTTTCTGAGTAGTCAAACACATACACATTTATTGTTCATATTCAAAAAAATAAATTGGTATATCTGAGCTTACAAGTTATAAAACAAAGAACAGTCAAATAAAATAAATTTATTTTTGAGGCTATGATCAAGTCTTAATACTGAATCACATCTTTTTATAGGTAGAACACCATAGAAATTGAAGGCACCCAAAACTACTAGCCATTCTAGTAAGATTCATAAAACCATAGCAATGAATGATAATGATTTTATCTTGATTAAAAACTGTACTATAGGAATTTAAATGGCACTAAGTAGTGATTTCCCCAGTAGCATCTAGAAATATGAAAAAAAGACAGAGTAAATATTCTTCAAACATAAGGGATAAGAGAGAAGGCAAAAAATAGCGAGGGTGTGTTTCAGAAATTAAGAAAAGCCCAAAGCACTGGCTTGAGGGCAATGTCAGGTTATAATGAATAATTATAACAAGTTTAATTTTATGTGTATAAAAGTTTCTTTTGCATAATAACTGTACTGGTGTTGGAAGATTTTTCTAAACATGTTTTTAGCATTTAACCATTGGTGTTCAAACTATAGTTTATACTATTTTAACTGTATATTTTAATAGATGCCTCTACCTTAATGGGGTAATAAAATAGCATCCCATTGGTTGATTTTGGTCTTAACTTACTAAGTGACATCTTAGCATATTAAAAGAGTTAACATTGCTTCTTTCTTCTGAAATATAGTCTAAAGTGAGAGCAAAATAGATACATAGGGAAAAATTGTTTTAAATTGTTCTTGCTCTTTATCTCACCCAAGCACTCTGTAAATACTTTCAGATTTCTTATATCCTTTTGGTTTTACCCTTCTCCCAAATTTCTGACTGAAACTTGCCTTCCAGGATGAATGAGATATTAGTGCTTTAAGGCAATGTCTATACAAGGACACATTGAGTACACTGTAGAAAGATTTTGGTATTCTGTTGGAATCCATCCAAACAGGCTAAAATGACCACTATGTGTTTATGTATTAAATGTATCAAGTCCTTGTGTTTTCCCCTGAGAAATATTTGCATTTTAATATTACATTATGCCTGCTGAATGAAAAATTTGGTCCCTTATAAAATGAAACTTAAAAGTCATTGCTCAGAGCACTCTGAGACTTGCTTCCTATTACACATAAAATTAGACCAAAGGCATCTCTTGACTTGTGCACTTGTTTCTTCTATCTGAAAAGTCAGTATAGAACACCTTTGCTTCTTTCATAAATTATGGGAAAGGGCTGAGCTGTTGTTATCTTCTACTATATTCCATCAAAGACTTTTTAAGACAAACTTCTTCTTACTTAAGAGATAGTAAAGAGAGCATTGCAAATTGGTACCTCAACAATGGAGGAATTTTACTTCATAAATGAAATATGTGATACAACCTGGTAATCTAAATATTTTTAATTAAGAATTTGTCTATCATAAAAAAGACACAGTTGATTAACTTACTTCATAGGACAGTGTGGTCACAGACACAAAAACTTTATATCCATTTTTTATAACAAATACAATTGTTTATTCTCCTTCAATGTTATTATTGGAAGGATTGAATTGAGGCTTTGATGAATTTTTCACATTTAATTTTCTTAGCTGGCTCACATAATGATTATCTCTACTTCAGTGTACTGTAGTTTTGGTTTTTGTTTTCCTTTAGAATACATAGCTTTACTGAAGAAGATATTGAAGGTTTACTCAATTGAAAAAATAAAGACAAATGGAAGAAATATTTTATTCAATTTCTGAGTAGCTTATGGAGCCCATGTTATGAAAGGTTATAAATGATGTTTTATTCTCCATGAGCTCTGATTATTCCACCTTTGAACAATTTTTGTACTTTTTCATATTCCAGGAATCCTTACAATAAACCATTACCATTTGAGATAACATAAGCTTCTCTCTTTTTCATTCCTTCTCTCTCTTACTCTAGTGCCATCCAACCAAATTAAATACAATGATGTGGTACTTCCCTAATATTTACTTTTTCTAACTTCCAAATTCATGAACCTGAACATTCTATATATTCGTGAATCTGGGTCATGTGATTTGGGGCCACAGGGTGCAGTGTATGTTTCCTTAGACATGTCAATGTCATTGAACATCCTGCATCTTTCTGAGACATTTATTTCTTAGAATCATAAAAACTTAGATAACTTGAGCTGGAACTCTCTCATCACAACCTTAATATGGTCTTATAGCTTCTGTTTAAATATGTTTATGTATTAAATATATACAATGGTGAAAAATCTCTCTTTTAAGAGATAGCTCAGTAAGAATTCTTTTCCTTTATTAGTTCTGGGCACTTTAAAAACAAACAAACAAAAAATTCACTTACTCTTTAGATTGGAAACCCTCAAATATTTAGAAACTATTGTTAGATTATCAAGTATTTTCTTCAAAGCAAATCTCTCTAGTCCTTTTTTACTATTTTTATTTGACAGAATGTATATACCCATTGATTTAGAAGTTTTTTATCTGTCAATATTTCTATTAATGTGCTATTTGATTTAATATCTTCTTTAACAGGAGAAAAAAGCCAGCACTTATTGAGTTCCAATGATGTGCCAAGCACTGTGTTTAGTGCTTTATATATGTAATTTCACTAACTCCCTTTTAAATAAGAGAAACAGTGAGGTTTACTGAGCTACATCTTACATTCAGTAAAACACATAAATCTTAAATCTGCAGTTTGATGAATTTTTACATCCTTGTAATCATTACTCAGATCCAAACATGGGATATTTCTAGCCTATTTGAGAGTTTCCCTAATGCTCCTTCCCAATAGAAACCCACCCCTCCTAAAGGTAATCTTACTCTGATACCTGTGTTTATAGTAAGTTTTGTCTGTTTTTCAACTTGATAAAAAAATTATATAATAAGGACCCTTTATTGTCTATAGGTTTGTTGTTGTTGTTGCATGACATTATTTTTCTAAGGTTCATCCACATTTCATTTTTATAATAAACCTTAATGTAGAAATTTTTATCCTCATTTTACAAATGAAGGTACTGATACACAGACTAACAGAGGAGTCATTTGTCCAAACCTGGCCAGAACTTGATCTTTGATCTATCAAGAGCTAAAATTCAGGATCTTTTCACTAGACCACCATGCTTGATAGGTTTTTTCCAGTGTTTTTTTTTTATCTCCATATTTCTCCTTTTAAAGTCTGAACCGCTGTTCTATGATCTCACCTCTCCTACAAATCCAAAAAATGCTGATTTTTCAGCTGTTCAGCTTTTTATTTGTATTTAGGATGAAGTGGCAAATTCTAAGCTTCTTACATACAGAACCAGAAACTGAAAGTAAGTTTTTAAAAATCATAGAGATCGGTATGCTTTAGCTCCTTCAAATCGCGCTAGTGTCCCATGCTATCACCCATTACGAATGAGTAAATCTCATCCCAATTTTAGCTTCTGATCCTAAATTCACCTACTAAGATTTCCACTAAATAACTGTTGACTCTTTTCTCAGATCTCTTGTTCTCAAGTCCAGCACAGATTTTAATATCACCAAGGTTATGCTGCTATTAGTGGTAGTCCCCAAATGCTTGCAATCTATGACTTAGGGGGTTAGCTTGTCACTTAGGTTTATTGCAAATGTTGTCCATGACTTGTTAGTCTTACCATTTTTACATGAGGATTTGGAGAGATTTAAAATCTCTCTTACTACTGCCACCATATCCCTAGAATTCTTCAAAAAATCCACTTTTGAGAGTGCAAAATGTGGTATTAATAATTATTATATGATTAATTACTTACAAAATATGTAAGTAAGAGCTGCTCTAGTCAAATTGAAATGTATGACCAATGTACCGATAGTGTAAGGATAAATAAACAATCTTTAGCTTGGCATACAATATCTTTAAAGATTTGGTCCCTACTTACTTCTTCATTATATTATGTTCATTCACTGATTTATCATATATACTCTATTTATTAGAATAATCTAAATGTAGTTTCCCAAGTAACCAATTTTTCTCCCTGAATTATACCAATTAGAATAATAAAGATATTTTAGTATAGATCATTATCACTGAGAGATCGCAAACAAATCATAAAATGTTTAAGAAGGCTTTCTGTCTCTTTTTTCAAATTTTAATTTAATCCTGAAACTGAGTCTTAAGTATTGTTGAAAGGCGGGAGGTATTATAGTGTTAATTTATTGTCATCTGCTTTTGATAGGACTTAAGACTTCAGACCTAAACCTCTCCAAATATGTAACTGTATATTCCTAGTCCAAAAGCTGAGCTTATGTGAGTTAATGGTTGCAGCAGTAGAAAGGAGTTTATTTCTTATATCCTTAACCAATTAGTAAATTGCTAAATTTATTACTCATCATATTCAGGTGTTTAATAGTGAAGGCTTATTTTTTAGAAGACTCAGTGGAAAAGTAGAAAGCAATAGCATCCATCATTCGTATTGTTTAATTTTCCATCATGGATCCAAAATCAAGATTTTCCTATACTATAGAAGACTCCACTTGACAAATGACATTTTTACAGAAAACATAGAATCGCTGAAATTTAGAAGCTCAGAGAAGAAACTCCATAGACATAACTCATGCTCAGACCTCTAAGGAAGAAATCTCACCTTCTCTGACCAAGCTAACTTTGAAAGGGCATGCTGGGGTTAACTCTGTGGGTCTGAACGATCCTGAAGGTACCTACTTCCACTGAAGCATTTCTAACAAGAGCAAAAGATCACAAAAGAGGTCTTCCCTCCTCCTGCCTCTCAATCTCCCTCTCATACTATTATTGACTGATTTGATCAGAAGCCATTGGGCAAGGAAGTCTATGAAATGTATTCTGCAAAGTCTCAGCCCAGCCATCATAAAGCAGAGTCTAGAAATGTAAGTTTGGATTTAAGACAATGGAAAATAGCTGATATGCCCAATTTGGATGTAATTTGGATTTCTGAACAAAGTTTAGATGCAAGAGAAGGATACAAAAAGAAAAAAGAATTCTCATTTTTTAAATATCTACTGAGAACCAGACATCATATTAAGCTCTTTAAAATATTAATAATTATAAGCAAATTCATAGAGACAGAAATGACCTTGAAAGATAGTCAGATAAAGAAACAAAGAATAAAAACGTGATATAATTTTTTCAGGATCATAGATACCAAGTGGCACAGACAGGATCTGAATCTGGAAATGGAAATGTAGGACTCTGAGCTTCACGTCTTTTTTCAGGCACCTCTTTTCTTGCTAGGTGAGAGAAGTGTGAAATGACAGCTTGATCTGTTGCTACTGCTGAGTTCTGCAGGCTTACACTGGGAAAAAGTAAAAAAAAAAAAAAATTATTCATTTTGGCTTTTGTTCTTTAGCTCCCTCCCAAATGGGAAACAAATATCTTTCATGGATATCCTTACCAAGAAAAATTTAATTTCCACTTGTTTTATCAAAGTATTTATACTCTACGTTAGAGCCCTTTTTCTAACTTGGAGTTAACTAGACACTTATTCTGTTTATCAGTGAGTTTAGAAAAAGTCCTTTATTTCATCCTGTAGTATGATTCCCTGAAAGAGCATGACTCCAGATTTTTACCTGCAACAAGAACTATTGCTAAAAGCTATGAAAATTCTCTTTTTGAAGTTGACGGTATTTTTTGTTTGTGTGTTTGTTTTTGTCAGTTTAAAAATGCTATTAGCTATTTCTCATGGCTACCTAGTAGCTGTGAGGTGTAAGAACTGAGTTACCTGGAAAAGAGAAAAAAGTAGAGTTCATTAGGCCTGAAAAGAATCTTTAGTGAATTGAACCATTTGATTTACTCATAAAGAAACTGACACTGGAAGTTAAGTGACTTATCTCAGTCTCCTATTACAAACTTGTAAAGGAAGAAAAATCTATGAAGTTTTGAGATCATGAATATACAGATATAAACCCTTGCCACGAGGTCAAATAAGTTAAACATGTCCATTTATTCACAACATAAAAAAAAATAGTTGAATAAACTGTTGTGAAAAGTTTACAGCAATAAAGATATGGTTTAGAAATTCCTTGAGACCTAGGAAGTAATGCCTAGTAATCTCACCATTTGAAGGGAATGATTTGAAACAGAGAATTTGGGTTGGGAAGAGAAATTCAAGGTTAATCATTTAAAACAGAAAACTCAAATAGATGAGAAAGCAGGATGAGAATATTTTGGCAGAGGATCTTTGGGTAATGCCATGGAGGCAAGGGCAAGTCGTACCAGTATTTTGGAATGGAACTCTGACACTTGTTAGTGCACAAGAGGCTGACAGTGTTGTGGAGAGATGTGGTCAGGGTAGAACCTTTTGATACATTTATGTATGTCTTGAGGGAGATCTTCACAAAAATAAAAAGGGTGAAAGTTTTTAGCTCTATATGCAGCTCCAGGCAGTTATATTGACTGTTCAGTGTTATACTGACAAGTGGAATAAAGTTGCTTGATATTTCCTTTTTTTATTTCCCAGGTAGTCTCTGAGTGGACATGGAATAAAATTCAGCTACTCATATGCTAACAGCTGGCATGAGCAAACAAAGATTAAGCATATGCCATAAATAAATTCTTATAGACTGAAAACAAATGAGAGAAAGAAATAGAAGCCTATTGTGAGCCCTCTAATATTCCAAGATAGAGTGATGATTTCCACAGGGGAATCTCATCTGTTTTATAGAGGTTCTGAATTAAGCCATACTTAAAGAGTACCTTTTTTGGCTCTTGTTTTTAAGACAGAGAGAGCTAGGTTTTAATCCTGGATCCTACATTAAACTAGAGTAACTTTAAAGAAGTTACCTAACTTCTCTGAGTCTGATGTTTTTTGTCTTTATGACAGAAATATTTGATAAGGTTTTTAAAGTTTTTCTATGATGTTTATTGAGTTATCTGAGATGAAATTTCCAGAATAATGGCTTAGATACAACAGAGAAATTACAATAAATGTTGAGAGAATATTTCTGGAGAACTGAACAAGTCCACAGATCAGAAAGCTCTTATTAGGAAGAGAAAAGTTGGTTGGTATCTGAGAGATGGACAGAGGTTAACTAGGTGAAAGCATTGGAAGAGAAAATTTTGTTTTAAGTCCTCAATGTAGGAAAGAACATGGGAAATTTGAGAAATCATGTGAGACAACTGGGTTAAAATACAGAAAAGAGAGGAACATAGAGGATAAATATGAACTTGGATGTGAAGAAAGAAGCCAGATAATTTAAAACATGTACGTTCTAGCAAAGATTTGTTTCTTATATCAATTATTGAAGGGCTTTACATAAGAAAGACATTATAGAAATTGCATTTTTAAATACTAATTCTGACTATAGGGTGATAATAAAAGTGGAAAAAAGTAGATGGATTCAAGAGTTATGAAGCGGGTTTACTTATTTAAATTTGTTGGTGGACTGGATATGGAGGACAAGAAAAGATAAGTGACAGCTATACATTGACTAAGGTCAGAAGAAGAGGGAGAGAAAACATAACCATAAGTGAGAAAGTACCACTATAGGTTGAAATTATGCTCTGACTTCCACATGTTCTAGTTCTTTCAAGAAATCCTTACTGAGCAGGTGTAGGTAAGAGACAGTATATGTAAACAAGAGGGGCTTGGCCCTAGTACACTGCCTTTTTGTGTTTTCATCTGCTACATGGAGACATCATATGTGTGGATATTTTGATGGTGTGGAAAAATTTCTGAGTATATAGATGCAGTTTGTGATAGTCAGTCTCCATAATTTCTTCCAAAGGTCCTCACCTCCATGTATTACACCCTTGTATAGTCTGCCCTATACTGAAAGAGGGCTAGCACCCATGTGACCAATAGAAAATGGTGGAAGTGATGTGCTCATTTGACTAATATTTAGTAAACATATAGTATGTTCCTGGTACTCTTCAAAGCAATGAGGAGACAATATTAAAATATTCAGTGAGTCAGTAAACATGGAAAAAAGGTAACATTTTATACTGCATCATGACAATTTTAATGAAGGTATATTTGCTAAGAAAATTATGATTCCATGTGATCTTGAATAGGAATGATATTTGTTATTCTTCTTGACCTAGTATAATTCATTGTACCTGGTAGGTATTCTAAATGTTTGTTGTATTGGATTAATTTGTCCTTATTAATCAATTAATCAGAAATAGCATAAACTAAAAGTTCTATTCTTCACTGAGCATTGGGCTTTGCATACTATATTTCATTTACTTAACTGCCAATAAAGCTATAACTAGTTAGACTTTGTAGATATCTATGACTTCACACCTATATAAAATAAATGGAAACAGGCCTGTACCTCTGATATTAGTTAATGACAGCTCCTTCTTAGAACAAGAATTATTTGGAACTAGTCAAGTACTTGCTATATTTGAATATAGATCATCCCTATCAGGTATTATGATGTTTATTACCAAGGATCATTATTCATTGACATGACCTTTTCTAAAAAGGAAAAGAATGATAATGGCAATTAGCATCAAGTAGGGGAATCAATAACAATATTATACTTACACACACATGCACACATACACACACACACACAGGCACACATGCAGGGTTTTAAAACTCTCACTAAAGGATTGCATTAACAGTCCTTAGATTCTCTACATACGTAAATTTGAGAAAGCTAAATTGGTTCCCTTAGATATATATTAAAATTAAGAGCTGAAGAAAATATGCTAGACATGATTTAATCAATAGTTTTACCTTGAGAAATTAACACATTTTGTGTACTGCTAGTATAGAAGTATGCTCCATAGGATAATTTATAAAATGAATTAGAAACCTACAGTAGTAATGACTTGCAAAATTTTAAGTGGCTGAAAAAATGATGGAAGCAAAAATAAATCTATCCTATTTTTAATCAGTTAATAGTGATCTGCATAAAGAGGTGAAAAAAATTTTTTCAACCACAGGATATACAAAATTAGAATTAGTACCAGGACCAAGGACAGAGGAATCATATTAAAGAAAAAAGAAAGGTAAGACTTATGGGGCCAAAAAAATAACAAGATGAAATGAACTTTAAAAGTTTAAACTAATGTATAAGAAATGATTTAGAATATAAATCTATTCTTTTGGAGAGAATTAGAAAGTAGCAAGCAAGAAAAAAAAAAAAGATTAGGCATCAAAATGGGCAGTAAATTGAATGAGAAGACCAAAATGATATTAGCAAATAGCAAAGGCGTCACTGGCTTACATATAGAGTAATGACTCATTATGAAATTATAGGTGTAATCCCTTTCTGTATGTGCAGATAATGATGCCACACATATGCTGCACTCTCTGTAGGATGTTTGCAGATTGTCAAGGATAAATCAGGGAAAAAATTTAATCAGAACACAACTTTTAAAGTCACTTTAAGTTTGGGGTACAAAAGTAGTGGAATCTCATTACTCATGATGGTCTCAAGAACATCTCAAACACTAAGAGAAAAAATGTAATTTACCAATAAAATACAGTAGAGCAAGGCTTCTCTAGAGTTTATTTTAAAGAGAAAACACCACTCAGATGCAGAGTGTAGCCACATTCCCTCTCTCACTCACGAAGGATGCACTTCCTAAATTTAGGGTCCATGATTCTAATTTATGACTCAGAGAAGTGACAAATTATACATTATAATATGTCATGCATCTTTGGGGTCATATAAAAATGGTCTTAACTAGTGGATCTTCAAATTTACTTTAAAAACTTTTGGTGTACTTATTAAAAAGCAAACGTATAGGCTCAGGGACTCTGTATTCTAATAAGCACCCAAGACTATTTGGATAAAAGTAGACTTTAGCCTCCACAAAAGGTTAATATTAAGTGCGTAATTCTAAGGGGATACATTATATGTTTATCCAAGACAGCAAATAGAAAGACACATGCATCCAAGGATAGCAGATTGGCAATTAAATTACATTTGAGTTGAAAACAAAAATAATGTGTTGTATAATCAAAGCATCCATAAAAGTTTTGGTGTAAATATAAAACAAGAAAAGGGACAAACTGATGGTTTCAAGTTTTCTTCTATGTCAGGATTTTCATAATGGTAGAGATTATCCTTGAAAGACAATTCAACTTTGTTTTAACCTTTTTAACTGAAAAGCAAAAATGCTTTATAATGTAATTTAGGAAACTTTTAGCTAAACAACAAGTAATAATTATAGTTCTATAAATTGACTAGTAGGATTTCATCAATTACAAAACCAAACAGCTTGACTTCTTGTTATTATTATGTAACAGTGCATAAACAAATATAGTTTTCATTGTATTGACTATTAATGTTTAAAAAAAAATGTGTCAAGTAGGTACTTAGACAAATACTATGTTTTGGGGCTCTTCAAGGGGAACTGTTTCTGTTGTAAAAGAACATGAGATTAACTAGCATTGCCTCCCCCATTCCCTGCCTTGTTTCTCAATAGTAGACACAAATTTGCTCTAACTTTGAGACTCAGTGATAAATAAACAAGCCATTAACTACACTGAGGAAGAGTATAATAATGTGTAATATCAATAATTCTGCAACATATGTGATTAAAATTACAGTTACAATTGGAAAAAAATAAACCTAGTGAAGTGGCAAAAAGTAAAATAAAATAAAATAAATGAGGCTCATATTACCTGATATAAGATTGAGAAGTCTCGCATCTCAAGGCATGTGTATTGAAAGCAATGTGTCCATTTAAAATAATCTCACTTTGTTTATACTCTTGTTTGAGGAAATGCTTTGACTCCAAAACTATCTTAGTGTTCTCTTTCACCTTTTAGAAATGATCCTGTATGAGAATTTCCATTAGGTTGTTTGTCCAAATACAGTACCAGCTGAATTCAAACCTGCTAATTCAAATTACTGTAAGGTTGCTCTGTGAGTGAGAGTTTTCTCACTGCTCATCCTCAAGAAAGTGGACTGAGTACCAGCCAAATGATCAGAATCAGAAGCAGGATTCCAAGGCATTCACACTCATAGAAGCCATGCCACTTCAATGATCTGGCGTAGAAGGAGATGGAGGTGTGGATCCAAGTAGGGAGAGTAAAAGTTTCAAACACAAAGTAAAAAGGTCAAAGGCAGATCAGAGTTGTAAGAAAGTAAAGATGTTGAGCATCTTTCATTAATAGAGTAAATTTATCATTTCACTTTATCACTTCTTAGGAATTATGGGGTATCATTTAGAGGTAGAAGAACAAACCAAATTTTCTGAGTCTAGTTTAAAGTCAATTTGTTAGATACAGTACTCTCCCAGGGTTGGGAAGAGGCCTGATCATAAGATGACTAATCATTCCTGTCTACTCTCTAGAAATGAGAATTTATATTGCTTCACTGCTTTTCCATAGCATCTGTGTTTAACCTGGCATATCATCTTCAGTGACTGATTTATTATTTTTAATTTTTTTATGTTGAACTACCTGGATATCCTTGCCAACTTGGTTTAGGGTCAAGATATTTAATTAGAATTAAATGGTAAATCTGCTCTGAGAACCCTGAGTCTTTGAGGAGCTTAATGGAAGAAGGATATGTAGCAAAGTCAGAATCCAGTCAGCTGCTCTTCCTTGAAAGGCTTGTTTTTAAAACCACACTTCTTATTCTCCATGTTTTCTGATTCTTATTTTAAAGTATTATACAAAATAAAAGGTAAATAATAAAGCACAATAAGGTTAAGATTAATCCTTGCCTTGGAAAAAGGTCAAATTGAAAAAAAGAAAAGACAGCTATGGTCAAGCATACAAAGCAATGTATCCATTTAAAATCTCACTTTGTTTATACTCTTGTTTGAGGAAATGCTTTGACTCCAACACTATCTTAGTGTTGTTCTCTTTCACCTTTTAGAAATGATCCTGTATGAGAATTTCCATTAGGTTGTTTGTCCAAATACAGTACTAGCTGAATTCAAACCTGCTAATTCAACTTACTGTAAGGTTGCTCTGTGAGTGAGAGTTTTCTCTCTGCTCATCCTGATTCAAATATCAAACAACCTTAAAGAATCAAATAAGGCCTTTTATCTGAATGATTAGAATTCTTTGAAGCAATAATAATTGTCGCATAATAGAAACCCAGAAACCTCATAAAGGAGTAATTTTAAGTAGGCAACAATACCTATAAAGCTTGCCAACCTTAAGATTGCAGACCAAAACCCATAAGCAGAGGGATGGATCTTTTCCATAAATTTTAGAAAACCATGCAACGTTATAGAAAAAGCACTGTTCTTTTGAGTTCTGGACTGCTTCTTAGTTGTCTAAGCTCAGTTAAGTACCTGAGTTGTTTTTGCTTTTGTTTTTGTTTCTATAAGGTAGAAATAATAACAACCTGCATACTTTTAGACTAATGTGAAGGTATAAGAAAAATTTAAGGTATATAAAAATGTTACAAAACCAAAAAATCATTAAACTCTGAGTTGTTATTACTTATCTGAGAAGATAGTCATGCTTCCTATATGCTCTGCAGAACTTTGGTTGTCACTTTCCACAATAATATGTCATGGTCTGGCTCCTGCGATAGCTTTATTTTTCTAGACATTGCCTTTTCAACTTTTGACAACTTTATTCTTAACCTACCCACACAAGCAAAATACCATCCTCATTAGCCCTCCTTCACAAGCTAATGAGGCTTAGAAAGCAAAAATATACTAGCCAGTGATTATATGGGTGGCTTATGTTTCTCTAGAAAGTACTCTTGTCTCTGGTGGCTTCTGAAATATTGTGAGTGTCTCGTTGGTAGCTGGACTCTACTGCACACAGGAGACCTAACTATTGAGTTGAATCCCTCTCCACTCTTCTATCGCTTTGTATCAATTAAGTTTGCTCAGTTCCATAGTCACAGATTTCTCTTCTGACCCCAGTCATCTCAAAATGATTGCCCAGAATCAAAAGACATTCCAGAAGAAAGATGCTAGAAAATTTAGTTCCATGAGAAAAAAAGGCAGTATTAGAGAATCAGTTTTAAATGTCAGTAAGAACTGCAACTTCTTGAACACTTACTGTAGGCCAGTCATCGTGACAATGCTTTTACACATGATGCAGAGTAACAATTTAAAGTATTAAATTTAGGTGTTTTCTTTACCTGGATTATGCCCCTTTTAATGCCCATACTCCTAACTTTTATTCAAAGCTCAGGACAGAATTTCTGTTTGTTTTCTTCTACAGAGTTTGGGGAAGAGTGATTTGTGTTCAGAATTTCCACACCAACTGAAGGAATAATGCTGAATGCTCCTGAGAGAAACATGGAAATGAGTATTTGTATGTATAGACTAAATATCTAGTAGAAGGGTACTCCCCATATTTTTGTTAGTAACAAATTTTTAGCTTGAGCAAGAAACAAAGGAAGAGAGAAAATTTGACCATGAGAGCAGAGAAAACCTATCCTCTGGTTTACAGCAACAAAGGCAACAGGACTGGAGAAAGGGGCATTTAGGACATGAGCTTCTAGACTAGAGAACATGACCAAATACTCTATATTCAAGCTGGGCAATGGAGAGAGAATTAGATGCCTGAGATCTGAAGGGGCCATGTACACTGATGCAATGGACATCTCCAAGGCCAGCTGGGTTAACTTATGCCCTCAGACAAGACTCTAAGTCTCTCATCAAGATCTAAAAGTATCTTATATTATCACTGTATAATAGCCTTAAATGGTGAATATTGTTGCTCAAAGAAAATGAGAATAAAATTGCAGATACAAATTAAATTGATTTTTTAACTTTGTATCTCTACTAGTCCAATAGAAGAAACAGTCCAAGTCAGAAATTATAAGCTAAAGAAAATTAAGAAAGCTTATTTTCTTCCAGCCATGGATTTATAAGTATAGATTGAGTCACACTGTATATTTAATGCTTCAATTAATCCCTATAACAGCATTATAAAGTAAGAATTACTCTCTTCCCTTTTTATAGATGGGAAAACCTAGATAGGGAAATTTAAGTAGCTTCTCAAGATAGCACAGCTAGTTTATGACAGTGCTGAGCTTCAGCCCTAAGTCTTTTTGACTCCAGAGTTATCTTATCTGCTATCCTATAAGTACCCATACCTTGAGGCTGAGTGAACTAGGGGAAATTCAGTGTTGGCCAATTATACAATGGACTCTTCTTAAAAGTAATATGAACCTGGAACACACTTTCGCCCCTTCATATTAGCATAGAGATAAAGTGAAAAGAAATTTTTGGTTTTCTGGTCATAAAAGTAAACCCTTTTAAACAATATATTTCATAAACTTTAATGCTTGTCTTTAATAGCTGCTTTTACAATTTTGAAACACTAACTAGGTTCTTCATAGGCATTTTCCAGTCTAATTTCTTTACATGGTTTTGCTTGATGGTGATTCACAAAAGGACAAAGCTTGTGAGGGATAAAAATCCATCCGTAGCCATCAAGTGATTTTCTGAAGATTAGAGACTTGGCTGGTCTGGAGCAAACTTTGGCAAGCCTCAGGAGTAGAGGAGGAAACTGGGAATAGTTCACAGCCTCTCCCTGGGGTCCCATATGCATCAGACAGAGTCTGGCAACATAAGGCCTCAGAAAGAGCTGCCAGCAGAGATTGGCACTTATGCGCTGACACTGAGAGGGAGACAAGTTGAAAGACAGTGTGCCAGCTGGAAAAGTGGTGCCCTATGAAAGCAAAGAGATGAGCTCTTGTGGAGGTTACTGAATAATTTCTGAAGTGTGCAAGGAAGATTGAAGTGTGGACCTAGGGGAATGAACACATGCAGGGAAATAATGCAATCGAGCCAAATGGAAGGCAAGAATGAATGAAGGATGGAGAAAGGGGATGAAAGGAAAGATGTAAGCCTTGATTGATTTAAGAAAGCCAGCCCATTAACAAATCCCTACAAAAGGAGCCTTGTGTATTTGATTTTGTATCAATTATATTAAGCAATAAGGTAAGGAAAGATAGTAGAGAAAAATAATCACTGTGTAAGGAAGGGAAAGACAGTACACAAATATGTATTAAAAAGCAGATCAATTTAATTTTTTCCCAAGATCTTACACTTTAAAACGTATAACCTTCAGGGCTTTTCTGTAATCATTTTTAACATCAGTTTTCTCATTTGAAATATGATATTATAATAGTTGATATTATTATTACTAGCAAAATTTATGATTGAATAAGCACTTGATATAGGCTGGGCAGTGAGCTGAGCATGTTAAATGAATTCTCTCACACAATTGTTCTAATAACTGAATAAGGGACCATAGTTGAAGTTCTTTATAAAGTGCCAGACTCATACTAAGTACTCAAAAGATTGTGGCTATTATTAATATTGCCATTGATATTGTTCTTTTTAGCTAGTTAATTCCTAATCTCAATAATATTCTTAATACACATCTATTACTATTCTGATGCCAGATAAAGTTGGAATGAAGAATTCTAATTCTACTTCTAACCTAAATTTCAGATAGATTTTTCTTCTCAAGGAGATGCTAAACATGTAGACTGGCTACAAATGCCTTGATCTCAGCCAGGATTCATAACTGCAATGTATTCCAAGCTGGAATTTCCCATTTATGCATGCAGGCATCTCATTGATGTCCAGATAAAATTTCTTTCTACTTTCTACTAGCTGAGCAAAAACATGTTTTTTACTCTTCCATTTCTACATACATTTTTTTACTGAAAGTTGTGTCCACATGTACTGTGAGAAGGTTGTTGGTCAAATATTTGTAATTACTACCCTTTCCAGCATTTGCAAGAAATTGAGTGCTCTCCAGGTATTGCTTTTAAAATAATTATCACAATTATTTCTCAAAATGTGTATGCTATTTTATTTCTCTGCTTACTCATATTTATCTTTAGCACCCATTCCAAGGTAAATTCTGTGATGGAAGAAATCATATTGGTATTCTCCCATATTCAGAAATATTTACTAAGCACACACTAGGTGCCAAGTATTGTTTCTAGTCACTAGGATACAGCAATGAACTGACATTCCAGTAGTGGGAAACAGACAAACACAACAAAAAAAGTAGGTGTGATGTTATGAAGAATATAGCAATATGAGAAAATAAAGAATATGCCTGTGTTGCAGCAATGAGAAGTTATTGGGATGGATAGAGTCTATTTTATCAAAGGTAAACAGAGAAGGCTTCCTGATAAGTGGGCCTATAATGATAAATAGAGGAAGAATATTTCAAGTAGAGGAGAGGGACAATAAGTGCTAAGATCACGAGCCTGGGGTTGGCTTTGGTGTGTTCATTACACAGCAATCAGGGGTCATATCTAGAGCATGGTGAATATAAGAGAAGGAAGAGATGAGATTGGAATGACAAGAGAGCACTATGGAGGCTATGTTGGAATGGTGGGGTCCTTATTTTATTCTGGGTAAGATGGGAACAAAACTGAAAAGTTTAGAGCAGAGTGACAGGATCTGAATTATTTTGAAAGGACTGTTCTTGCCTGTTGTATGGAGAATGGCCTGGTAGAAGTTGTTCAAGGGAGAAAAGTTAAGAGATTATTGCAATAGTTTAAGTGAAAGATCAATGATGATGACAGAATGGAGCATGACAGAATACAGTGAATGCTATTAAGGTAAGGGACATAGGTCAGATTCTCCATATATTTTGAAAGTACAGATGATTGAATTTGCTGAGAAATTAAATGGGGAATGACAGATTGAAAGGTATCAAGAATGACTCCGCATTTGGGGGATGAACAGTTTGAAGACCAGAGTTGCACTGATAAAAATAGGAAATACTTAGAGAGAAGGGACTCTAGAAGGTTGAAATTAAGAATTCAGTTGAAGTGAAAAATATCAACAGCAAAAAAAGTTAGGGAAACAGCTATATATAAAATTGTGGAGTTAAGGAAAGAGTTTTGAGTCTGGAGATATATATTTGGAAGTTATTGAAATATGGATAGCATTTTAAATCATTGGAGTAGATGAATTCACTTGTGAGGAAAACAAAGTAAAGGTCTGAGGACTAATTTCCTGGTACTCTAGCATTTAGTGCTTGGGGACATGGAGTGGAAATAGCAGACAAAACTAAGAGGGACTCATCTCTGACGTAGGAGGAAAATCAGTGGAAAATGGTATCCTAGAAACCAAGGGTCTATTGCTGCTGCTAGGTTAAGAAATATGAGAACAGAATAAAGTCCTGGGTTTGACGATATGGCAATGCCTGATAACTTTGATATGAGCAATTCTGTGAAATAATGGAAATGAATGCATTAAATGGAGTAGTTTAAAGAAAGCTTAGAAGGAAGCAAAGTGGAGTATAGACAATTCTTCAAGGGATTTTGCTATAAAAGGGATTAGGAAATGGTGCTATAGTTGAAAAGTGATGTGAAATCATAAAAACATATTTATAAGTCAACTCCCATTTATTAAAGGCATAAGTATGTTTACAGAAAGGAAAGAAAAATGATGGGAGACGAGTATAGGAGTAAAGTCCAAGATTAGGAGAATGAGGGTGGGACACACCACCTGAGGAAAGGACTAGGCAATAAATAGGAGCTCAGAGAGTTCTTTCCCTGTAAAGAAAGAAAAGGGAGAGTGTTTGTATATAGATGCACTGATAGTAGTAGTTTTGGTGTGTGAGCATATAGAAAGTTTCTTCCAATTCTTGATTGAATTCTCAGTATCTATCAGACTACCCAGCACATAGTAAGTGTTCAAAAACTTATTGAATGATGGATGTACATTATTAAATCTGCTTCCAGGAAATTTCTTAAGAATAATGCTCTGAGTAGGGTCTCTCCTTGAATTTTAGCTTACCCCTGCATGATAAAAATAGAAGAGAACGAGAAGAAAAAGAAAAAAGTTTTTCAAATAAGCTTTAAAGATTTACTATATAACCTCCACTCTTTGCCTTTCCTTCTAAAACAAAGATGTGAATAGAAAGGTATGGGATGTTGTACTTCTATTATAGAAGTAATTGGATATCTGTGACTCCTCTTACCCTCTCATAATATCTGTTGGACATAACTCTTGGCTTTCTCATTTTGGCTCACTTCCCAGAACTGTATGTAAAGTGTTTTCCTGAAATATTGAAAAGGAACCTACATTTTAAGTTCATCATCTCTTTTCCTGAAAAGTAGCTTATTCTTTTCCTGTTGAGATTGTATTTTCTTTGGGATTTTCCTTTACTATTAAAGTTAAAATTTGGTAACTACAGACTGCATACAAGCCAAGCATGTTGTGGTGGATAATTAAGAGATACGCACACCAATAAGGAAAAGAAAGTAAAGGTGACTGAAATGTGTTTTTAATGTGAATGGGATGAGAAGAATCCAATATTTACTTAGTCCCACTAGGTGCTAGCTCTCTCTATATATTATTTATATTTATCCATATCTCACACACACACACACACACACACACACACACACACACACACACATACACACACACACACACACACAATCATGTATACCTGCAAGGTATATATTTTTACTCCATCTTACAAAATGAGAAAACTGGAACATTGAGAGGTTTAATTATTTGCTGAAGTTAACACAAGAACCAGGGGTTCAATCCTATATATGACAGTTTTTGAATACATAAACTTCCTGTAGCACTATGTGGTTCTTCAAGGGCAGCAGAGCTGCCAGTGAATTGAACAATATGTGAAGATAAAGCAAAGCATAATTACTGAGTAAATTTTGATAAATAGCATCAATGGTCCAATAGTTTCATTGATTATACTTACAAGCTAAGTCACAATCGGTTATATCTAGTTGCATTCCTCTAAAAATGAAGAGGAGGTTTTCTTTTATTTCCAAATCTCTATTAATGCATTTTGACTTCGAAATTAACAAAAATGTACCAGGTCTAGATTCTTAAAATTCAATCCGAGATGGAAATAACTTGTCTTTTTGTTTGTTTTGATACCTTAACAAGTAGCCAGCTAGATTATAATGGGATGTAAATAAAGAAAACCTTACATGTCATATGTAAATGTATGTATGTACCTGTAATTACATGTATGTACATATAATTTTTTTCAAATACAATTTCTCCACAGGCAACTTGGCAGACGTAGTAATTTAAAACAGTCTTTAAATCAGAACTGAGTTTCCATCCTGCCTTCCCAGTTGCTGAATGAGATGTACACAGGTTACTTAGCCTAAGCCTCACAGTTTTCATCACTGAGGAAGGGATGACATACTATTACCTACCTCACAGAATTACTGAGAATAGCATTGAAATAATCCAGTTAGCACATTGGCTAACATAGAAAATGTGCTCAATAAATTGTTTCTGTCCCAAATGCCATTTGGAATACAGAGTAAGACACTAATAGTCACTTTAGAACCTGTGATAAGCATGAAGATTAACCTCAAATAGAGTACTGCTTTTTAAAAAGGTTCTAATGATTAAGCCTGATGCAGATAAATCACAGCATAGGCCACATGATTAAATTGCACCACCTATTTAATTGCATCTCAGGTGCCAGGTGCTTGTTACAATTCCTATCTCTGCTTCAAGGAAAGGCTTGTGTTTTATAAGCCCAAGAAAGTGGAAAGGGGGCAAAGATGTTTAAATATAGAAAAGACTGCAAATAGGATTCATGTACTCTTCCAAGAATATGTGTGTGTTTTTGTGTGTCTGTGTGAATATATATACACACAAATATACATACTAGACTGATAAATTTCTAAAAATATTTTGAAAATCTAGAGAATTTAAAAGAAAGAACTTTAAAAAATTTTAAACCCAGGTTAGTTTGGGTTTTCTTAACAAATCCCAAGGACCCCCTAGTCAACTCTCTAGGTCCTATGCTATTTCTGCAAATATTTATTTAAAAGAGGAATTCATGTCAATTCTTAGAAAGAAAGAGTAGTTTTCTCTTTCCAATTATCATGTCATTACTACATACACTTTTTGCTGAGGAATAAACCTGGGGAAAAATGACTTCATTCCCTCAGAGCTTTATCTCAATATCATAATATTTCCACAAATACAAATATTGTCCAACATTTCATGTTTCCATTCAAAATCACCTCCTTCACAAAATTTTCCCTAATGCCTCATCCAATAATTTTTTTCTGCTTTTATGAATTCATATACTATTTAATTCTGTTTGTCTTTCTCATCTTTATCCCTGTCTCTACCTCTATTTATCATTCTCACTACAAAAGTTTTTAAAGGGCAGAAAACATCTTTTCACACCTTTTATTTCCACACAGATATTAACACAAGCTTCTGGACATGTATAAATTCTTCTCTACATTTCTACGAAGTATTAAATGTGTTCTAGACACTAACACCAGAACTGGGTAGGCTATATTGAGTACTTTCCTTTTGCCACAAGTCTCAGTGCTCAAATCCTAAATTACAAATCTCTTTATCAAAGCACATTATCTCATTCAATTCTCAAAACTACCCTAGGTAAGTTCTAATATGACACCCATTTTGTAAGATAACAGGCAGGGACTCAGAGAATGTGAGCCATGGACCTAAGGTGCTAGAGTAATGATGTCTTTCTATTTCTTACTCCAGAGTTCATGCTCTTGACCACTATGCCCAACATGACCACTGTGGGTACTCAGTTAATGCCCACTCTTTGAACAAATAGAAAAAATTCAGGGACTATGTTTTGTGTTGCTATTCTCCAACACTGAGAAGAGATGTAGGGAAGTGATCATACTTTTTAAAACACTAGGAAATTCCTCACCATAAAAAGAGTAGATAAAAATTAACACTTAAATATTTCTTCACCTATGAATAACCCAATGATGCATACATAATACATCCTGGGTACTACAGAAAGCATTGAGTTTATTCTCAGTGACTTGAAAACTCTGTTACTTAGACTTAATGAGTTATAAAGGTCTTGGCCTTGTATTTAAAGTTTCAAAGTGAAAAAAGAATTATTGTCATTTCCTTTGGGTAGTGAGACCAGTTATTCAGGCAGTTAATCTTCATTTTCTGTCAATAATACTGTATTGTATTCTTGAAGTCTGCTGAGAAAGTGGATCTTAAATGTTACTAATACAGACAACACATAAATGTGGTGACTATGTGGGGTGATAAGTGTGTTAACTAGCTTAATTGGGTAATCACTTTACAATATATATGTATATCAAAACATCATAGGGTACACTTTAAATATATAATTTTATTTTATTTGTTAATTATGTTTTAATAAAGCTGAAAAAGTTAACCTTTATTTTTTATTCCAGTCCAAATGATATGAAAGCAATGATATCAAACCTTTCCTAATAATTGTTAATCCTCAAATATGATACATATCATGAACAGATGCCATTGCTTACCAACAGTATAGAATAAAAAATTGATCTAGATTAAAGATAAAACGGGATAGATGTAAGCCTTGAGCAAAAGTCTGTTGAGAAGAAGAGGGTACAGCTGGTTTGGTGAATATATTCATCTAAGTTTTTTTCCTATAATAAGAGTGTACTCTTATTATTATTTTTTTTATTCTGGGCTCTTATGTAGAAATTTAATGAGACAATATTGTAGTTGCTAGAACTGTGAATTAAATAAAGAAAAATACAGCATGTTTCTATTAACACTAGCTGAGCTTGTCTTGAAAATCAGGATTCGCCTTCTGCAATATGTGAAAAGCCTATGCTTCCTATGGAAAGGAAACTGAAATTGAGAAGGCTGTACTTGAGAATATAAAATACACATGTTAATTTCCTCAAAGGGGTGCATTTAAAATATGCAAAAAAAATCCGTTGGAAGTTCAAGCCCTAGCATTTTTCTAAAGAACCAGACATGGTCATACACCATAGTAACAATAGTTGCTTGATGGGTGAACATGGGCTTGGAAGTCAGAGTGCCTGGCTTCTGAACCAAGCTCAGCATTCCCTAGCTGCATACCCTTAATGTGTGTGACACAGCGTCAGTTTCCTGAATGAAAGTTCTGGGAGCACAGTATCTGCTACAAAGTGAGTACTCCAAAAGTTAGCTATGATTAGTGTTTTTACTTTTTTAAGTGGTTAAAAGTTTCTACAATCTTACTAATAAAAGAGCAAAACTATATAAGGAAAGTGAAGATTTGCAGATATTGCTTGAGGAATTCATAATATTGTGCCACATTCATTTTAAGTTGAGCAAAGTCAGTTGTTTGTGGAGGGTATTGTGTTAATACTTTTGCTTTTTTGTGTTTTAATTTCATTTTTAATTTTTCTTTTGAGAGATCTTGAATATGTCTGAAGAAGGGGTAGTCTATGACAATTTTCACTGTTACATGAGTGACAAGATTAACACCATTGGGGCATTCCAGAAGGTGAAAGAACAAAATTCCAGTCCTAAAAAGTTTAGTGCATATAAATTCTATTTTAGATGCTGTAGGAGAGCTCATTGTTTGCAAGAGGTTATTCAAATAGGGTCATTTTTGGTTGCAAAAAAATAGGCTTGCTCAAGTTACCTCAGAACAATGATTGATTTATGAAAAGAGCACTTGCAAACAAAACAAAGCAAAATAAAAGAGAACAACACAAAATGCTAAAGAATTCTAGCTCCAGGAGTTAAACTAGGTAGCTCCAGAGCCCAAAGCTGTTCTTCTTTCTCTCCTTTTCTTTTCCTCTCCCTTCTTCTCCCTTTCTCTCTCTTTTCTGTTTTTTTCATCCTCTTCCTTTTTCTCTTTTTTGCTTTCTTCCACTCACTCTTCAATAATCTATAGTCAAGAGCACTGGATTACACAGCCCACTTCCCACTCAACAAAGATGGCTGTAGGGGAGAATGTCTAAGAAGGATTTGAAATGGAAAAAGCACCCTAAAGCATTCCATCCTTTGCCTGGCAAGCTCTCTTGTTCCTGTAAATACATCAAAAAGGTCACTGTAGCATTATCCATCTATCATATATACCACTAATACAGGGCCCAATTTTTAAAAACACATGTCTTTCAAAAACCTAAAATTTGTAAGAATTAATTTAATTTAAAAAATTACTTAATCATTTATGACAGAATTAAAACTTCTAATCAAATAACTAAGTTTGTGAGGTTCTTAGTTCTAGCTCAAAGCAAAGGAACTTGGCCTTTTTATTAGCATGTTTTAACTTTATGTCAGGTAAATGTGCCAAATTTTTTAAGTTTTAAAAAATATTGAAGAGGCTGTAAAAATAAAAATACTGAAGAGGAAGTACTAAAATCTAACCCAAGTATTGCCTTCAGAGACTGAAGTTTGAAAAATGATGAATTCCAAACTTCATACAACAATGAATTTCTTTTGTAGGAAAATGGTGAGATAGAAAATGGTTTTATGTCAAGAGAAAGCATTGATATAGTTTGCACTGATCTGTGTTTCATCTCAAGATGAAAAGGGGAAAGAAATCACACTTGAGAAAGCTACAAAGTTTCCTGAGATAGAATGTTGTTGGAGCACTCTGTAATTGATGAAAATGTCTCTTGGACAAGTCTTTTTATAGGTGATTGGTGTGCCATGACTAGAGAAGCAGAAAAAATAAGCCATCATTTCATGAACGATAGGTAGACATTTTCCAATCATTTTCCAAGGTTTAACTTGAGCTCTATATAACATCAGAATCTTTAGTTGATTTTTTAACTGAAATATCTTTTATGGCAATATATGTGAGAATTGCCCAAGGCTTTTTTGTTTTCTCTTGAGATTTTAATCCAGAAACTGGAGGATTTTGTAAATCTCACAGCTGACCAATGACTCTAAAACTCTAATGATTATGAATATTCAAATAGGATGTCTTTCATTCACATATAATGAATATGGTAAGTATTGAAGGTATAATTAAAAACAAGACTATCATGGAATTTCTGTAAAAGAACAATTACCATAAAGGGGAATGCATTCTATACCAGAGGAAAAACAGAATGTTATGGTGGTCAGTACTGTCAAAAAATGTTCTGTATTTTCTCCCAAGCACATGGTGAAGTATACATCCTGCCTGTTAAAATTTATTGTGGCTGAACAACTTATTTTGACCATTGACATGGAGTAGAGGTGATATGAATCACTTCTGGATAAAATCTTTAGGAACAAGGATCCAAGTTACCATGCGTTTATTTTTCCTTTCCACAGTTATTGACATCATTCTCAAGGAGGCGGATCTGGAAACCTGTGTCACAAAGTGAAGGTGATGTAGAACAGGTCTCTTGGCAGATCTGTGATAAATATGTAGTACGAACAAGAAATAAACATGTGGTATGATAAACCTCTGAGAATTGTGGTTTGTTCGTTTCAAATCACATCATAACCTAAACTAATCCAGATTTGTGTGGGTGTTGCATGACGCATACAAAAAGTGTGCCTAATCCAAACTCAGGGAAACAAGAACTGTTTCCTTATGTATTACATACTAATGTACAAGTCATTTCCATTATCTTTTTACATACCAATTGTAAACGATGAGAACATAGCGCTTTGCACAAAGTATTTGCCCAGTAAATGCTGGTTTAAATTCAATGGGCCAAAAATAAAACTATAGCTCTAGAAATTCAGCTTTGGTGCTTTTCTGCAGTACCTGTTAAGCAGAATACTTGGTTCTAGACAAATCCTGTCCTGTTACAGTCTATAATTGGGGAAATTTACATGGATTTCCTTATTTCAGTGGTGACAGATTTTTCATCAGCTAAATTGAAATGACAGTTTCATGAATACATCATGATCTTTGTTCAAAACAGGTAAACAGTCAAATGCTATTTTTCTCCCAGAATCACTGTCCTCTACCTTTTTCACATACCAAGGCTGATAAACTCTAAACTAGACGTGGAACCCAAAATGCTAACTTGCCACTACAACACTGGAAGACAAGACTGAAAAATTGAAAATGTGATCACTTTTCAAAAAATTAATATACATTAGATGTCCTTCTCCCTAAAATATATAACAATCGATACAATATTGGTAAAGTGAAATACTTTGTTGTAAATTTGACTTCAATATTACTTTTAGATTTTCCATTCTGAAATTGCTAAGTGCCCTGCCTAAAAATATCTAACTTTGTTTTGTTTCTCCTTTATCATCATCATCAACTTTTGAGTAGTCAGAAACACCAATGCAGACCTAGGTCAAATTTAATTCTATGCAGTACTTCAGATAATTTGAAATTTAAAAAGATTTTGTATGAGTAATTTTAACAAGATTGGGTACTTAATGATTCAGCGGTATATTTATGATTTCAGGTATCCCATGTGCCTTAGGTACTCTCTGCTAAGTGCTATTTTAGTTCCTCCAACTCTTAATAACCTCTGTTTGTCTTCCACAAAATAATTTAAAAAGAAAGTCACCATCATACTTGCTAAAAATGTTTCTCATTGCACAATGCAGCATCTTCAAATAGATATTCATCCTACCACACACAAAAAAATCTGTTTAATGATCATATTTTCATGATTTATAGTGGTTAGCTGAAAAAAGATTAATCTAAAAAGACTTGATTAAGTCTATGCCAAAGCCATGGGTAAGAAATATTCAACTAAAGCAAAACGTTTTGTAGTGTATTTTACCTTTCATGAACTCAGATATACCTCTACATATAAAATAGACTGAAGAAAAAGACTGAATCTTTGTAACTTTTTTATATTAACCTTCCTATTAAGTGATCAAAAATAAACAAAAATTCAAAAATGGCTGATGGTATCTCTAAATGTGTGTCTGAGAGGAAAGAGGAAGCTTTTGATAAGATTTGTTTAATGAATCTAACTGAAGCCCATTTTAAAATGTGCCGATCATCTTGTGTGTTAAATTTCTAAGAAGAGGCTTCATTTATGTTTTTCTCCACCCAAATATGCAGACTTAGGCTATTCGCATATAATTTGGATGAGCACAAGATTAGCAGCCATAGTGCTCTGATTCATCTGATTTTTATGGAACCCTTGGGGATTGACTCAATGCAGCTGACTGGTTTCTTGCTGTATTAAATTGTCCCTAATATGATTGGCTACATCACAATATTACAGACTATTTGTCACAGTATGATTCTATGTTTGGTTTTCTGTGAGTTCAGGAAAGTTAGCTACTTTCATAAAGCTCTGATTTCTGATTGTAAAATTTGAGGATATGGTCATTACTAACGAATATCTTTAGGGTGCAAAAATGGAAATAGAGGCTGTCAGTAATGACACATTATATCACTAAAACAATGATGTAGGTTGTGAAGTTTTTAAATTCTTGAATCCTTTTTTGCAGCATTTTTTAACTTTGCTTTTGGAGTAAGTGTGTCTGTGCGTATACATGTGCATGCATACACACTCACATGTGCACAGGATTAGGTCTTGTTTAAATTTAGCCCAGTAGCTTCATTTACATGGGACATTTTATGGGCATCAGTGTTACATTTCATGACTTACCATGTGTCCCAGTGCGAAAGATATAGATTACGGTGTGAGAGCTAGAGTAATTACAGCCTTTCAAATCCTAGACTCTTAAACCTCCTCATTTCACAGGCACCATTAGTTTACTTTCTGAAAGCTAATTTCAGCATTTTCGCAGATGTTTTATGAATGTTATAAATGGGTACAAAATGAAGAAATATCCCAATATTGAGAGTAGTAAATATCATTGTCATGAGCCTAAAGCTTCTCTATATACATTAGAAGATAGTACTCTCCAAAGAGTATAATTCGGAGTTAAAAAAGAATAAATCATTGTTGTAATAATCATAAAGAAGCAATTGCATGCCAGTATTAGATATTTTCTGGGTAACCAGGTGCTAATAATTTTACTCTATTAATGAAGACTTAAAGTCATATTGGTCTACTCATTTAGATAGTGTTTGCTTCAGCATTAGGAAAGCTTGATGTGTTCCTTTTAAACTCGAGTTATTAACTTGACTCTGTTATTAAGAGATTGCCATCCTTAATTTAAGGGTAATTTACAGTGGCATCTATAACATTAGATACAAATGGGGCATTAGCTAAGGATGGAATAGAGGACTTCCATACATTTTTATGCTTTATTATGGCTGACAAAGAATAAAAACTGTGGCACAGATGGCAGATATTTTTACCCTGATTTTCCCCCCATCCTCCTTTCCTCAGAAATCTTAGACCAAGAAGACAGAGGCAAATAAATGCAAATGTGGAGGTCTGAATTATTTCAGGTCAAGTTCAAAAGTCTAAAGCATTATTTATCTCCCCAGTGTTAAATAAATCAGTTACTATAGAAGTCTACATACTCAATTCTTCACTATATGTGTGTGCGTAAATTTTTTAAGGACACCTAATTAAAACGTTTTAGTTCAGTAATTATCAGATGCTTAAAACAAGTCTTTTTTAGATTTGAGTCATTTGTATTTTGATTAAAAAAAAAACTTGATAAAGATGGGATTGCTGGAGTATGTAATTCCTACTGGGGATTCATTATCTTCAAACAAAACAAGTAGAAATTTCCAAGGAAAGCTCTAATGGCCTATTTCTCACAAAGGCAGAAAACAACGAAGTACCTGCTATTTCACATTTGGCTTTACCCTTTCTTGGTACTAGTCACAGCAAGCATAAGAATTGGTTATATCTATTTTAGTGATTCCCAGGCCTGGCTATGTACTAGAATCATCTAGGATGCTTTTAAAACACTTTGATGTTTGAATCTCAAACATTGAGAACTTTGGGGGTGGATATCTGAGTTTTTAAACTCCCCAAGCAATTCAAAGGTTCAGCTAAGGTTGAGAATTTTATCTGTTGTGCTGTGAGAAGCAAAAAAAAACAAACAAACAAACAAATAAAAAAACATTCAGACCAAAAGTATCCTTTACACTAGCTTGCCATAGTGCCTGATATTCCATTATTAAAGTTTTTCAATATATGTCTCCTATGAGCTACACTGTCCAATAAATACAGTTGCCATTAGCCAGACACATAGGCTACTGAGTACTTGAAATGTGTCTTGTCAAAACTAAGGTGTTAAAGACTTAGTAGGAAATTCAAAGACTTAGTAGGAAATAAAGAATACAAAAATACCACAATAACTTTAAAGTTGATTAATGTTAAAATGATATTTTGAATGTGGATAAAATGTTAATAAAATTAATTTTACTTACTTCTACTTTTTAATTAAAGCTAGTAGAAATTCACATACGTTACTTTATATTTTTATTAGAAATTGCTATGCTATGAAAATGATTTCAATGTGCTAAAGATGGTACGTTGGGAAAATTGTACTGATTTGTCAACATATTAGCTTATTTAAAACTTAGTTTCCATGGCTAAGAAAATATGAAAAATATGACAGGTGAATGCTGCTGGTGAGAAGACTGAAAAAGTTCAGATTATGGAAGATTTCTTTAGTTGGAAACAGGGCTGTCATGCTGAACCATGACAGCTAGTGACACAGATTAGATAACCTCTGCTTGCTTCACAACTAGGTGTTATTCTTGTCCCTGCTGTCTTCTGTTAATGTTAAGCAATGCTTTGAAAAATCATCTTTCCCTTTCCAGGATATCATAGAACTACTATGAGCCTTTTGATTTTGCAAATTTAGGCTTCTGTTTCAGCTATTACAGCACTGCCAACTTTCTTGAGAGAGTTGCTTTATCTTTCTGATCCTATATGTTTTCATCTGTAAAGCAGAGGTAATATTGCTCTCAGGGTTAATTAAATATTACCTTTTGTAAAATAAAACCCAATCCAGTGTCTGTACATAACAGAGTTTGATCAATGGCTTGGTCATTCTTTATCCTCCTTCTTCATGTGGACAACACCTATTTAGCCTTCATATCTCAAATTAAAAGTCACCTGTTTTTGCAAATCTATAGCTATGTACTTCCCTGTCTATTTTCTATAGAACATTGTTCACACTTTACTTCTTTGGTAACATATCCATTTTCCCCACTAAATTATTGTGAACTTCTTGAGGTCAAAGCTTTTCTACTTCTTTGTAACTCCAGTTTTTAGGCAGAAAAGTAGAACATAGCAGGTGCTCAAGATTTTCTGGATGGATAGCTGGATGAATGAAAGAATGAAAAGATGGAAGAATGGGAGGCTGATGTTTATGATTCAACCCTTGAAATTTTTGAATTTGGAATACAATAAAAAAAATTTTCAATGATTCAGAATAGTATATTGAAAAGGTAAAGAGAGTATAACATCTGTTTTTATGTTCCATTATGTGTGGTTGCTCATCTGCCCTGGGTTGGTCATCTGGTAAACAGTCCATAAGATGATATACTATGTTTGCCTAGCATGGTGTTATTCTTAGCTTTATGTGAAAAACAATCTAGGAAGCCACTACTTGCACTATCTTTAAGTTTTGCCTCCTTCTACTAAGGACTGGCTTCACTCCCAACTATGCTCATCTACAAGTGTTTTCCTAGCCAACCATATCCAATTTTGGCTTCTGTTCCATTGCTCACACAAATGTCAAGTATTCCTTCTCTTCCTTCTCCCACTCCTCTACCCCCACACCCAACCTGAGCCTTGGTAAATCCCATGTTCTTTAAAATACAATTTAAAGGTTGTTTCTACTATCTTTCCCAATCAGAATCTCCAGAAGTTCCATCCTCACACAGCACATTTAAAATGGCAATTAAGAGCTCTTCTTGATAACAACGATTACTTGTTTATCAAATGCTCTAGAGTTAAGATCCTGAATGAAAGGAACTACATTCTACTAACTGTATTCATTATGATGCCTAGGTCACTGGCTTGTATTTATAGCCATTAAATATTGTAGTAGGATCCAAGTGAATCCTCAGGATAAAATGGAGAGTATAGCTTTATACAGATTTTTAACTTTTTATATTTCCAGAGATCAATTAATTGACATTAATTATATGAGTCTAATACTTTATACCATCTGAATCTTTCCCAACACAGAAGAATTCTAAGTTTCCTTTGAACAAAAAGATGTGACCTGGACTTCATGTATCTTGCAGGCAGGGGTCATCGCTCAGCCTGTATGAGGAAAGGGCAAGGGTGGAACTGTTACCCAGAACAGAATCTGGTAAAGATGTCAAGGCATACTGGACAAAGTAATACTTCAATGTCTTACAACTATTTATATTCTTTATTCAAAATCTACCTGAGATGCAGAGAAATGAGCTTTTGATAAAAGGTTGAATCTCTTTAGATTTAAAATATAAAGGATTTATTATAAACACAATATAATTTTTAATTTCTTGGAGTTGTCTTTTATTTCAGCATTTATTAATTCCTAAATGATATTACACTTAGCCAGTTCTCACTTAGGATAGAGATAACTATAGGAATAAAATTTTTAAATTTAATTCTAGGTAAATTGCATTACTCAGAAAAATTTATCTGCATAATTATCATGTGACTCTTATATATGCTATAAATTTAGTGGTTCAGCCTCTAGCAACCATAACTCAGGTGAAAACCTGAGTTAACTGGCAAGTGATTTTTCTGACTTATCTCAGATATATTTTCTTATTGCTTGTAGATTGATTTCTAAAGCTACAGCCTGGCTTGCCAGGCTCCCCAGTTCAGCAATAGTCATGAGCCAAATATATATTTAAAGCTTAAAACCCTAAGACTATTATCTAAAGGGTAATCAAGAGAATTATTTGAATCCATAACAGTGAGTTTGAATACCTACTGAAATCATTCATTCTTACTTTCCTGAGTTCTTCCACCAAACTACTGAAGAATTTTGGCATGTTACTATGTTTCTTTAGTTTTGAATTCTTTAAGTATAAAATAGTAATAATAATAGTATCAACTTTTAAGGGTTGTTGTGAGAATTAAATGAAATCATTGATTAGGACATGGGAGATAATTGTTCAATAAACATTAGATATTGATTGTGTCACCAAATAGAGAAAGAATAAATGAGAAGTAGAAAGAAGAGAAGGCCAATTTATAGATGTGTCCTAATCTAAGAGAACATCACATAAACCTCAAAGTATAAATTGAGTAGTGGCACCCAGTGGAAAAAGTATTCAGAATCAATCAGTTCTGGGTCTAAATTCTAGATTGAAAATTTACAAGCTGTATGACATTAAACAGACTGTTTAATTTCTCTGAGCCTCCATTTCCTTATCTGTAAGAAGAAGTTAATAACAAATGCCCCAGAAGTTGTGAGGATTAAGGTAGATAGCAGATGCAACACTCTGACATTTAATCGATGAGAGAAGAAAACATAAAAGGGTTAAATTAGTGCAACATTTGAATGTGGACTGGTCTGCAACAGTTGTTGATGTGAAACATGCTTTGTGTACTTGGCAATTCTTCCCCAAATACAGATGAAAATAGGAAATCTTATATACCAGCAGACTATTTAAAAATAATCTTCTGGCTAAGCTACAGCTGTGCTATCTTGTTATCAATATTTGGGCCAGGAATGTATTCACCTGTTGAATTCTTTTCACAGGATATCAATAAACAGAAAGAGCACTTTTAAAAACTGACTGTACCATGAACAGTCCTCAGGGAGAAGCCCAGTGAGCTGGTGGAGATTACTGGGATGCTGCATAGAGGCTAATCTAGGCTGGAAGCAGATTAAAGAAATCATGTTTCAATGCTTCATTATGATAGAGTTTGTGAAGTGTATTTCCTAAAACACTCACAAAGTCTTCTACTCAAGTACCCTGGGATTCTTTTATGTCCCTAAAAGGCATTTATCTTGTCCCAACCATTCAGATAACTCCAAAGATATGATTAGCTTTAAATTTTATTAATTTGTTCAACTCCAAACTTTGCCCATAACTATCCAGTAAATGTTTCTTGAATAAAGAAAATAATTTATTTGAAATTAAATACATAACTATGATGGCACAGGAAATTAATATATCTTCTTTGGAAAACAATAGAAAAGTCATAACAAGAAATAAAATTTTCATTACCCTATGATCTTGTAATTTAGTTTTCTGAAATAATTCAACAGAAAATATAAAAGCTCTATCCATGATGATGTTCTCTGCTAAGCAATATCATTTAAAAAGTGTAAATATTTATCAAAACAGAACTGCTGAACTAGACTATGGCATCTCATCATAAAGTGATGTCTGTCCTAAAATAAACAAGTATAAAGACATTATTGCAATATTTTACAAACAACTTTTGACAACAGTAGCATACAAAAACCCCAATTATGCCATGTTAATGACTATACAAAATACATATGACCATGGATCGCTACTTCAAAAGAATGAACACACTTGAAAAGCTATTAACTTAGAAAGGTTAAATCATGAGTATTATCTTTGACAAAAATCTTTACTGTTGTTTTATTTTTTTAATTTTTATTACATTGATTGGTAAATAAAAGCACGTAGGTTTCAAGTATATAATCCAAAAAATACATCATCATGTATTGCATTGTTAGGTCACCACTCAAAGTAAAATCTCCTTTCATCAACATCTATTTGACCCTTTTATTCCTATCTACCTTTCCACTTCCCCCTTTCCCTCTGGTAATCACTGAACTGTTGTCTATATCTGTGAGTTTTTCTTTGTCTTGTTTGTTTGTTGCTTTTAGTTTTATATCCCACATATGAGTGAAATCACATGGTTCTTTTTTTCTGTCTGACTTATTGTTGCAAATGACAGTATTTTCTGTTTTCTTATGACTGAATAATTTTTCATTGTATATATGTACCACATCTTCTTTATCTAATAATCTATTGAAGAACACTCAAAATGGATCAAAGACCTAAATATAAAACCTTAAACAATAAATTACATAGAAGAAAACAGGTACTAAACTCATGGACCTTCATTTAGAGAGGATTTTATAAATTTGACCTCAAAGACAAGGGAGGTGAAAGCAAAAATATATGAATGAGACTATATCACACTAAAAGGCTTCTGCACAGCAAAATCAACAAAACAAAGAGGCAACAAACTGAATAGGAGAAGATATTTGCAAATAACACCTCCAATAAGTAGCTAATGTCCAAAATATATAAAAAACCTATATGATTCAAGAACAAAAAAATCAAATAATTCAATTTAAAAAATAGGCAGAGGACCTGAACAGATGCTTCTTCTAAGAAGACATGCAAATGACCAATGCATATGAGAGAAGATGCTCAACTTCACTAGCTATTAGGAAAAGGCAAACCCAAACCACAATGAGATACCACCCAGACCTGTTAGAATGCCTATCATCAACAGGACAAGTAAAAAGTGTTGGAGACGTGGTGGGAAAAAAAGATACCCTCATACACTGCTGGTGGAAATGTAAATTGGCACAGCCACTATGGAAAACAGTATACAGTTTCCTCAAAAATTTAAGAATAGAATTACCATATGACTCAGCAAAACTTCATCTGGGTATCTGCCCCCCAAATGTGAAAACATTTATCTGTAAAGATATATGCACCCTAATATTTATTGCAGCAATATTCATGGTGGCTAAGACATAAAAATATGTACTTTTATTTTTAACAATTAAAGAGAAATGATGGAAGAACCTTATAATATTTCTTGTTATTCAAAATACCAGGAACAGGAACATTAAGTACAATTGTGTGTTCATGTACCAGGTCATCACAGAAGTCACAGACTTATCACAGAAGTCATCATATTTTGTAATAATGACTCAGTTCATTGCCTTTCTTCCTCATTAGAGCACAAGCTTTGTGAGGCACTGTGATTTGGTAGGGCATCTTAGTATGTGTGTCTTATTTAGTGCTTATCTTCTGTAAAATTTTTTCAATTTTAAGAGATATGTGAATCTATTTATTCAAAGAAAATAAGAGAGGCAGACTACCTAAAACATGTCATTCCCATGCATTGGCTATTATCTAGAAATCTATTGCAAATTTATCTTTTTAATTTCAAGAAAGTAAATACTTAAACTGTTGTCAGTCATTTACAGCTGGAATTTCCTGAAAGCTGGCTCTCATAAGGAAAATTAGTCTTTAAGTGAAATGGGAAGTCAGAAAACACTGTCGGTAGAAGGAATACCAAAGATATATTTTTGCTTATTTTACAACCATGTGTAGGTCTAGTCCCTTTGATTTGAAACTGTTCTATTAGTAAATCAGTTCTAATATAATGTATAAAAAACAAGCTACCCTACAACCATCATTCAAACCAATACAGAACCCTTAATTATTTAAATATGTATTGTATATTGTAGCATTAGATTTACAGATGAACATCAGTTAATATGAGTATTATAGATGGGTGGGAATGTAAACTGGTACAGCCACTATGAAAAGCAGTGAAATTTCTACAGCATATCTAAGACAAAGTGACAATCTTTGAAATCTTTTACTTATTTAAATTCACAGTACAAAGAGCCATAGTTTTTAGCCCTAAAGAAATTTGAGGTCTAGAAAGAGCTCAGAGATGAAACTTTAATTTTACAAATGAACAAATGGAAGATCAAAGAGGTTAAGCAATCTATTCAAAATTCAAATATTAGACTCCATGTCAATGACACTTTCTCATATAGCATCAATAAATTTCTGAATGATGTCTCTAAAAAATGATCAAATTCAATGTTATGAAAGAAAGATTTGATTGTGTTTATAAAATTATATATATCAAGGCAAGGAAAATCTTCTCTGAGAAAAGACAAAATCCACTCAAATTTTCTTCATAGCTTTATAGTCACACAAATGAACATTTTGGAACTAGGAGTTACAATAAATATATATTTTTAAAATCTTTATTTAACCAAAAATATAACGTTTCCTCAAAATTTTATTTGATTTTATTTGCATAGATTCCTTTTGGGAATTTTAAGCTTTAGTGAAATATCTTCCCAATGTCTATCTATATTGCTACACAGAGAAAATAAATGAAAAGTTGATTTTTAAAAAATAAAACAATTTAAATAGCTTCACACCTCTTAAAACCTCTGTGTCTGGAAAGATAAAATGAAACTAATTTCTAGCAGTCAGCTTTGAAAGTCACCCTTCTAACATGCAAATTCTTTGATTTCTCGTGGTCACTGATTGAAAATAAAACACATTGTGTAATTTACAAACCAAAGACATAGCTAATTCATTTCAAAAGATTACTTTGAAGACATTTATTTAGAATAATTTCTGATGTTCAAAGAAATAATATCCACATGGAACTTGGGTACATATTTCTCTACCAACAGAATAATTTGCCACAAGCAATTACAGGGCATACATTTAATGTAATACCGCCTTTGTAATTTTCAGACAGTTAAACTAGTTTCTCTTGTCAGTTGAAAAGGTGTGAGGTACAGGGACATTTAAGACCTATTAAACATAATGACCCTTCCATCTTATTAAAGAAAACTAAATGACAAATTCCTTAATAAGACTCTTACATTTAAAAAGATGAAGAACACTGAAAGACAAATGATTTGCAGAAAAGATAATATATGAAAATGAAAATCTTTGAATTCTTAGATCTGTCTCTACAGTTTCAACCATTTTTCAGATAATTTGTATAGGTCATATCAAACTATATCTGAACTAGCCGACTGGTTTTCAATAACAGTATAGGCTTGATATTTAAAATTTTGATTTCGAGGTAACTTAAAAATAAATCATTTCTAAGTGTTAATTCCTAAATTATTAATTTTTAAAATGAAAAAAAGAAAAACTAAAGTACTTATTTATTTTATGATTCTTTGTATTTTCAGCCACAGAATATTAGATAAATATGATTTATAAAAATTAAACAAAAATATGCTTATGAAGATTTTAAGTTTTTCTAAATTTATGAAGTTAATCATTTTTAATCTAATTTCTAGTTTAGCTAGCCCAATGCTCCCCAAAATATAAAAATGTAACATTAATAGGAATATACAAAAAGAAAAATGTGTTTCCAATAAGTTTAGAATATTCTGGGTTAACATTAAATAAGCTTGTTTACTTCAGGATCTTTCTACAACTTTTGAAATGCTAATTTCTGTCATGAATCTGTACCCCAAGTATAGTATAGCATTTCCCCAAGAATATTTAATCATAAGTCACCTTTTCTTATGAAGCATCACTCTAGAGTAGAATTTACAGAAAACATGACAGTAAATACAGATTTAATTACTAATCCCAAAATGACTTTTTTCAGTCTTTATGATTCTTGAAAACATCAGATAAAATATTAAAAATTATATATAGGGGTGACAGAATTAGTTTCTATTACAACAAAAAGAATTCAATTAGTTTGATTAAAAGATATGGTGAATTTGAAGAAAAAGTACAACATAACATAAAGATATTGTATCCAACAAATCACTGGTTAAACAAAAATGGAATTTAAAATATCAGACTAGGAAATATAGATTAGGAAGACATTTGTATTGATGAATCAATTTAAACCTCTTCCAACTCCTATTTCCAATGTTTCCAGTAATCCTGGCACCAATAGGTTGTCCTATCCCCATTCTCTCTTTATGAGCATCACTGAAAACTTACCTCCTCAAAATATAATAGTCATCAATTCATCCAGAAAACATAAATGTCTTCCTCTTGCCCATAAAATCACTTATAAACTCACATCCCTGCTAGTATTTCCATTATCTATTCCTGTACAGGATGAAAAAATGATACTTTTACCCTTCTGAGTTCTTAGCTGATACCCTTATAATAAAAGAGAGTTATAAGAGAAAACAAATGGAAGTTTATTAACATTATACTGCACATATATACATGATAGATATCCAGAAAAAATTATTCCCAAGGTGGCTTAGCAATCAAGATCAAAAACCATCTTAATAGGAAAAGGAGAGAGGACATAGGCTTCTATGGGGAGAGTAAATGATTTTTAGGAAAGATGAATGGGCCCTTTGTAGAATAGATAGGAGGTCTGATAGTTTATGAAAAATTTTGTCTGAGTGTGCTGTCAGCTTCTAGTCTCCTCTTCTATGATAAGAGTCAATCCTCCCTAGTTGAATAAACTCCAGGGGACAGAATCTATGACAACTAAGTCTCTTTTAGAGGATTTATCTTTAGTCAGATAAGAGAAATTTTGAGAAAGCCTCTCCCTGAATTTGCTGTTTTTCAAGATCCTACAGCTCAAAATTATCAATATACTAAAGAAATACATTTTGAGGTGGCCTGTTCTACTACCCTTCACTTGTCTAAATTTTCTATTCAAAGAGACCTTTGGTCAAATTCCCCTTTATAGGACTGACAGTCCTAATTATCACAATAGATTTTATAATTGTTTTCTCTCCTTTGGGGGTGAAAAGATTAAAATAATTTATGACTATTAACAATGATTCAAAAGTCACATAAAAATCGGTGAACATTTAACTTCTAAAGATGTACTTCATATGCCTCTGATAAATGAACTACGTAATAACTGCAAAATCTTTTTGCGAAATTGCTATTAAAAATTTCTACCAGCTTGTAGTTAAGGTAATTACTGTGAGAGTAACTTGCTTACTGAATGTTTCTTTTATGGGATAATGCTTGTGATTGGACATTATCACTATCAATCATTTCCACAACAGAAGAGGTTAAATAAAGAACCAACATGCCCTTTCCCTTGAAACAGCAAAACACTGCATATGTACTCTCCCCAAAATGAAAGTCCCAACTCATGCTTTATAAGTCAGACAGAAAAAATTGAGACCCATATGATTTCATTCATATGTGGAATATAAAACTGAAAGCAATAAATGATCAAAGCAAACGAACAGAAAATCATGGACACAGATAACAGGTTAGAGGTTACCAGAGGGAAAGAGGGGGGGAGGTAGATAAGGGTAAAGGGAGTTAAATATATGGTGAGGAAAGGAGATCTGAATTTAGGTACTGAACACACAATGCAATATACAGATGATATATTATTGAACTGTGCTCTTGAAACATAATTGTATTAATCAATGTCACCCCCAATAAATTTAATTAATAAAATAAAAGTAGAGAACTAAAACCAATTAGCAACATCTGAAAACTGCACAATAAAATTTTATGCATGTGATAAAAAGTTAGAAGAAAAAAATTTGGTCTTCTGGTCTTTTTTTATTTTTAATTTTTGCCTCATTTCTTATATTTAAAAAATTAACAAAAAGAAACAAACAAAAAACCCTAAAATTAGGGCAAGTCAGGTGAAGAGAGTCACCCTGATTTTGACCAGGACCTAGTACGCCATGTCTCACTTTCACTCTGAGCCAATTCTAGAAAAAAAATAATTGGGGTAATTTCTCTGGACTCCAAACTTTTGAAGTTATTTCAGTATTAAGATCATATACCCCCAAAAGTAAAAAAAAATCTTTTATGTATTAATTCGGTACTCTAACCCATCAAATCCTTAAGACAGTTATGCAAGAATTCTACCATTGCCCCAGCTTTCTTTCTTAGCAGTGACACTGAATTCCTTTCTTTCCATTCTCTGCTAACCTTTATGTCAGGTTTATTCTGCCCCTAAAATGACCAAGCAAACCAAGCCAGATTCTTCTGTCCCTGAAGCAGGTAGGGCTGGCTTGGGAGTCTAAAATTTTCTGAATTCCTAACAGAGGACCTTGAAACCAGTTATAACCTTGACCAGTTTGCAAATTCATTTCTATCTCCAGCAACTTTTTAAGCTATCCACTTCCTTCTAAGTGCCCTTATTCTACTAGCTAGTTCTCACAATCTGACCACTTCTTCAAGTGGCAGTTTCATCATACCTCTTCCTAATCTCTCCAGGTCACATTGGCTTTTTTTTCTGTTCTGTCATCCCATTGCACTTAGAAGTACTTTCTACTAACTTTATTGCCGGTTTCATTATTTTCTTATTTTATCCAAATTTCTTCAAACTAGCTTTATTACCCAGTTGTTTTGTCTGTTATTTCTTCTTTCTTTACTAGATTGCAAGCTACTAGATGAAAAATCTAGATTCCATCTTCCCAGAGTGCTAGGAGACCACTACTTAGCCAAAATTTCTTGGTTGGACAATGGTAGGAAATTGATGTTGTTATCTTAGTCACTGGTATTGATTCATTGGCATGTTACGTCTACCTTACCATTTTATGACCAGGACACACACTATCCCTCTATTTGGAATACTGCTTACCCCACATTTTGTGTAGCTAAACACTTCTTACCCTCCAAATTTCCTATTAGGTCTTACTTCATCAAGAAAGCATCACTTAATCCCCAAATCCATTTCTTTGCTATAGCATTTTTCACAATTATAGTTGAATAATTAGTAATTAATTACTGCTACTCAGTTGTTCTCAATAGTGAGTGATTTTGTTCTTCCAGAGGACATTTGGCAAAGTCTGGAGTCATGTTTGATTGTCACAACTGGGGTAAGGGAAGGTTGATGTTGATATCTAGTGGGTAGAGGTTAGGGATGCCGCTAAACAACCTGCAATGCATAGGACAGCTGCTCACAACAAAAAAAATTATCCAGCCCAAAATGTCATTACAGCCAATGTTTAGAAATCCTGCCTAGCTCAATGGCATAACATTACACTGAATGTGTGCTTTGACGTGAACCCTCAAGCTACTGAAAATATTATAAGACTCAGCTGTTATAAAATTCTGAGATATTGAAGATGTTATCTCCCACATTGAACATTGTTCCCTTTGAGAAAAGAAAAAAAGTGTTTTTTTTTTCCTCAGGAAAAGTCATACTTTTTTATTCAATAAATCTTTTAAATTACTGTTTTTCTCTATTTCTTTGGCTGCTAGGAAGATTAGAGCCAAATTTGCTTCTACCTATGACAATAATATATGACTGTATGATATTAATTTCTACTAATATTACTGGCTTTATTATTTTCCTTTTTTGTTTCTTTTTATCCAAATTTCTTCACTTGTTTCTTTCCTTCTGTCAAACACATACAAATGTAGTTTTTAATAGAGCAACATTCTTATACTAATTTCTCATCAAGCTCAATGCTGAACAGTTCATCATCAAACAATATGTTTTGGATCAATACAGCTTTCAGAGAAAGAAATAAGAGAATAATGTTATTAATATTTGCAGTGTTATAGAATAACAATAGACTGTAAAGTGATCTAAAAGGTTTTTAATTTTAGTGTGAAGAAAAAGTTTATTCAAAGAATTAAAATGCATTGTCTAAGCTTACACAATAGCACTAATATTGTACCTAAGTATCTAGACTTCTTTTTTTTGTAAATTATTTGCATAAATTGGAAATAATACAAATGTCTGTTGCCATGTTCTTTGAGTACTGCAGACTTGAGGGTAGTACCAAGACTACCATTTAGGAAGTGAACATTTTAAACTTTGAGGTGCCTGTGATTTGTGCAGGAAGAACAACATGGAATGTAACATCTACCACTTCAGAGTTTCGTTGCCTCTACTACCTACTTTTCCAGCAGAAAATGACTAGTCAAAATGCTACTGCTTTCTACAACCTCCTTGGGGAGAATAATGGCTTTAAATTCATAGATTAGTATCTGTTTTGAGAGAGAAGCAAATGTAAATACCTCTTAGGGATTCTGTTTGATAAATCACTCTTTTTAAAGAGGCAGACATTAATCCCTTATCAGATATGTGATTTGCAAATATTTCCTCCCATTCGACAGGTTAACTTTTTATTCTACTGATAGTTTCTTTTTGCTATGCAAAAGCTTTTTGGTTTCATGTAATCCCACTTGATAATTTTTGCTTTAGTTGCTTGTGCTTTTGATGTTATATATATATATATATATATATATATATATATATATATATATATATATATATATATATATATATCATTGCCAAGGCTAATTTTAAGACATTTTTAAAATTTTTTTATTTTATATTAGTTTCAGGTCCAGAAGGCGCTAGAGTAATTGGGAGAACCAACTCATAAACTATATAAATGTTTAACCAATGTACCATATAACAAAGAATTTTTTATCTATGGTTTCTGGATTAAATATTTAAATATTTAATTCATTTTTAGGTTAGTTTTTGTGTGTAGTCCAGTTTCATTCTCTTGAAGAAATTATCTTTTCCCATTGAGTATTTTTGGCACTCTTGTCAGAGATTAGTTGACTATGTGTATGGGCTAATTTCTTGGCTCTCAATGCTGATCCATTGATCCATATGTTTTTATGCCAGTATCACACTCTATTGATTACTATAGCTTTGTAATAGTTTGAAATTAGGAAGTATGATTCTTCCAGCTATGTTCTTCTTTTTCAGGATTTCTTTGAATGTTTGAGATCTTTTGTGGTTCCAAACAAATTTTAGAATTGTTATTTCTATTTCTGTAAACAATTTCATTGTAATTTTGATAGAAATTTCATTGAGTTTATAGATGGCTTTGGCTAATTATGGCACTTTAACAATATTAATTCTTCCAATCCATGAACACAGGATATTTTTCTGTTTGTATATGTATTCTTCCATTTCTTTCATTAAAGTTTTACAGCTTCATTGTACAGATCTTCTATTTCCTTCATTAAATTTATTCCTAAGTATTATTCTTTGATGCTACTGTGAAAGAGACTGCTTTCTTTTTTAGAGATTTGTTGTTAGTGTATATAAATGCAACTAATTTCTATGTGTTGCTAGTAGCAATAAGTTCTTTGTTGAACTTCTCATGTTCATGCATTATTTTCCTAATTTCATTTACTTGTCTATATATACTTATATTCAACTGAAGAGGATTATTTTGAATTCTTTATCATACAGTACATAGATCTTCATTATTTTAACATCATTATTGGAACTTTATTAGTTTCTTTTGGAAGTGTCATCCTTACCTGACTTTCTCTGATTCCTGATTCCTTGCATTTGTAAGCAGTCTTCTGTTCCAGACTTTATAGGTTCACTTCAGCCAGAAAAGACTGTCACCAGTCAGCTCAGTTTGGGGTACTAGACAGGTTAATTGTCAGGATCTGTGGACAGGCAGGGCTTGCTACTAGGGTCTCTAGTTGGGCAAGGTCACACTTCCTGTGCTCTGGTGGGGGATGGGTGGAGATCCAGGTGTGGTACCATTGGCTGGGCTCCACAGTTGGGTGGGCCTGCAGTCTAGATTCTAGTGGGGCCACTAGGTGACCTTCTGGATTAGCCAGGGCTGCTGGTTGTATTCCATGGTCAAGTGGGGTCAAGTTTAGTTCTGCAATCACCTCTGGTCAAGAGAGGTCACAGACTGTATTCTCTGGCAGGGTGGTAACATTGGTTGAATTCTGTGATTGAGCAGGGCTGTGGGCTTGGCTGTACAATTGTTCCTGCTCAGGTGAGGTCTCAGGCTATGCTCCTCACTTGGAGCCACTGGTAGGACTCCATGTTTAGGTTGGGCCACAGAGAGGGCTTCACTTTCAGATAAGGCATCAGGCTGTACTCTGTGTTCAGGTAGGGCCACAGACTGTGCCCCAAAGTTAGGCAGGGCTACAGGCTATGCTTTGCAATAAGGTAGGCCATTGGCTGTGTTTTGCTGTTGGGAAAGGTCACTAGCTGGTTGTAGATTCTATTCAACAATCAATAGGGCCATGGTTTAGGCTCTGTTGCAGGAAGGGCTGAAGGCTGGGCTCCCAAGCTGTCCAGTGTCACTGTTCAGGATCCTGTGTTTTGTGGAGCCAAAGTTTATACTTAATAGTTGGCCTGAAGTGCTGGCTTGGCTCCCTGCCAAATAGGACTATAGGATGTGCTCTATAGCTGCCCAGGTTTTCTGGCCAGACTTTCTAATTGGACTTGACCAGAAAGTGTATATAGTTTCTGTGAATAAGTAGAGCATAAAAACATAAATAAAATAAATTAAATTTTCTTTCTTCTAAAAATAGCCTCATATTTTGTTACAAACAGTTACTTCCAGGAAGTTAAAATGTTGATTACAAAAATCAAACACAAGTTTGAAATTTTACTTCTGACCATCAACCATCATTTAGGTTTAATTGTTTTCCTTTCAGAAATGAAGATACATATAAATTATATATACTTTGTCTCCCTAGTATAATTTTTAGATCATATTGTTACTAAGAAAAGTGTTCTTTCTGACATAATTCCACATACACATGGTATAAGATCTTGTCATAGTTATTTCTTTATATCTTTCATTCATAGAAAAGGATCCTCAGGGAATGTCTACCAAGCAAACTGGAATTGAAAATCTCAGGTTAAAATAAAGCTGAATAGCTAAAAATAAATGTAACTCCTCTGAAGAAAGTATATTTTTTTGTATGAGTCACACACTACAAATAGTTGGCATTTTAGGAAATACAACGAAAAGTTTTCTCTCTATTTCTCCTTCAACTATGTTTCCATGTAAGCTTTTATTGCGTAGTTTTAAGAGTGGGTTAGCACTTTTGTTATTAACCCCATTTTTCAAGAGTTTATAATAGTGTTGAAATTTCTTTTCTACCTTTCTTACTTGATATTACTAGAAAATTCAATTATCTGCTTGGAAACTCAAAAAGACTCATTTTAAGTGTTTTTGTATTTCTTTTTTACTATTTTATATTGAAACAAAAATAAACTTCTCTTCCGACAACACAGGAACTAAAATTTCAACACTCAACAGAAATAAACAGGCTTATTTTATTCTCATTACATCATTTAATTATTTTCTATTATAAAAAAATAATTTAAGCAAAACAAGAAGACTAAAGAGTGACCTCAAATTTTTTTATTCAATAATTTTATTAAATAATTTTTTAAATTAAAAAGCTTTCCATTATCTTTTCATTTCTTCTTCTATTGGAATGGCCAAATTTTTTATCTAACCTAGTATTATAAAGAGAATGATACAAAATAAATGTGATGTCAATAGTTTCTGAAGGTCCACAACAGATTTCAGAAACATTTACTGAGAGCATTGTTGACACTCTAGAGATATTAAATGTAGTTTATATAGATATGTAATGTTGTACATTCAGTTTTAATAACTAGAAAAGCTTTTTACTCATATATAAAATATGATTTTTATAATTCTATTTGATTATTATGACTAGGGAATCCTTTATCCTTTTAATGTGTTATAGTAATATAATTGAATATTACCAATGTGCATATAAAAAAGGGAAAATATCCATTTATCCATTTAGACTACAATAATAAATTAAAAACAGAAAAATATCTTTTTCAGATTTGTTTGTGAAATGCCTTATATTCCATGCAGTTATCACAGGGGTGTCTAAAGTTAGTATAGAACAGAAAATGAAGAACAATGGGAGACTTCTGGTCAAGAGGGTGGAGTAGGTAAACACTGTGCTTACCTCCTCCCATAACCATATTTAAATTACAACTAAATTATAGAACAACCACCCTTGAGAACCACCTGAAGACTAGATGAACAGAAGTCCTATACTAAGACATAAATAAGAAGCCATGTTGACACTGGTAAAAGTGGTAGCAACTAGAAATGGGTTAGTTCCACATGCATGTATGATGGTTAAGATTTGGGATTAGTATTCTTGGCTTCAGAGGTGCCTCCTGAGAAGTGAGAAGTCCCAGCTCTACAATGGGTTCCTCAGCTCAGGGTTCCAGCGCTGGGAAGAGAAGTCCTCACAATATGCGATTGTGAAAATCAGCAGGGATTCTGCCTGGGTGAAATAGGGGGCTGCTGTAGACCCAGGCATCTGCTTAAAGGGCTGGCATGCAGACTCATTTGCTCATAAACACTCACCTTAATCTCCAGTAAAGAAACAGCAGCTCAAAAACCTCCAGGGACATAGAGAGAGAAACTAATTTTTCCAGCTTCAGGGCAAGGGCTGGAGGGGTAGCTCTCATCAGTGATTGCAGGTGCCATTGTTTCTTTGTTGAGTCCTCCCCCAACATAGCTGAAACATACAGGCAGACACCAAATCTGAGTCTCCACTAACCCGGCTAAAATGGTTCTCATCCCACCCTGGTAATCCCAGATCCTGCCCCACCCAACTCACACACTGGCCCAACTCTTTTTTAGCAGCTGTTCACATCCCTAGACTGGGCACAGGCAGTGGTTGACCTTGGCCTGTATTGAAGCCCCTCCAAGGGGCCCCAGAACCAATAAGCCTGGTGACTGGCTTCAGACCACACCAGAGCACCACCTAAATAGCACCACAAATGATGCACACTAGGGTGCTCAGTAGGCACCAGAGTCCTGCTAAAGTAAAACTAACTCTAGGGGCTTAGTCCCCTGCACAGCAGCTCATCCACTGAAGTCACAGCCAGTCAGCCTCAGGGTCCATCCCACCCATTGTCATGACAACAGCAATCAAAGCTCAAATACAACAGAAGGGCACACATAATTTATACAAGTTACATCTCTGGAGGACCCAGCTCAGGTGACTGAGGAATCTGTACCACTAGGCCCCCCAGGACACCTAATACACAAGGTCACCCTGCCCAAATTGAAAGACATTGCAGATCTACCTAATAAAGAGAAACAAATACAAGGAGTCAGCAAACATGAAGAAATAAAGAAATATGTCCTAAATGAAAGAACGGGACAAAACTCTAGAAAAAGAACTAAATAAAATGTAGGCAAGCAGTCTACAAGATACAGAATTCAAAACACTGGTTATAAGGATACTCAATGAACTTAGGTAAAGAACAGATGAATCAGTGAGAACTTACACAAAGAGATAGAAAACATAAAAAAAGAACCAGTCAGAAATAAAGAACAAGATAACAGAAGACTGCATTAGAGGAAATCAACATATTAGAGAAAGCAGAGATCCATCAACAATTTGGAAGACAGGGTAGCAGAAAATACCCAATCAGAACAGCAAAAGGAAAGTAATTTTTAAAAGATGAAGATAGTTTAAGAGGTCTCTGGGACAACATCAAAAGTGCCAACATTCACATGGGGGTACCAGAAGGTGAAGAGAAAGAACAAAGAATTAAAAACCTATTTGAAGAAATAATGATGGAAAACTTCCCTAATCTGGAGAAGGAAATAGACATATAAGTCCAGGAAGTACACAGAGTTCTAAACAATAAACCTGAAGAGAATCACATCAAGACACATCATAATCATAATGCCAGAGGTTAAGAACAAAAAAAAATTTAAAAATAGCAAGAGGAAAACAGTTAGTTACATACAAGTTAGCTCCCAGAAGAGTGTCAGCTGATTTCTCAACAGAAACTTTGCCCACTAAAGGGATTGCTATAAAATATTCAAAGTGATGAAAATTAAGAATCTATAACCAATATTACTCTACCCAGCAAGGCTACCATTTAGAATTAAGAGACATGTAAAATTAAGGAGACAAGAAAAAGCTAAAGGAGCTCATCACCAACAAACCAGTATTACAAGAAATGTTAAAGAAACTTCTTTAACAACAACAACAATAAAAGATCAAAAATATAAATAATAACATGGCAATAACTACATACTTATTAATAATTACTTTAAATGTAAGTGGATTAAATGTTCCAATCCAAAAACATAAGGTGGCTGAATAGAGAAGAAAACAAGACCCATACATATGCTGTCTATAAGAGATCCATTTCAGATTTAAAAGCACACATAGACTAAAAGTAAAGGGATGATAAAAGATACTTCACACAAGCTGGATAGCAATACTTATACCAGATATGATATGATAGACTTTAAAACAAAGGCTATAAAGGAGATAAAGAAGTACATTTCATATACAATAGCCAAGATAAGAAAGCAACCTAAGTGTCCATTAGCAGATGATTGGATAAAGAAGATGTCATACATACATACAATGGAATATTACATATATACATACATACATACATACACACACATTCATACATACATACATACATACATACATACATACATACATACATACATATAATTGAAACAAAAGACATTACCACTGCCAGGTTGTTGAATTTATATAGCACAAACACACAGCAAGTAATCTCTCCCAAGAGCTCTGTGAAAGCTGACAAAATCATTTCTGGGGTAAAATACTTTTTTTTCATGAAAAGCCTCTCTTAGTAAGTTATACATGCTTGAAAAAGCTGTTTATAGATTTTTAAAAAATCCAATAAGAATTGGAAAAGTGCAACAGAGCAGCATTAGACTCAAATCAACATTTTTCAGAAGTATTGACTAGTGATACATTTTTATTGAACCATTTTCGAAGATGAGTCTTCAGTAAAAACCACTAGTTTAATTTAATCAATAATAGGATTAAAATGGTTTAGAATCTAATGAAGTAAAACATAAAAGTGATTGGCTATTTCATACATGTATTTGGATACAGTTAATATATCTGCTCTGTTTTTGATATTACTACACTATCTAATAATAAAAAAAACATTACAGGGTAAACATTTTTAGCAAAACCTAAATTATAATAGTTTTAGTATCTTTACCTTAATTTGTTTGACCTCTGTTAATAATTAATATGAAACTATAACATTCCATGATCCTTACAATATTCAACTCCCTCAATAATCTTTAATTACTTTCGGTTATAATTTTGTAGATGAATTTAAATTTTGAAGTCTATATTCAATTTAAACAAGTACAACTGAATTGACCTAAGATGCTTTACCAGTCAAGACTGGAGTCCAGACAAGCTTCATCTATGAATCAAACATTTGCTATTTACTGCATAAAACAAGAGCTATGGAGTATCCTGTGGCTTCTGGACAATATATATAACTATATAATATAAAAGATGTCTTTTCAGTCTGTTCTTCACACTACTCCATAATCTATCCTAGCATTTGCTAAAATATTTTTATTGACTTATTCTTACTCTTCACATTTTTCTTATGGTTTTATAGTTTGTTTTTCTATGTAGAGCAGTACTTACTCAGCAAAATTTCAAACAGAATGAATTAAAATGAAAATCTCATAGTTTCCTCAGTTCTTTACCTTTCCTACTACATTTTCAAATCATTTCTTTGATCATTGTTTTTATTTTACTTCAAATAGCAAACACAACTGAATTCTGATCAAAATCTTTCAATATACTTGAAGAGAGTCATCTGATTATTCATAAGGTTTTATTTGGCTGGAAAATACACATGGTTGTTTGAATTAAAAGTGTTCCTGTCCTTCTCATTTTTGGATCCCTTCAGACTTAGGTCATTTCAACATAGTTTGAGTTCAATAAATCTTAGTTTAATAATGGAGTCACATGAAGAATTCATAAAATTATTTAAATCAGCATATATTTATAATTATAGCTTTATCAAGCCAGTACATTTTTCATATTTATTTTTCTTTGTATAAATAGTATATTTTGTAATGGCAAAAAAAGTTAAGTTTGAGATTATCAACTAAGCAATGCTATAGTCAAAGAAGAAAGCTATAGGTAAATCTCTGTTTTAACATACCATAGATATTACAGTTTATGGTTGTTCTGAAGCCAAATACCACAATGTGCTTTTCCAGATTTTGGAATGTATTTGAATGGAAACATAGTGTGCATGCACACACACATACACACAAATAAACCTACTGCCACCACTAAGTCTTGCCTAAATTTTATCAGTTGTTCTTAGATATGTTAATACTGGGACTATAATTTGGCGCATGAAAATTCCAACCTTGCTAAGAATGAAATATGTGGAAACTCTGGCAATGTTTCTGATGTACTTCATGGATGACAAGTCTGTGAGAATGATCTAGACTATTGCTAATCAAAGTATGGTCCATGGACCAGCAGCATGCTCCAACCTAGGTAGGAGCTTTAGAAATGCTGTTTCTCAGCACTCACTGAAGTTCTACTAAACAGAATCTGTATTTTAACAAGATTCCCATGTGATTCATATATGGATTAACATTTGAGAAGCACTAGTCTAAAAAACAAAATCACCTTAGAGCAAAACAAGAATCAGATTAAAAGTGGGTAGACAATCTGAATAAACATTTTCCAAAGACAAATACAGGTCAATAGATACAAAAGATGCTCAACATCACTAAGCATCAGATAAATGCGAATCAAAACCACAATGATATATCACCTCACACCTATGTGAATGGCTATCACCAAAAAAGACAAAAAAATAAGTGTTGGAGAAAATTTAGTGAAAAGGGAATGCTTTGTGCACTGTTGGTAGAAATGTAAATTGAAGCAGTTACTGTGGAAAACAGTATGGAGGTTCCTCAAAAAATAAAAAAAAATATAACTGCCTATGATCCAGCAATTCAACTTTTAGGTATTTATCTGAAGAAAACAAAACACTAACTTGAAAATATGTGTACCCCCATGTTCACTGCTGCATTATTTATAATAGCCAAGATATAAAAACAACCTAAATGTCCATCAATGAATGAATAGTTTAAAAATGTAGCCTTTCACAATCTCTCTCTCTGTCTCTCTCTGTCTCTTTCTGTCTCTCTCTCTGTCTCTCTCTCTCTCTCTCTCTCTCTCACACACACACACACACACACACACGCGCGCGCGCGCGCGCTCTCCCCTCTCTCTCGGTATATATATAATATATATTACATTTATTATATATTATTATATATTATATATCATATATTATAATGGAATATTAGTCAGCCATGAAAAAGAATAAACTCTTGCCACTCTCAAAAACAGGGATAAAACTTGAAAACATTATGCTAAGTAAAATAAGTCAGAGAAAGGCAAATAACCTATGATGTCACTTATATGTAGAATTTTAAAAAAACAAAAAAGCTCACCCAAAGGTACAGAGAAGATTGGTGGTTGAAAGAGGTGGGGGATGATGTGTGGGCAAAATGATGAAAGAAAGGTACAAACTTCTAGTTATAAAATAAACAAGTCATGGGATGTAATGTACAGCATGGTGACTATAGTTAATAATACTGTACTACATATTTAAAAGTTGCTAAAAATAAATCTTAAAAGTTCTCATTACAAGAAAAACAATTTTGTAACTATATGGTTATGGATGTTAACTAGACTATTGGGGTGATAATTTTGCCATATATTCAAATATCAAATCATGTTGTGTACCTCAAACTAATATGATATATGTCAATTATAACACAATTTAAAAATTAAGGGGAAAAAAGATACTGATACATGGACAACCACCCTCACAGATTCTGATTTAATTGTTCTGGGTATATTCTATGCTTTGGGATTTTAAAAGCTTTTCAAATAATTTTTTTTATGCAACCAAAGTTGAGTAAATTTGTAGTGTGTATTGGAATAACCAGGAAACAATAAAAATGTGAAGGGTTAGGCCATATGCTACTTTGAGAGTCTGAACCTCTGAGCTCCAAATCAGTTCTCCAGGTGTTTCTGGCACACACCAAAGTTTGAGAGCAACTAGTCTAAAGATATTCTATTTAAGAGGTGTGGAAATTTCATTGGCCAGACAATGCATATAGATGAGATGTCTCTATAAGCTTTGTGGGGAGCAAAGTTCCAAAATTGTGCCCTGCCCCTAAGATTCCTATTGTCTAGTTATTTAATAAAACACTAATCTGGGTGCTACTATGAAAGGATTTTGCAGATGAAATTAAGATTACTAATTTGCTGACCTTAAAATAAGGAAATTACCCTGGATTATCTAGGTAAACACAATGTAATTACAGGAGCCTTTAAAAGCCACAAGAATAAATCAGAGAGTAGGTGGAAGGGGAAAACATGAGAGATGTAGTAGAAAGGTAAGTCAAAGAGATTCCAAATGTTAGGAGAGTTCAGTGCATATTGCTAGTTCTGGGATATAAGGATTAAGGACAAGGGCAAGAAGGAGATTTCAGAAGCCAAAGACAGCATTCAACTGATAACCAGCAATGAAATGGGGACTTCAGTCCTACAACTGCATAAACAATACCAAAACATCCAAAAGTTAAAACAATTAAGATTTAATAATTAATATTGAGGAATATTAATCTTATAAAGCAGGTCATTCCCCATTCCCCTAAAAAAACAAATCTGAGTTTAGATAAGTCTAAAGTTTTGCAACTTAAATATTGCAATTTCTTCTTTTTCCTTTAAAATTGCTATAGAATAAAGAAATTTAATTCATAATTTCTATTGATTAAGTATGGGAGAATCAACATTCTTGTTTACCTGTTCTCTCTTTTTAAACCTCACTAAAACATTTGTAAAAAAAATAAAACAATAACCAAATTTAAACCATAAAGATAAAGGAAGAACAGATAACAGTGAGTCTCAAAATATAGAAGGTGGCAAAGAGAATAAATGGTACAGACTTAGCTGACAAGAAAAAGTTGAGGTCAAAAGATAAAAATTGATTCAGACCATATAATATATAAGAGCTCAGACACTGGAAGCACCAAATGACTCTAATAGTGGGAGTAAAGAGTAAAATCTAGTAATTCTCCAGAATCCCCCCCCCCCAAATTCATGAAATTAGGAGCTTTCCCCAGTATAAAAATACTAGAAGCCTACTTACCACACTTTCTGAACTTGGGTGTACCTGACACAGGTGAGTACAATGATACAGCAAGTAAAACGATGTACACTGAATTTTGAAAATTATTTCCTATTCTTGGCTTTCAGGAAGCTGACAGTCAAGCTCATGCTACCTAGTTAAGATTTTACATAATTTCTTTCCAATAAAATTAATCCACTCAAGAGAAAGAAAACTTCAGGCACTCACTTTTGGTGTCTTCTCAATGTACTGGAAGATATTCATATTGTCACACAATTGTGAGGGCCACCAGTCCATTAATTCTCACCATGCAGAGAACATTGTTATCTTTTTAGTGCTTCTGTCTTGAGTGGGAATACAGAACTAAGAATTCCAAAACCTTTGAAGAATAGCTCTTACATGGAAAACAGTCACCAATATAAACAACCAGAAAAGAAAAAAGTAAAGTTGGGGTGAAGAAATAAACATAATATTCAAAAGCTACATGTATGTTCTCAGTGAGATAAGACATTAGAGTATGTTTGCAAGTTTCTAAAACAAGGGCAGGATGCTATATAATTTTTTAGAAAACAAAAAAAATTCTAAGAAATTAAGTTTATGATAGCAGAATTTGTTCATTCTTTTCTCTTCTTTTCTTTTTGCTTTTCTTATTTTTTTTCCTTTTTTTTTAATCTATAGATGGGTTAGAAGATACAAATATCTCAGAAACAGGTAAAATAAAAATGTAAAGAGAGGAAAAATAGTCACCAAATCAAGAAAGCAAACCAAAAAAGAAGAAATATTATGTCCAAGAGGTGGGGGAGGAAGGGGGAAGGGTTAATACAGTATTGAATTGAGAGGAGAAAAAGAATTCCCAGGATCAGTAAATGAGTGTTTCTAGAAAACAGTTGTGCAAAGGGCCTAATAATCAGTAAATTGAGGCTGGAGGAAAGTGACAGAGAACTCCAAGAGAGGTGTTGGAAATTTAAAAATAAATAAATAAATAAATAAATAAATAAACAAACAAACAAACAAACAAACATAGGTGGTTACCCTCTGGATTTGACCAAGGTTCTGATGATTTTCCTTATCAACCTCATAGTACTTTTTGACTCAAAACCATAAACATCTATTACATAGATAATTTGAAATAAATCAGTTCAGCTCAGGCTTTCTTAATAATGTAACAAGCACTTGAAATAACCACTTTTTCCTCAAACAAAAATCATCTCTTGTTGAATATTTCTTTAAATCAAGAAATAAATTGGTATAGCTTACAATAATAAATTCTCATTTACTGATTCCTTAGTTTTTTTCCCCACAAATTTCCCTCAACAAACATAGATTCACTTTATATTTAGTAGTTTCTAACTTATTACCATTTAAAGTGTTCATTTAATTTAAAAAATTACCTGCACTATTTATTTTGAAATGTAGTTAAAATGCATGCAGAAATAAATCAAAATTACAATGAAAAAACAGAGAATTTTTTTGCAATAGTCACTTTTTGCTCAAAAATTGTAATATCATTTCACTTTATATTAATAAATTCATTAACTAAATTAGTCACAAAATAATTATTAATAAACTTTTGTCTCTGTTGGTTGTATTGATCTAAATGAGTATACTATTTTGATCTCCATTTCTTTATTTATAGATCTTTCCTCACCTGGAAGTCTCTTAAGATAAGAAACATCATGTTGTCAAGTTGGCTTGATAAGGTTGCTACTTACCACCTATTGAAACATTAAATGAGGCTCAGCTCATTTCCTTGAGGGAGTCATATTAAATAAAGCAACCTTGAGTATGTCGTCTAGGACAGAATAGGAATAATGGCAAAAATTAAACATACCTAATATTGTATAGCTGCCTAAAATAAGATTTATTTCTCTCTTGTGGCTTCTGACAATACTTACCTATCTATTTTGTCAAGTGAACATTCCCACATTACATGGTATGACATGAAACAGCCTAGATGCTGAAAACATATTTTTAGAAAATGGCACGATATTAGAAGTCATATTGTTTTTCTATGGGCTATACTACAAAATTAGATTAAGACATTTCTAAGTGATTTATTTTAAAAAATGCATTTAGTTAGATAATAATTTCTGATGTCATTCCATCTATTTTAATCTATATGAACAATGTACTTTCTCAGTCTCTTATCAGATGGACTCCACTGGCCCAAGTCATTAAGCTAAAATAAGTGACAGAGTTATTTCTGATATGGACACATATTCAGTTGGTTTCCATAAAAGTAGGGAAATTAGAATTAGATGAGATGTTGCAATAGTCTAACAATTTCATTTTGTAGGTGTCAAAACTGAAGTTTAGGGGAAATGATTTGTCATGCACTTTTCAGGAGGTGCCATTCTATTCTTTTTAATCATCTGAATGTGTTTCTTTTTATGACAATTGATGATATTATTACTAATCCCCAATATATGTAAAACACTAGACTAAATATTTCATGTGCATTATTGATAATCATCATAACAGTCTCAGTGTTATCATTACACATGAAAACTGTGATCCTTAGATGAGTAACCTCCCCAGTACCACAAAGCCAATAAGTGATGGAATGAGACCTTTGAAGCCTATGCTGTTCACTGTGCTATGTTGGTTTCCACTTACACTGGCCATGTTTTCTTATCCAGACATAACTTTAAAAGGAGAAAAAGAACCTACACTTGTCAAGTTTTTCATAACATGAACTCAGGTTTGGTCACAGAAGCTGAGTGATATCATTACATTCCAACACACTGCTGCATTGTTTCCATAACTAACATTATTGTCATTTTAAAATGGTGAACCAAATTAATAGGACACTATCAAAATCCAAAGTTTATTGTATTCTGTTTTAACTGATCCAGGTGTACTGTAGTATAAATAATGTTTCTCAAAACATTTATAACTTTATCTTAATATTTCCTGATGTCCTATAGGTAGAGTTTAATTTAATTGTAAAGATGAACATTAACACAATCATAAAAATTGTTCTATCATAACTTTACACAAAGGTTTGTTTTTTAAAAAATTAAATTACCTAATTTCATTTACATAAAGAAGCATAGACAAAAATAGTTAACCTCCAACCATAAATCAATGCAATATTAGAATTAATTTATTATTATACAGTGAGACTAGTCTCAAGGTAGAAATATGGAAAGACTATTTTAAGTCTTGAAATATTAATGGAAGAAAAATGGTTGTTAGTCCCGAATGTGCTGGACAGAAAACGAGGCTAGTAATTTCTATAGATTATTAAGGTATAAAAATCAAAATATAAAAATAAAAATGGCCTGATTCTGCTATCTTTAGGAATTTAGAGAAAACAGTTTAGGAATACCAGTCATGTGTACCTATTAGAAAATTAATAAATTATTACAATTCCACATACTCTACACTCTAGAAGATTTGTTCTTAAAACTTTAATTATTTAAATAAATATTTAATTTCTAATGGTGAAACTTAATGGTTACCAAATTCTCTAAAAAGTTCGAAAAACATTTGTAATCTTTTTTAGATTATAAACCCTTTTGGGATTCTGATGCAAACTGTGAACCTTGTTTACACAAAAATACCCTTGAGCTCACACACACAGAGAGTGCCTACTATTCCAAAGAATTTACAGATATTTTAATTGAGACCTTCGGTCTCCTATCAACTCTAAGCAAAGAAATATTGGGGAGTTGAAATTTTATCTTCATGGAATTATCTTTAACATTTTCTGAATTTTTAAAATATAATTTTATGGGTTAAAGATTATTTCATGCTATAAAATATCTTTATCCATGTTCCTGAATCTTCACAGCATTTAATAACTGTCATTCTTTTTTCATCATTATTACTTTTCATGCAAGCCTGGACTTACTGAGGATTTCTCTCTTCTTTCTTTGGGCATTGGTTTCTAGCCAAAAAAAAGTCTTCTTTCTTAGCATCTACCTTAAATTACTGCACTCTTTATTTGCATCTATATTTCCACTAATCAATAAGGCTTCTGAAGACAGGGACAATGTCTTGACCATTTTTTTAATCCACATTATCTAGTATAGTACTTTATACACAGTAGACATTTAATAAGTATTTACTAAGTGAATAAATGTGCTGAGATTACAGCCTTTAGCATACTTTACCAATATTTTTTATTCTCATAATCCAGATTTTTTACCAAGTTCCAAATTCATTGTCAAGAATTGAATTTTGTTTTATATTTGAAAAATCTGATTATTCAGTCATAAGAAATAATTGTTACTTAGCACATATTTGCAAGCCCTTGACAATTTTTAGACTTAAGAACTCACCTACTACTCTCCTATTTCATAAATTAACCATATGCATAACACATTATAGGCACACATTATAATTAACTTATGCTTTTCATTAATATAATTTCATATTATGATTTAGAACTGTGTTTTGTGAGTTAATTTCTTCGGGGTTAGAATTTTTATCCTGTATGTTCTTTATAAAGTTCTCTTTCAAATGCATTCTTTCTATTTCTAATTTGCCTATAAATAATTAATAATAATAGCTTTACATATTCCAGGCAAAATGTTAGAAAATATTGCTGAAACATGCACAATTTTTTAGCAAGAATCACTGAACCAGTTTGAAGACTTTCCAATTTAGAACAGAACAGTACAGCACAGAAACAGTAAGAGAAAACTCTATATTAAACTTTAAAAATAGTTTTCTGCAAAATAATAAAGTAAAGAAGAAGAAAGAAGAAGAAAGAAGAAAGAAGAAAGAAGAAGAAAGAAGAAGAAGAAAGAAGAAGAAGAAGAAGAAGAAGAAGAAGAAGAAGAAGAAGAAGAAGAAGAAGAAGAAGAAGAAGAAGAAGAAAAGAAGAAGAAGAAGAAGAAGAAGAAGAAGAAGAAGAAGAAGAAGAAGAAGAAGAAGAAGAAGAAGAAGAAGAAGAAAGAAGAAGAAATTATTGATTGAGAGAAAAGACCCAAGTGAAACAACATACATAAATGTGGAGCTGACTAGGAAAGAATCAGATAAAATTCATAAAACAGATTTATCAGTTTTCTAATTTGCGTTCATGATTTCAGCGGAGAGAGTGAAAAAGCTTTCTGCTCCCATGACACCATGCCCTGCCTTCAGAGCAGGGTGAATGCTCTTCCTGGCAATAGTCTAATCAAGAGAAAAAAGAAGCATCTTGTTTACCAGAGGAGTGAAACAGTTTATAAGTCAGAATAAGATCTCCAGTAAATACTCAATATTCTTTATAATGGAAAAATGAGATTTCAAATCCTCCCCCCCCACCTAAAAAACAGTCAGATAGTGAACTAAATTGTGAGATCTTAACAATCATTTTGCCATTATTCCTTGAGAAAAGAAAAACGTGAATGGGGAAAGAAAATAAACCAAGATCTTTTAAGAACCTAACGTTTCTTAGGCTTTTCACACCATGTTTTTATTGAATGTTCACAAGGTGCCCTGCAGACAGACGGTTATTTATATATTATTATCAATGAAGAACAAGTAGCTAAGCAAATTGGTTCAAGACCCCCCAAAAAGTGTCAGAGGCCAAACTCAGTCAAGATATGTCTGAATCCTCATCTTTTTCGTTCCACTTACTATACACTATGGAGAAAAATAAGGAAAGACAGTAAAATAGATGGCATGTTTGTGACAAAACATTTCGGTTAAGGTTGATTGATAGTGATGAAAGTGGAGTTCAGAAAAAGAGACAAAAACTATCATATTTGTTTCTGATCTGACTTTGGATACAGATTTTATTTACACAGTAGATATGTGGTGAGCATAGGGGAAAACAAGTTGTTTAGGATTTATTACTGTAAGGGTTAAATCAGAACATAGCCTCTCCACATACTCAGAAGACTGCCCAGCGAGCAACCAAGGGAGGCAGTACACTTGGGAGTGGTGCCTGCTCCTATGAAAGTTATCTGCTTCTGTAACCAAGCAGCACATCTTGCTCTCATCCTTCTGAGAGGGCAGCTACTCTCCCAGTGAGATAACCCCTTCCTCTAATTGTGGGCATAGCAAACTCTGTTTGTGGACATAAAAACAGCTCTGACTGGCCACTGCTAAAGCTCCCCTGCCTCATGAGTAATAGGCGGCATTTCTCATCCCTGTTCCTCCTGGTGGTTTTTCTGGAATGTCTAAACACAGGTGCAAGTTCCAGGCTTGGGGATCCTGTGTTACAATTAACCAGGAGTGATCTCAACATGAATCTAAATAGCTACACGTGAAGTCCATTAAGGAGATAAAGATCTCCAGAAATCAGAGTGAAAAGGGAGCAAACCTCTTCAGAAGTGAAAGATGTAAAAGCCAGATGTTATATTTAGTTAAGGCATGTCAGTCACAGGCAAAGAGTGAGGCATAAATTCCTAATATAGTTGATTATGAGTGTCTGATTTATTTTATTATTTCAAGAAATAATGACCGGTCTTAACGGATATGATCCAGTCTTGATGGATATGAGGTCCTTCTTCATACTTAAATAAATTATATTAATTTTAGTGGCTGAGAATGACCCTTGGGTATACTTTGGGTCAAAAAAGCAATTCTTGCATTTCTTTTATAGAAAGGAAAAGTTCTCATCTAAATATCTTTCTTCTTGGACCCAGCATTTGTATTTTCATTACTCCTTTAATAATGCCTCTTTTTCTGACTTTGTCAAATATAATTGAACACATTCAGAACAGTTAAAAGTGTGACCAAATTTGACAACAACATAGTGAATTTTTAGAGGCAAACTACACACTGATGCTCTCCCCGCACTCCCCATTACCAGTTCTAAAGTGTCATTTACACTCAGCTACTACCTACTGGAGACTGACAGGTACAACTGAATGAGTAGACTCTATCTTCTCTAAGAAGTTCCACTGAGAGGTACACTAACACTAATTTAATAAAAATTTAAAGGAAAAGATTTTAAAAATTTACCAGGAAATAATGACCAGTCTTAACAGACATGATCAGTCTTGATGGATATAAAGTCTTGTGGTGAAATCCTCTATATAGTCTGAGAGGTAACAGGGAATCATATCCTGTAGCTCCCCATTAGATTATGAGAAATTATGTTATCTATTGGAGGGCTGAACAATGAAGAGACATAGTACAACTTAAATTTCAACAGACTTATGCTCGTTGCTAGGTGGAAAAGCTGAGGAAAGCAGGACAAGTGTGGCAGTAGGGATATCAGTTAATTAATGAGGCTATTGCAATGTTCTAGATAAACGGTGATGGCAGCATAGACAGTGTTTGAAATCTGGAAAGAAAAGAACATTGTGGAAGAAAATAAGGTAAGGATACAGTCTGAGCATCTGTAGTGAAAGGTCCAATTAAAATCGCCAATGACATTAATCTACCCTCTGGGGCAATATGGCTCCAGGTGCAGAGACAGAGAAACTGAGAAATTGGCCAGGTCCATGTATTTGTAACCAGTAGTAATATATATAACTCTGCCCATTGACTATACAATGACCTTTTAGGCAAACCATTTCAGATCTCTTCTATAATCAAATGCCTCTTTTCTTCCATTTCCCCATTTTGAATCTTACTCATACCTGAATATGTTCCTCAGTATTACCTCCTTTATGAGACTTCCTGAATACAACAGCAAGACTTGCTCTCCTATTCCTCTGAACTACTTTAGTCCTTTGTTAAGAACCATATTTACCTTTGATTATATATATATATATATATATATATTCACCATCTTCTTTATGACATCATTCACCAAACTTTGAATGAGCATGTATTCTGTGTCAGGCTTCACATTATATGGTAAACTCTTTGAAAGCACTTTGCCATGTACCTTGAACATGTGAGGCCCTTGAATAAATGAAAAATGAATAAAGAGTTTGGCTGAAGATGGACACAGAACTCAGGTTTGCTAACTTCTAAGAAAATGCTCCTTCCTCTACCTCAGCAAACTCAAATGTCCTTTCCTCTATAGAGGTAGCAAATTGGCTTTTTAAAATAGACTATACAACTATAAATGTAAATCCTTTTGGATAATAAGACTTATTCATAGATCAGTTTTTATAGAGTAATGCAATTCATACCAACTGAACACCTTTAAACCACTTAATTTACAGAAGAATGAATCATTCTTACATTAACTCAGTTTTCTTTATCTATAGCTTCTGAAAAATCACAAGTGTAATTAAAATAATGATGATACAATAGAAATGACTCGCATATCACCTTACATGGTCCCCATTTGTCATCTCTATTTCTGAGAATGCTCTGTCTTTACTTATTCTTAACAACTCACGAAAAAATCCTTTGAAGACACAGCATTATTAGACACTGAGAATTCACCAGGTTCTAATACTTTATATGTATTAGCTCTACCCTTAAATTACTCATTGAGATAGCTGAAATTGTTCACATTTTACTATTTGAAGAAACTGAGCCTAGAGAGCCTAAGTAATTTTTCTAAGACTGCATACCCAGTAAATGATAAAACTTGAAACAGTTTTATATCTATACTCTTTCTAAGTTGTATACATAAAATTCCAAAGTCCTAATTTTCTGCTTTTTAAGAAATAAAGCCCCCTCCTCCAGAGACAACAGCAAAGTCTCAAAAATTAAAAAACTAGCTAGTTACTTTCCTTTGTCTTGTGGCCCTAATAACTAAAAACACTTGGATTGCATTACTCTTGTATTTGTACTACAGGTCTTAAATTTCAAACAATAAATCAAAAAAGAAACTATTTTATGCAAAATACTTTAATTGCATTTAGTTACTAAAATTCTACATGTCAGATCAGGCAATTTCCATGAAAAATAAATAAGAAAATAAGACTATATGCCTAAGAATTATGCAGTATAACTAAAAGGAATACCATAAAGACTCAAGGAAAGTACATATTTCCTTGTCATTTATATAAGAAAAGGTGTGCATAATTCATTGATTTTAATTAATTACCTTAAAGCAACTTAGTGATATTTGGTAAATTTGATAATCACCTAAGACATTTTAAAAGCATTTTGTGTTTAAAAAACATTTAAAGAAAGCTTGAGAACTTGTCTCAATGAAATATGAATGATGTCAAGTAAACAGCAATGAATAGTGAATGAGGTTATAGGAAACACATAAAAATGCTATGCATGAAAAGAAGACATCCTAGGAATTTATCCTATCTCTGGTTATTTTTCATATATTTTTTATAGCTTATAATAGGAAAAACAGGGGTGATGGTCATGGATTTACTTAGTAGTTTAACAAGAATTAAACTAAAAGATTCTTGGAACAGAATCACACACTGGTATTATATGCTAGTTTTGGTGAGCTCAAATACAAACATAAGATTACTTGTGTTGTAACCCTTCAATATTTCAAATTTAAACTTACATATCATTTTCCATTCTGTGTCCAGTCACTCATTTCAAATTTACAAACTTCCTCAGAGTCCTTGACTTTCATTTTATTTTTAATAAGATTGAGAATTTTAATTACCCAGAAATATTTGCAAAACATTTGTGGGGGAGAAAGAAAAATAGATTGAAGAAATTTTACCCAAGAGTTCTGTGTATTATGGTTAGGGGAACAAATGAATCTCCTGTGTCCTTTGGTAATCCTAGAGTGAATCAATATTTCTGATCATAAACAGCTAAAATCCTGGCAGCCTCTTCCAAATGAGAAGCAAGAGATGTGTAGTAGGGTGGAGAAAGGGCAAATGATCTAGAGAGGAGTTTCTATAGCATTGAAAAAGAGATGGTCAGTATTCAGAGGATGAGAGCCTCTGCAGAGGCTTTAGAGTATGAGGAAATTGGGAAAGAGAAATCACAGACTTTAAGAATTGGTACTATGGGTTATAATTCAGATTTCCTTTACTGTGCTTCAAGAGATGCAATTCAAGTTTGGAAACACTTTACTATTAGTTGCTGGACTATACACTGCATGTGACAATACAGGAAATCTGATATACCCAGGGCCCTGGCTTATATTCAGTCCTTGTCATACCCAAAATGTAGAAGTCATTATTATGACAATCATTGTCATGGTAGTGATTTGTTTAATTCTTCTAGTCCAACGAATTAGTCCACACTGTGAGCATGCTGCTTTTTCAATGGATCATACTGTAACCAAGGTGATATTATTCCAGAAGAATGGCCCTTAGCAAGGGCTAAGTAAAAGAACATGGGGTCATGATGGTATATAGGAAGAGAAAGAACAGTCAGTTTCCTCAATTCTTACCTAACGAACTATAGTTAGAAGCCCCACTCCTTAAACGCTGATGCCAGGCATCAGAGGTTCCCTTTAGAAGACTAACCTCCCAGTGTGGGATCAGAGTCTGGGACTATCCCTTCATTAGATAGTAGTAAAAGAACCTGTCAGTCTATCACACTGTGACCTACCTGAGGCCAACCCTGCTATGTGTTCTTCAAAATCTCATACCTAATCCTAACATCTGTGTTCTATCCTTGTTAAATGAGGCCAGTATCTTCCCTTAAAACTCATCTCCAGTTCCTGGGTTATGGTTTAGGCCTGTTGAACTCAAACCTGACCATTCTTGACCCATAATGGAATCTCTCTGAATCTTAGTCCTCCAACCTAACTCCTAATTTTCTTGGGGGTCTGATATTAAGCCACTGATCTCTGGGGCCCTACATCCTGATGACTACTGTTTTGTCATATCTACAGTCAGAGCTTATAAAGAAACTATTTCTAAAGTCTTTGTAAATCTCAAAGCCTATTCAGTTGACCTTTGGACAACATGGAGGTTAGGGGCACCAACTCACCCCACATGAAGTCAAAAATCTGGATGTAATTTTTGACTTACCCAAAACTTAAATTGTTCCTCAGTGTCCATGGGGGACTGATTCCAGATCCCTGGTAGATAGTAAAATCCATAAATGTTCAAGTCCTCTATATAAAATGGCACAGATCAATGCATATAGTCTGCTCACCACATTTGTGAACTCCTGATCAGGGATGGAAAACTACAGGTATTTACTGAAAAAGTTTGTGTATAAGTGGACCTATACAGTTCAAATCCAGTTGTTCAAGGGTCAAGTGTATTTTGCCAGATACCAACTGTTTATCCAGACAACTATTGACTTTTCTCACAATTTTGGCTCACTATCAAAACAATTTATTTCAAGGTCACAATTCCAGATCCAGACCCTCCTTTGGCTGACAGAGACCAAATTAAATAGAAACAGAGAAATATGTCTGAATTATAATGCAGGACTTGTGACAATTAATGAATTAACATAAGATTTGTAGAATTTCTTTGAGCCACATGAAAAAGAATTATTATTTCATTATTGTTGTGTAATTATAATTTCTCACATTTTGATATCTGAATTAGAAGTACCTAAGGGGGAAAATCTCATTAAAATTTATGTGATCAATAATAGAAATAGTTTAAAAAAATAATGACCTTGCTAATTTCTATATAAATATCATGTGCTTTCCAGTTTCCTCTGCTATAAACTTTTATCATGTACCAAAAGGATACTTTCTGAAATTTGCAATTAGTGTGGTATGAGGAGTGAGGAATACTATAAAGCATTAAGATCTCATAGATTTCTTCTCCCCTTTCTTCTCCTCCTTCTCTCTCCTGGATTCATAATAAGAACTCATTTATTTTGCAGAAAAAAGAGATGAAGTGACTCTAAATTGTCCTTGCTTGTGAGGGTTAGAGGAAAGCATAAAAAATTAAAAGCTACCAGTAAATTAATAAGTAGTAATTTAATCTATTACTTTCCTATTTGTATTGCTACTAGCACCTCCACAGTGTTCAAGAAAGTGGTTCCTTTATGTGATTGACCTTCAAGTTCAGAAAACGTCCATCTGACTCTGATGAAATAGCTAAAGAGAAGTCAAATAACTCAAAAGTTGGACAAGCAAAGATTTTTAAATATCTAAATTGCTGTCTAGGGCCTAAATAATAAAACTGCTTTGAGGTCATATAAAGTTAGGGGAAATCCCAATGAAAACTTTCAGAGTCCTGGTTAGAGAAAGTTGAAGAATTGTAAATCTCCAGGTTCACAGTCTTTATCCTTATCAAATCAAGCTTATTTAGTGCTTGATAACTTCAAAGAACTTCTACATACTTAAATTATTTGAGCTTCTCAAAAACCATTTAAAGTATTAATAGTGTCCCCATTCTATGTATGAACAAAAGAGTTTCCAAGAGGTTTGAGAAAAGTGTCACACTAATAAGTGGCAGACCTGGAAAGAACACTCAGGTTTTCTGGCTCTTCTCTGTGATGAAGTTATTAAATTTAAGAAGAAATACATGTAACTTGCAGATTTTTGTAATATCCTTTGTGTGACTAAGGAAGTTCCCTATTAATTCTAGATTTTGACAGGTCTTATTATGAATGGGTGTTAAATTTTGTCTAATGCTTTTTCTGCTTTGATTGAGATAATCATATGACTTTTTCTCCTTTACCTTGTTAGTATGATTTATTGTGTTTGAAATTTTAAAGTCACTTTGTATTCCTAAAATAATCCCTACTTGGCAGGATGCATTATCCTTTTTATATATGCCTCTATTTCATAAGATTACATTCTGTCAAAGATTTTTATACCTATGTTTTTGAGAAATATTGGTCATTACTTTTCTTATAATAAACATATTTATATAAGGATTATGCTGGTTTCATAAAACAAATTGGAGAATGTTTGACTCACAAATATAGAGGATAATCTGGTGAAGAACAGAGGGGAGGGGGTTTGGAGGGCTGGGAGAATGGGGTGAAGGGTTAAAGAAGTACAAATTAGTAGTTGATAGATGGTCATGGGGTTGGGGAGCACATAGGATTGGGAATCTAGAATAGGGCATGCAGTTAGGATTAATGTAATGGCTAGGAGGAGAACCAGAGGAGAGAGAAAGAGCAATCAGAGGGATCATTTTATAGATTATATAAAATGTCTAATCAATGTACTGTATACTTGAAACTAACAAAATAATTTTTTTAATTGGAGATTTTTTTTTTTTTTCTGAAAGGATTGTCTAAGAGTGCTACTTTTAATTTGTTTATATTCTTGGTAGAATTTACCAGTGAGGCCATCTGGGCCTAGAGTTTTCTTGAGGAGGGTTTCAATTACTCATTAAATTTCTTTAAGAGATATAAAGATATAAAGAGATATATTATTACTATATGCAGGAGGGTTAGTTTAAGACATTCTGCCTTACTAGAACAAACTAGACCTTCAGAGTGATCTTTTGAAAAACTCATACTTGGTCAATTTATGCCTCTGATTTAACTCATTCAATAGTTTTCTACTGTTCTTAGGCTAAAGTTCAAAAGATAGAGTACGGTTAACAAGATCCTCTATATGCTGCTCTCTCTCTCTCTCAGTAAACAATGTTTTATTACCTGATCTCTGCACTTCATGCATTAGTTTTCTTTCAATTCTTCAAAGCAGCATGCTTCCTACTAACTCAGGGCATTTCAAAGGCGTGTTCAACTGCCAGGAACATATGAAGACCTCCTAAATCCCCTCAGCTTACAACTTCCAGTTTATATTTCACACACTATATCCAATGTCACTTCTTTGGGGAAGCTTTTCCTGAAAGCTCTGACTACATCAGGTTCTTGTGTTCTCCTCTTTCACTGCTCCCCATTAATTTTCTTCCCTTGCTTCTGTGAGAGCTAGGCTCATTTCTAGTTTTATTTTTTTTTATGATAGTACTTCGAGACCTAGTATATAATAACTAGTAAATAGAGCTTAAGTATTTGAATGGTTAAATAAATGAATCAATAAATGTAATGTGACTTTTAGATATTCTTATCTATTTTGTATGTCTCCATGTTCTATTGGCCACTGTTATGAGCTAATTCATTTTAACATTTCAGTAGAATACAATGACTCTGTTTTTATCAGTTTAGCTTACATTTTTGTTTTCTTACATTAATATAAAGGACTGCATTATGATGAAAATATAATGATCTGAATAGAAAGACTTTGGGGGCCCTTTTTTCCCCTATATTATCCCATATAAGCAAAGATCTACATTGACCACTAAGCTATGGGATTTTGTTCTTGGCCATTAGACACCTAATAAACCTTAGTTTCTTTATTTTAATCTAGAATAAATAACTTTACCTTTCCCTCCTAATAATATGTGAAAATGTTTGATAAACCATAAAATGTTACAAGAAACTATGGGGTTGTTCATGGTAACCTAGGAATTCGGAATATTTACCTTGGAAGTATACATTTATTTTCCTTTAAGTACTAATTCAAAATGTATATAATAAACTTTGGAGGAAAAATATTTTTAGAAAAAATACTGGACAAAAATATTTCTAAATTTTCCCTAGGATTTCAGCATTGGCATTTATCATGAGTATGAGGTAGAAACACTAATCCAAAAAGAGAGAAAGAGAGAGAAAGAGAAAAAAAACATGCTATTAGAATACTATGACCACACCATTAGTGTCTATTACTATCTATTGTCTCCATGGGTTATCTCACCTCCTTCCTGTATTTTTGATTAGGGCCCTGGGAAATCTCCCTCAGGTATCACAGTGAAGGCTCCTTTTCGATGTGAAAATCAAGCCACCTCAGCTTGGAATTTGTGAGAGGCTCTTGTCCAGAGGCAAGAGGAGGACAAGACATACTGTGTCCCAGCCAGTCCTTATAAGTCCTGGAGTTCTTTAAGATGCTGGGAAGTGATATGACTCAAAGCACAAAATCTGGAATTAGTTATTCAGAAGTCAAGTGGCTGCACTGACACAGTGCAAAAAAGATAACAAAATCATTCAACAATTTTACCAGCACACAGGCAGCACTGACCTTGGAGAAGAGCCATAATGATGGCCAGAAATAATTTCAGCTGTCATCAGCAACATTATATATTCATGAAGTTATGTTTATTTGTCCTTTGCATCAAACCTACTACAAATTAACCAAGTTCTTAAGTTGTCTTTGCCCTCTTTGACATTAGCATGAACAACAACAATACACATTACACATCTTTTGGCCACATAGAAAAGAACTGTTTTATAAAATATAAAATTATGATGTTGAGCTTCTGTTTTTCTCCTCCTACTCTTCCCACTGTCTACTGAGACCTGCAGATCCCTTTTACAGTTTTCAATGTATGGGTATAAACATTTCTTAATCTCTGTTAATTCTAGAGGCAAGATCCAGATAAAATTTAGAAGAAAAATGAAAGAAAGAAAAAATCCTATCTCTGCATCTTTAACTGTATTTAGACAAATGTCCTGTGACAAAACACATTTTATCTGTTGAATTCTCTCTTCTAATTATAAATTTGAAATTTCAAAATAAAGGAACACGATGATGTGACAGAGTCTCCAGAGAAGCAGTCAGGCTGGCTTCCAAGAAGCTGTAAAAGGACATTTCCTTTACTAAATTTACCCCAGTCCAAGGTCTGCCCTTCAGTTGTCTAGGCTCAGAAATCTAATTTATCAGATCTGGCAAAAAAAGGGCAGTCCACATTAACCAAGCTTATAGCAAATGACGTGTAAAACAAACTAATACGTCCTTAATCAACAATGAAAGCTGTAACAATCATGCAGAATAGCATGACTAGAATATTCTTTATCTCTTGAATATATCTGCATTAGATATTACATTATAATCATTTAGTTGCTTGGAGAATAGGGATTCAAAGACAAGAGAGTTATCTGGATGATTCACATATTGAATGCCTTCAGGACAAGGTCACTAAACTCATGCATCCATATTTGCTACAAGAAATCTATTTGCAAACTTGTTCAGTTCACTATATGATCAATGCTTTCCTCTTATTTCTTTTCAAATCTGGCTCACAACTAAAAGTTTACCATAAACTTTAAGGGTGGTTTTTGTTTACTGTGGCTAGTCATAATAAATTTTTGTTAAGCTCTCAGAGATTGATCAAATTGTTAAAGACTAACTTAAAAAGCATTGATATCCTGAATATATACTATATATATATAATATATAATAAATATATTAAAATATTTATTATATCAATATACATATAATATATCTGATATAAATATAATATATAACATAGGTTATATTATATATTTAAGATATATAATATATAGTATATATTCCTTTCTCAGGATAACTATATATATATAATAAATATATACTAAATATATAAAACATATGTTATATATTTCTGAGCAAGATATATATATATATATATATATATATATATATAATGTAAAAATGTTTGCTTTTGTTATGAGCATATCACAGAACTCACACACACAATTAAAGTAGTACACTGACTTGTCTCTTTCTTCCACTCAACCATCCTTATTAATATCCTAGAACTCCAGAATTGCTTTCGTTTGTTTGTATTTGTTTTTTTCATGTATTTGATGGAGGTACTAAATTTTATTTCATTCTATTCCAGAATTTACATTCAATACCTGGATCTAGGCTTTCCTTACTCATAATTTGTTATTTAAAAGAATAAATATATGAAATGGTATCATTTCCTAAAGTGGTCCTCCTATAAAGCATGAATAAGACTTGGGGTAGATTCTGAGAATCTTTCAGGGTGTGTGTGGATGGCAAAGTGAAAGGGAGTGGGAAATAGAAGTGAGTGGGAAGCACAGACAGAAAAAGCTGGGAATCTCAAAGATGTATTTTCACTACTTATAAATTTTGCTCAGGACAGGTCTCAATCACAAATAGAATATTTCAAACTAAGATAGCCTTTACATTATAATGGTTTCCTTTCCAGTTTTTCAAAGAATATTTTTAAATTAGAATTTAGGGAAATATTCTGAGGAGCACCCCCTTCCCATCTTGTTTGTTTTATTTCTCTTCTCCTTCCTATATGTAAATTTCAGAAACTTGCTGATTCCTGGCATGACTGAATGAAAAAGAAATAGCAATTCTGGGGTAAGAGTTAAAAGGAAAGGAGCAAAGCATAAAAAATGTTCTTCAAGTTTACAAATTGAATTGCTACTTTGGTAAATTCTTCTTTATTCATAGGGATGAAAGTAAATCAGAAATTACTAAGATTCAACAGAAATGTTCCCACTTCTAAGGGATAAAACTGTATCTCAAAGGACTTTGCTAAATTAAATAACAGAAGCCAAAAGAAAGCATTTTATATTAATTACACAAAGAAATAAATATAGACATTACAAGATGAACAAAATCCAAGAACTCAGCTATAAATTCAATAACAGAAGGGATACAAATTATAAAATTTAATCTGCCAAACTACTGCAGAGTAAACAGATTCCATTTTGCCCCATGAGATTTCAGCAGAATTGTTGGTTTATTTCTTCTTTAACTTTTATTATTTTTTTAAGAATTGTGTAACATTCTTTCTCAATGCAATTTAAGAAACCAGGTAAGGGCAATGTGTACACAAACAGGGGTTCTGATATCTAAATTGAGCTGTGCCAGAATTATAGTCTGTTCTAGCCTATATAAAGTTGATTCATGTTTTATGAGTCTAATAGGCACAGTCTACCTGTTTTATTCTAATTGCAGAATTATTATAACTCATAATAATGAAATAGATAACAACTTGATTTTCAGATTCAGGGTAGGGGTGCCACTAATGCAGTTAAGTTTCTGCTTATAGCAAAAAGAGTTTATGGAGGTCATAGAAATCTCTGTATGAGGTAATAATTTGTATTAGTATTGATTTCACTTTCATGAATTCAGTCTTTACAAGCAGTTAGAAATTTACAACTGTCAGTTCTTCAGGTAATTTTTTATAAGTTGCTCAGATTTGAACTCTAAAAAGATACAGAAAAGCTTGAATAACAAATATCTTCTCAACAAGACTTTTAAAAAAATTAAGATAAAAGAATTTGGGTGGTGGTTGAATCTAATTCTTTTTTGCCTAATAAAGTGATAAAATAAATAAGAGCATGGACAGTACAGTCATGCAGCCTGGGCTTGAGTGCTGGAATTATCATCTCTTAGCTATGGGTCATAGGGCAAGTCAAACTCTCTAATCCTCAGTCTTCTCATCTGCATAATAATAACAATAGCATTTAACATGGAGAATTGTTGTGTTGATTAAACAACATAATACATGAGAAAGTGGCACATAGTAAATAGTCTATAAAGTTAGAAATAGAAAAATCCTAGAATATATATTTTTTGTGCTCCAGGGGACTTTAGAGATTTTTAATGATAAATAACTAATAGAAGTAAAATATTATTTATGTTTTTCCCCAGGAAGAACAAGTTCGTCTCAGTGTAGATAACTGACATACCTAAAAGAATAAATATGCATTGTCATATTTTGGACCATCTTTCCAAATGAGACTCAAAGCCTTGGGACTTGAAGTCAATAGAGACATTACAGTCTTTCTTATTATAAAGATAGTAAAAAAACACAATTTCCTTCTTCCATAAAGAGAAAGAGAATTTCCAAAGTCATGAGTAATATGATTGATGAACAGGAAGATTTTCCTAATCCAACTTGAATTATTTAAATTCACACTGAATCCATGTGGTAGATAGAAGAAACAGATGAATGGAATCACTGCTCATTTTATGTACCTATAAGTGTTCTATCAACTTTCTGCCCTGCCACAATCTTCAGGCTAGTCTATGGTCTGTCCTTCACTGACACTCAGTTGGTCTGAGAGAAAAAAACACTAAGACAGCATAGCTAGTAATGAGAGTGTAGAGATACAGATGAGAAGATGCATGGATAGAATGAGAAACATCCCCCAGAAAAGCAAAAGTCAATCACACATTCAGAAAAGATAAATATGTTCTCACTTTCTAAGAAGTCCATATTGTTATCATTTTCAGTGAAAAGTAAATAATGGTGTCAAATAATGGCATTTAATCATAAGTTATGGTGGTAAAGACCGTGCACTGTTTTGACAGCCCTAGTTAGAACTGCACATGCTATATGGCTTTGTATGTTCACTAACTCTCAACTTATTGATATAAAAAATGGCTAATAAGGTATTCACTTCATGGTTATTGATACGATTAATTACAGCACAGAGTGTGACACACAGCACCATTCCAGAATGTGATAGCTATTATTATTATTATTATTTACTATGAAAATATCTAGGAGAATATTTTACTATGTTTTCTTATTCTTGAACACTAGGGGCTTAAATTAAAAAACAAACAAAAACTAAGCAAACATCAACTACACCCTAAAAGCAAAATGATACTCAAGCATAGAGAAAACAGTGAATCATCAATGGTTTTAAGATTCTTTGTGCAGATATGTTGCCATTTAAATGACATTCAAAACAAGGGCAATGTGCCTATGAACTTGAAAGGTTGTATATATAAAACAGGGCCTAAGGTGACATGAATTCATATAATTTATAAGCTGGAGATGAATGTAGAGAAGATTTAGTTCTATACACTCATTTTAGAGATGAGTAAATTTATGCCTGGAAAATGAGTGTCCCATGGTTACCAGATGATTAGTCATAAATAATGGAAGCCAATATTTGCCAGTTTTTTCAATAAGACTAATAGTTTTAAATATAATTCATTCCTGGCCTTAACTGTCAGCTACAGTAAATGTTCTTATGAGGAAGAGTAGATTCCTAAAGCAGTTTTAGAGTGTTCTTGAACACTGACAAAGGAGAGAATTAGGACAGTGACACTTTATATTAGATTTGGGGGCTATTTTAAATAATGGTATTTCTTAATTTCATGTGTGACCATAGTTCTGGGTTTTATTTTCATGATTCAAAGCAATGAAAGAAAGTCAAGCATAGAAAGTAGTGTTTACCTGAATAATTGGAACAGCTTCTTATGAGCTGTTTTATTTACTCTTTGGGTAAATATATTTATTATTAATGCAGTTTACTTTTAAGCATTAACTATTTATGTAACATTTTCAATGCATATGGTTTTATAAAACTTCTCTAACATACATTATAGGCTGACTATAATTACCAGAAATTAAAGTATATCATAAAAGATTGTATGAACCCTCATAGAATTTCTAGCCTCTTCTATTATATTACTGATATAACCACTTCAGGATTTATAAATGTCATTGCCAAACCATCTGAAAGAACAATGATTTTTCTCCAGTTATATGTTTATAATTTAAAACAAATCTTTACAGTGAACTTGCAAAATTGGTATTGATTTATAAACAAATAATTGCAAAGTATTTCCAGATTATTATTTAAGCTCATTCAATAATCTCATTCTTTTTTTTCCTGTGTGCCAAGAAACGTGTCAAATAAGAGCTTCTCAGCTGCATCATTCTTGACGTTTGAGGCTGCAAAATATTGGTTGTATGTCCCAGTCCTGTGCATTGTAGGATGTTTTGTATATCTAGCTTTTATCTTCTAGATGGTAGGAGAGGCAAACAGAAATGCTTCCAGACGTTGCCATATGTCTCCTGGGCAGCAAAATTATTCCTGCTGTGAACCACTGCTTTAACTAATTGAATTCTCTCAATAATCCCATGAGGTATGTATTATTTTCTCCATTTTCTAGATGAGGTGACAGAAGCTTAAGGCATTTAGCAATTTGCCAAGGTCACACAGAGAGAAAGTAGAAATCAAATCAACTGTAGGTCCCAATAATTTAATCATTGGATAATAATACTACCTTACTCAAAGACACAAATGAACATAAAATCAAGTTCCAAGTATCCACAGAAATCTCCTCTGCCATAATGAGATGGAAAGACTCCTTTGAAAAGGAGCACATACCATTCTCCTGCAAAGTTTTTACTCTATACATACAATGTTTACGTCATTTTGAGTAGTGTTGCAGCCACAAGGAATACCAAAATTTTAGTGGCTTAAAACACAAAAATCTGTTTCTGGCTCTTGTTATACTGTCATTATCATGCAGCATGGGTTTTGCACCATCATTTTAGGATGCAAGTCAAGGGTGAAGACCTGTGGGGGACAGACCCATCTCTGTCAGGGCAATAACAAAAATATATGGTGTACTTAAACACTTTTGCTCAGAAGTGACACTGATTTCTTCCATTCAGTTTACCTGGTCAAAGCAAGTCAGATGGCCAAGTGAGAACTCAGTAGGCAGGGCAGTATACCCTTCCTTCACAGAGGAGCCAAGTAGGAAGGGGCCAGAGGAAGAGCATTTTAATAAAAAAGACAGTACATATTTTTGAAAAATAAAACAACCTTCATACAACTACATTGAAAAATGATGAGGTAATAACATCTAGTAAAACAACTTGTTTTTTACTCAAATTGCCCATATCTGTATGTTTCTTAGAGGCACCTGTTTAAGAAAGTAACCCTAATGTGGCAACCAGCTCCCATAAATGGAATTGTGACATGTCAACATTTACAACCGCAAAACAGTAATATAGCAGAGATGCCACAAGACAAATGAATGTGGTCTCCTGACTCTTTCCTGATAACTCTCTTTTAGAGACTGAACAAAATCTTTTCCTTCTCTGTGAATCTGTTCCATGATTTTTTAAAAGAGAGCTCAAATAATTATTCAATTTCTACTGGATTACTAGGCTATTCTAATAAGAGGTAGATAAATTTCTAAGAGTTAAGAGTTTTAGTGCTTGGTATTTGGTGAGAAAATATTGTATCAATCATGGGGGTCAGTGGATAGATACCTCCCAAGCTATTCATTTTAATGCTTTCACCATCCAAACCTTCTTTTCCCACTCCACCTCTCTCCCTTGTTATTCCTCTCCTCCACAGTAATATACCCTACACTCTCTTAGGAAAGCTTATAATTAAAAAATCATAGAAGGAGCTATAAAACAAAAAGTTCTATTTTTAAAAATATTCTTATATATCAGTTATTTAGTGGAGTTACATAAACACATTTAACTTAAAGTATACTTGGGAGAAAAATAGAAGGATAGAGAGTAGAAAGGAAAAAGGATAGGAAAGAAAGAAAAGGAGAGCATGCTACATTAAAGAAAGTGGTAAATCCCTGACACTCCTCCTATTGAGACGTGAAATCTAATTTTTCTACTCTTGAATTTGAACAGGCACTAGTGACTTTCTTGATTAACAGAATGAAGCAGAAGTGACATTCTAAAACTTCTGAAGTTAGATAACTATATTTTTAAGCCCTACAGTTTCAGCCCAAGCCTTTTGGAACATTTAGTATTATGTACTAAATTGTGTCCGCTCAAAAATTGAAGTCCTGACCCCTGGTACCTATGAATGTGACCTTATTGAAAATAGGATCTTTGCAGTTGTAATTAAGAAGAGTTTATAATGTATTACTGTGAGCATTAAATTCAAAGATTGTTATTCTAATTACATATCTGGAGAAAAGTATTAGGAAACACAAAGACACACACTAAAGGAAGATGGTCATATGAGGACAAAGGAATAAACTGGAATGATACAGCTACAAGCTAAAAAATGCCAAGGATTGCTAGCAACTATGAGAAGTTAGGAAGAGGCAAGAAAGGACTCTTTTCTAGAGCCTTCAGAGGGAGCATGGCCCCACCAACACTTTGAGTTTAAACATCTAGCCTCCAAAGCTGTGAGAGAACAAATTTCTGTTGTATTAAGCCGCTCAGCTTGTGGCAATGTGCTATGTCAGCTCCAGGAAACCAATACATTTGGTCTTGGAGTACTCTCTCTGGGAACCAACACTCTTCACTACAAAAATCACAAGCCACCTCAGGAGACATGGGACACTCATCAACAGCCTTTGTTGAGCTTCTAGTCAACAAGCCAGGATCAAGTGCCAGATATTCCAGTTGAAGCAACAGGTTATAAGTGAAAAAGTCATCTTAAAGCTGAGGTCCTGAAGATTTGAAATGATCTGCTTAACAAATCTTTTCTAGAATTCCAGATCCACAACATTCTGAGAAAAATAAAATCATTACTTCCACTATTAGGTTTTGGGGTGATTTGTTACATGGTCATAATTAAATGGAATAGAATCTGATACCTAAAAATGTGTTACATAATAAAAACACAAAATATATAGCCTTGGCTTCGGGACTAGGCAGCAGGCAGAAACTAGAAGGAATTTGAGCAGTCTGCTGGTAAAAGCCTGAATGACAATGAGAAAAATATTATTAGAGTCCAAAGAAAAGGGAGTCATTGTTATACAGTGGCAAAAAGTTTGACAACCTGGTTGCTTGCCATAGCACAAAAAATAAAGTTGGCTTAATTAACTTTTGATTCACCTAGAGATTTCTAGACACAAAGTATAATTTGCCAATTGGCCCAGTAAAACCTCTCCCAGATTTCTGAGCAAGAAAATAATCAGAGAAATAAATGATGTTTTAAGGTACTATGTTTGGAGTTAGAGAAATAGAAGAAAAGGGACAAGAGAACAGGAAAGGAGAGTGTGATAGATTAAGGATGATGACAAATCCTTGACACTCTTCCAACTGAGGCTGAAATTGGATTTTCTTACCCTTGAATCAGGACTAGTGTAACACAGCATTTATTATATAGCAGTTAATAACTGAAACGGGAAATAGTAGTAAAGGAATAAGAGAAGACCAGTTTAAATTGTGAATGATCTGGAGTGAGAATAAAATGTGAGATATGTCTGCTTCTTCATGCTTGAGCATTTCACCATTTACACATTATTCAAATGTTTAAAGAGTTATATACAGTCACAATATGGAGACTAACACAAACCAACTACTTTGCAAGATGTTTGACCAAAGAAATAGCTATCTACTTAATTCTAAAGGAAAATCTAACTGTTGCATTTACAGAGAAATGCAATTTTTATTTCTAACATGGTATCTCTTCCTATAGGATTTTCAAGGCTAACTTCTTATCTAGGTACTACTTCAGAACCTCAACTTGACCTCAGCTATGACTTCATTATATCCTTTCAAATAGAAAGAATTCACACAAAGCAGAGCACTTCTGACACAAGTGTTTGAATAAGTGTTAATTGATAAAGATACAATCTAATACTTGTGCATTTCTTTACAGAGAAACTTTCTTATTCCTAAGTATTTAAAGTGGCTCACGAGTTATATAATCAAACATGCTATATAGTTATTAAATTAAATTTGATTCTGAGTTTTCAGACAGCTAAACAAAAAAGGGAAATATATGTTGCATTTTTCTCATTGAAAGTGAGAAGAAAAAATTTTCTTGCAAAAGAGAAACAAAGTTATTTATGTTATAGAATTCTGAAAGTAATATTTTATAGGGAATAACCTTTAAGGGCACCAGGATTTCAATGACATCTCTGTAGGTAGCATCTTACACAGAAATACATTTCAATTAACTACTATATTTCTTCAAGATTTTCTCAGTGACTAAGAACATAATTCCAACACTTAATTCAGTCACAGATACACACAAGACCAAAAAAGCATGTCCAAAATCACATCTCTATTTTTTTTTTTTTGGAGGGGGCCTCCTCTTGTATAATGTGAGCTATTCAAGGGGGAAAAAAAAAAGCATGGTTTTTTTTTAGTGTTTTCTGAGAGCACATCTGAGTCAAGGGTTCCTCCTATTAAAAAAAAAGTCATTTCCTTTCACAGTTGTTAGACTACCTCATCTTCAGACTCAAAAAAAAGTCCATGAGATTCTTTTATGTTGTATTGGAATGCATAGTACTACATAAAAGCGTGTGTTCATATATGGGATTCTGGCGAAGGAAAAGCTAATATTACTATGGGAGTTATCTGGATATACTTCTCCCCCTTTTCACAATGCATCATCACACTGTGAAATGTTTATAGCTCATAGCTCGGTTAAACATTAAAATATCTGAAAAGGTTTATAAAATATCAAGACCACCAGCATCATTAAAAATAGGCATCATTAGTAGCAACTGTAGTATTAAATCTGAGTTGTGGAATGGGAAGAGACAATCATTACAAGTTTGGTGGAGATTTGCAGAGAGTGCTTCACAAGGCTGTTTAATGCTTAGGCAGCTGACTTTTACTGCTATCTCAAGGGCCAGATTTGACTAAAACTCTCCCTGGTCTTTCCTTCACATTTTGCTAAAATGAAATAGAGCATCTAAGCAGAGATGCAAAATCAAAACCGAAAATGCTACAGAGCAGCCTGGTGAGTACACTTTCTGCCACAGTAAGGAGCAATTTGTGCTGTTCTTCTGGGGAAGAAGGGCCAATGATGGCCAATCCTATCTACCTTACAACCTAGGAGTGCTTGGGGAGGCAAGAAGAGAAGATTAGACTGGAAAAATTGTTTAGGGGCTGATGTTGTGGGACAATGGGTGTATTCTCATCAAAACAACTGATACTTTTATGAGTATGTAACTCAGACAAATGGACAAGGTCAAATAAGAACTAAAGGGCAAAGACTGAGTGCTTTCCCACAGGGAGCTTATGACTGAGCCAAGAAGAGGCTATTGAGATGTGTCCTAACAGGTCATCTGGTCTGGTGGCTTTCAAATTCTCCTAGTTCTAGAAGAGTCACTCAGAGGCTACCATGGGAAAGAAAGACAACTTCGGCAGAAAAGTTTCTAGTTTTAAATAGAACATTTCTACTCAATATGTCTTAAATAGTGTTTTTAAAAAAACTCAGTGTTAGTCCATTGATAATAAACTTTGAAGGCCTTTTTTTTTTTTTTAAAGAAAATGATTAGTCATTTGTTATGGAAATCTGTTGCTTTGTTTCTCAGCATCTATTTTTATCTCTTTCCATCCCTGATAGCCTGAAGGCACCATGATTCCTTCACTGTCTGTGACTCAGGAGGAACCAACTTTACCATTGACTATAGTAGTAAAAAGAGCTGGTAAATTTATTAAACTCAGTCTCTCTGGCCATAGTAATTGGTTAGGGAAATAGTGTATGACTCAAGGCTGATCAAACAGAGCCCAAAGACTCAGTTCAGGGCTTTTTTCTTTTAATTACTGAAGTGACATTAATAAAATCAAATAAGTTTCAAGTGTACAGTTCAATAGTCTATTATATATATATATATATATTGCATTACATATTATAAGACTATATATTACATAATGGTTAAGGATTGAGAAAAAAAAAAAAAACACCCCAAAAGCAGGCAACAGCTACCACAACTCAGTTCAAGGTTTTATGAGTGTTCTCAGGTTAGAGAAAGCTTCATTCATCAGGATTACTAAAAGGAAATGAGCCTGAAGTTGCTGGAGAATACCTCTTGAGAATAATGCCGAACCCAGGGGAAAGAGCATCTGTGTTCTGTTCTGTCCAAAGCCAGCACTATCCCTGGTGTTCTAGTTATATGACAAATGAACGAATTCCCACATTTAAAAGTTTGTTTCCTCTCCTTTACAATGTAAGAATCATACCTCATAAGCCATGTTCATTTTAAAGACAAAGAGTTGAAGTTCTCATTAGGTCGAATGATTTGCTTAGTGTGACAGTTAGTAAGTAGCTATACCCAATTGGAACCCAGGGATTCTGACACTTGGTCTAGTGCTTCTTCCACTAAAATCATCTCAGATGTTTTAGGCAGTATGTACTCACAGAATGAGTGGAACTTTAAACACAGTGCTATTTTGAAAAACTGAGCTATATATCTAAAAAAAAAAAATCACATCTTATTTTGTATTTACCAGAGAAACACATAATCTAAAAGAAACATGTAGTGGATCCCTTCATTGTGCTTGTGAATTGATTTTTTTATACATTGTGACTTGAATATTTGATTTCATTTTAATGGATTCTTGTCAGTCCAAGACTATGGTACAGACACCCTCAGAAGGCCTCCTTGTATCATCAGTGCCTTGAGAACATATGCTGGCACTTTGAAAGCGTGCTTTTGCTCATTGGCTCTTTAGTCCTCTCCTTCAAAATAGAAATACAGTAGCGGTAATTGACCATGTCAGGGTAAAAGCAATTATTTTTGTGTCAATTGTAGTTTAGATAATCCTCTCTCAGCATCTCTCTTCCTATTTTCAGTTATTTTAGGTAAGAAAGTTTTACATATGTATGTGCTCATACAACATACAGTTGACCCTTGAACAACATGGGTTTGAAGTATACAGGTCTATTTATATGTAAATTTTTTCAATAAATATATTGGAAAACTTTTAGGAGCCTGCCTTACTACCAAGAAGCAGCTGTGGGGATTACACTAGGCTACCACCAAGCAAGCATACTGCTGCTCCTTCGTTATTAGCGCATGAACTGCTATATCTGTGAATACATATGAATCTCTTTTTCACATCATCTTTTCATTTTGATGTCGTGTCAGTAATATGTGTAACATAGACAGTATTTTTATCACATAAGACAATATTGATGTAGACACTGACAGATGATTCATCTTGTAAACAGATTATGTAAATTTATGGTATTAATATAGTATAGTACTGTAAATGTATTTTCTCTTATAATTGTCTTAGTAACTTTTTTCATCTTAGTTTATTGTAAAAATACAATATATAAGACTTATACAAAATATGCATTAATCTACTGTCCATGTTATCTGTAAGGCTCTGATCAACAGTAGGCTATTAAATTGTTGAGGAGTCAAATGTTATTGGTGGATTTTCAACTGTACAGGGGGTTATTGCCTCTAACCTCCTTATTTTTCAAGGATCAAGTTTAGTTTCTTTTGTTCTATCATTAACTAGCTGCCCTGTTGTAACAGGGCATTTCATTGTAGAAGTCACTTGTAGAAATCTGCTTTATAAATGTTTTTGTCTATGTTTTTCCAAAAACTGTGCAAAAATGTTCAAGGTAAACAGTTTCTATTCAAACAGTAATTCTTACAAATGTTCAAAGATGAGAAGCAAAATTTGATATAAAAAATTATCTCTATAAAAACACATTGATCTATAGGTTTAAACCCAGGGGCCATTCACACTGTATAGTTAATGCAAAATTTCCGAACTTTCTAGGGAGCCTATAAAAATATTTTAGGATATGAATCTTTAGATAGAAACATAATTTCCCAAGTATGACTCAGCAATAGATGGAATAAAGTATTGCCTCCTTTGATAATTTTGTCACTGTTATCAAAATTCCACATAAAATAGAAGCATAGTGAGATAAAAAAAAAAAAAACAGTTTGAACTTGAGACACAGACCCAGTTTAAATCAGAGTTCAATCGAAAATTTACCAGAAGAGACCTTGGGGAAGTTACCTAAACTCTCTGAAGCTTGGTATTAATTGATGGATATACGGCATCCTTTGTGCTCTTCTCAGAGAATTTTTTATCCCTTATCCCAAGTTCCAAATGTCTGGTTGGATAGAAGTCCCTTTCATGGTCTTATTCTAAATCTTTCTCCTTTCCCTTATATTCAATTAAAATCTAACCTCTCTCATTTTGTTTGTTTGTTTGTTTGCATGTTTTCCTCTCTCCCTGCCTTGTACTGCTCCTTCTTTCACATGCTTTTCTTTCTGAGTTGGTCTCATTCTCCTCTTTTTAAACTGCCTTACATGGAATTATGCCTCTATCTCAAATTCTTTCCTGATATTTTTTTCAAGCCCAACATGTTTTGGCATATCACCTTCTGCATCATGCTACATTTCAATGTTAGCTTCAAAATTTATCTTACAACCAAATTAGCCAGCAAAGAGAAAGAGTACAGAATAACTTCTGAGGCTCTGTGGGAGGAAGGAAATGGCACTTCCAATAAAGGATTGGTTGGGGAAATTGAGGGAGAAATCACTCTATAGAACCATTAACTCAATTGAATGTACAGATTTCATAAATTTTGGTACAGACAAATGGGATCATCAGAAAAGTATTAAATAATAAAGAAATAAATAGGGACATTTAGAAGAACAAAAATGAGTAAAGAAAAAGGACTTTGGGAACTGAGATAAAGAGTTACCTTATCCTGATTTTTACCCATTTTCTCTGTAGAACCCATAAACCCCCAAGTAGAACTGGCCTGAGGTTTGCAGAAGGAGATAGCTGGGAAACTTCTACTTAAGTGAACAGAGAGAACAGAGAGGATATTATTGATAAAAGTTATCTTGAATATCCTCTTCAAAATCGTCTCAGTTTAGTCATAGCACAAGCTTTTATAAAATTCTCAAGTTATAATAGAAACATAGAAGAACTTATTTATATTTGATGAGAGACAGCACCCTATTTCCTTAAAATTTGAGAGTTGAGAGGGTTAAATGCAAAGCTAAGACAAAAAAAATTATTTTGATACAGCTTTTGATATAATCCATTCAATGAAAACAATATTTACTTTGCCCCATTATTTATTATTCATCAGAGGTCACATTAAAATTTTAGAAGCCAGTATACTTTTAGATGATGGAATGAAAAGAGATTTATCTTTATTATTTTCACTCATCAGAAGCTTTATTGATATAAATTTACTAAAATTTTAAGAAAAAATATTAATTTGTGATTTAATTTTTTATAACTTTCTTCAAACATAGGGTGATTTTAGGGACACACTACAGTCAGGATATGTTATGTTATGTTATAATAATAAATTATCCCTAAATCTCAACACTTTCTGATAACAATTATTTTATTGTTTATTCTACACATTCATTCTGGATTAGCTGGAGCTTTGCTCTGAGGATAATTAAACAATCACTATTTTGAACATTTTAGGATTTCATGTTTCTGTGTAATGTGCTAACTACAGAGATGTTTTGAGATCATTGTGTCCTTGATGACACTTCACTAAGAAATATTATTTTATTTTCCGAATAACTCTATAACAAAGCAATATATATATAGTGATTATATATGTATGTATGTATATGTGTGTGTGTGTATATACACACACACACACACACACACACAGACACACACACACACACACACATGCTTACCAAGGTACAGAATAGCTACATAAGCATAGGTAAAAGAAATTGGAAAGAGTGCTTGATTTGAGAAAGAACTAGCTCCAAACAGAGTAGGATACAGAATTACTTTTCATTTTATATCCATCTATATATTTTTATTTTTGTACTATGTATATAAATTTTCCATTAATAGTAGTCACTAAAATAATAATCTTTAAATGTCTCTTATCAGGGCTAAAGTACAAAGAATATGAACATAAAATATTATAAAGTCAGTTAGTTCATTTAGGAATAAAGCTCATGCCACTGGTCTCACCACTTTGAATCAACACCTGGAATGAATCCCAAATGATACAGAATGACTCAGACACTATAAATTATGATTTTTAAAATATTAGAGGTTCCCACCAAATGGTCTTCTCACTCTACTTCAACATACACACTAAGAGAAGGAAAGAGAAAGATAATTTTACAGAATCTCAGCTCATGGAGAAACTTTGAAGCCATCTCGTTTAATCCTGTATATTCTGTGTTCTATGTTGCTACAGAGACTACATGGGATATGGAAGGTTAGCTATGTGGACAGAATCAGCTCCTTCTCCAACTAGGGCAGCTCTGTGTTACATAATGAGTTTTCACCATACGCTTTTGTCTAAAGAAAGGATTTAAAAAAATGTCTAAAGGTCACTGAATTGAGCATCTCCTTTATAACATACTAATAAGAAACAATCCAATTTCTGCAGAAGGACTTTAAATGCTAGGAAATTTGCCATCTCATTATGTGCTTGGACAGCTCCAACTTTTAGAAAGTTTGTCTTACACTAAGCCAAAATCTGCCCCCCTATAACTTTGATCAATTGGTTCACATTGTTGCTTTGGGCTATTTAATTGCTGGTAGAGATTTTAGTTGCTTCCCTGAAGGCAGAAGACTTAATGTTTTGTAACTACTATTGATCTTTGGCCAGCTTTGGCCTGTAGCTGGGCAACTAGATAATTTATTTCTCTGTGAAGTTCTCTGATATATTTCTGGGCTACATTTCTTGTTTTACTTCTTGAAAATTTAATTTCTTAAAGGAATTTGAACACATAATCTTTTTGGAGGTATCTATGGGCTACATAATTTTTAACACAGATACTAATTAGCAGTTAATTACTAAATGAGTGGATAAGAGGGCACAGATACATATTTACAGCTCAAATGAAAGCTTGGGATAATTTAGATTAAATATTATGAAAATCTTTATAATAGTAATATTAGAAAATCAAGTAATGGAACAAGTTGCCAAGAAAGGTTGCATAATGACTGTCACTAGAGTTATTCAAGGCAGAAATAGCCACCTGTTGGAAAATGACAGTTTGGAGCTAATTACATCTTCTGGTTATCATCTGTGACTATTTATCCAGACTATACTCTTCAGGTTACTTGAAATTTTTGTGATTTTAAAAGGCTCAATTTAATCATATTCATGTAAATGCATGCCTAAACTACCTCATCAATGCTACTTTTTAAAAATTGTTATAAAATGTTTAGAATTTTCAGTTCTCAACTCAATCCTCAGGAAATAATCTGAAAAAGAAAAATAGAAGCATGAAAACATTCACTCACTGTAGCTTTATTTATGGGAGTACATAACTTATAAACAAACTAAATGTCAAAACATAGTAAAATGGTTAATAATTTATGGTATATGCATGCAAGGAAATATTTGGTAACCAATTAAGTTATATTTATAGTTTGTAATAACATAGAAAATCTTACTGTTATAATACTAAGTTGAAAACCAAGGACTTAAGTTGCATACAAAACATGATTTCTGTGAAGAAAAATGAATAGAAAAAAATGATATCTCATTTCCAGCAAAATGAAGGAACATTTTAATGTAGACCACCTCCTCTGCTACAAACATGTAGAAAAGCCAGATGAAAATATATGGAAAACAAACAAAAGAAATTTAATCAAAATTAAAATCTAATGAAAGAGAAAAAAGAAAATTTCCAGATGCTTAAATAAAAAAGGAACTCAAAGCTATTATCATTGGCTTTAATTGATGCTGATAGACCTAGAACAGTGCCCCTGGATAGGGCTTAGAAATAGGAGGCAAAGGTTTTAACACTCCTAAATGTGGTAGGCATACGTACATTGATGTAGGTTCATTCAAACCATGAAGATAAAACTGTAGATTATTTATAAAGCTAGAACTCTAAAAATCCCCAATATGAGGATAATTTAAAAGCTGCAAACAGTCTCATAGAAACAAGAAAATGATTTGCTATTTGATCTAGGCCCTGGGTGGGGAGAGTGAGGTAAAGGGTGTTTTCCTCAAACCCTTGCCATGCTCATATGTGAAATCCAAATGTATATAACCTGGAAAATGCAGAAATACTGGTCAAAGATACACCTGGGGCTCAGCAGAAGGAAATAGTAAAAAGCCATATAGGTATTCCTCTACTGCTTATGGTACATAGGACTTGTAAATGAAAACAACCCTATCTGAAGTCGAGTTTACATAAAAAGTTACAAACAAAACACAAAATAAACAAACCCAGAAAGGAGAATCTACAAATATAAGAAATAGGTGTGGCATTCAAAGTACAAGAAATAATATAAGAAAGTACTATAAAGTAGTATAAAGTACAAAAAATAATATAACAAAGTAGTATAAAAGTAGTATAAAAAGGATTAAAAGAGATCTAAAAGACATAACAAAACAAAGTGATGCTCGAAAAAAATAATGGGCAGATTTGGATAGGTACAAATAGAAATTGTAGAAAGATACAAAAAACAAAAAGTTAAACAAATATTAGATGTAATTAGTGGGTTGTTGGGTTGTTATAAGGAAATTTTCTAGAATGCAGCTCAGAAAGATAAGATGTAAAATATACAATGAATATTAATAGGAATAGAAAATTAAATTAGAAGGTTTAAAATAGTTTACATAGCTACTTCAAAAACAAAACAAAACAAAACAATTGGGAAGATGCCGCGGTCCAGCTGCGACAGGATCCAGGCGGCCCCGAAGGTGTGCAAGGCGTAGGCGTGGGATACAGTCAACTACACAGCTCAGAGGCAGTGTAACACTGTTCCATTTTATTGCGATTTGAGTACAACTTTTATACTTTCTATTTTGGCATTTGATTATACTTTGTTGTTAAGGTAACAGAGAGTTAAATTTCCGTAGTTAAGCAAAGCAGAAAATCTTATAGAGTATATTATTATTCATGATTAATTAGTACATTCTTTTTTTCTCAATCATTGGAACAGAACTACTTGATGGAACAATCTAAACTTTTAATTCTTATATCTATTACATAAGATAAAGTTTGACTTAAGTAAAGGTGATAGATAGAGCTATTCATAACAGCAAATATTGGCTCGTGGGCAGACATTTTTCTTTTTGCTTGAATAAATCTTTCAGTTGCTACTTTATTTATGCTGTTATCTAAAGTTTAAGCTGAAACTTTTTCATAACTGTTTGATAGTTTCCTTGGTGCAGTATCGAGAAAAACATTTTAAAAATCAGTTTTACAATGCTGCTTTTGTAAGCTAAGTTTTCGTTCCTTTGTTTTTAAGCACCAAGGAGATCCTGACCCAACCAGTGTTTCCATCAAACTTAAACTATTAGTTTTTTATATATCCAGTAGGCCACAAAGGAGGCCCTTCCATAGTAGGCACAGGCTTATGAGTACATTTCTTATCTTTTACTAATTTTTCTACTAACTGCGTGGGAATAGGAGTATAAGCTGGTTCTAATAATTCAGCTTGTTGTAATTTATTCATAACATCTTAAGAGGCGCGTCAAAAGGAATTTCCCTTAATAATAGTTCAAATAAAGGGTTTATGTATTCTGGATAGTCAGGGTGACTGGAGCTGATTCCATACGCAGGGAATTTACTATGTTTTCCTCAGAGCCAATTTTGAAATCCACTTGTACAGCATCTACACTTACTAGAATTTGTGCTACCCAAATTCCCTTTATTAATAGGATTGTTCTTAAGAAACCAATTATCCCTAAATACATGCCATGTCCTTGTTCTTGATGATGCATTCCTTGAAACATCTGTCCCCATCTCCAGACCTTGTCACAGAGTAGGGTAGAGAGAGGATGCAGCAGGAAGAAAAAATATATTAAGAAATAATGAAACATAATTCTACTAAGAAAAACGTGAAACTTTGGGTTGAATTCCCTATAATAATTGATAGAAAAAAATTTATTCTGGGTCATATATGTTATGTTTACATGTAGAGCACCACAGAAGGAAAAGACAAACATCTTAAATGCTATCAAAGAAAAAAAGGCAACTCACCTACAATGGAAGGACAATTAGAGACAACAAATATCTCAGATCAAAGTCAGAAACCATAAGTCAGTAGACTCATATCTTCAAAGAACTAAGAGAAAAGAAACACAAACCTAAAAGCCTATGCTCAAAAAAAATGAGAGCAAGATAAAAACATTTTCAGAATAAAAATGACTTCAGAATAAAAATATACTACAGAAAGAGGAAATTAAACCTTTAAGGAAGATGTGGGATGAAAGAAGTAATTTGTACACAGAAACTGATAAAGCTATGGATTAATCTATACTTGCCTTTAAGATATAATAGCAAATAAAGATTGAAAATAGTGGATAAAAAATATGAACAAGAAGTTAAGGCAAAAGGCATTAGGGGAAAAGAGAAACATTTTGTAATGATTAAAGGAATAATTCAACATGAAGATATAATAATTTTATTGGACTAAAATAGACACAAAAACATAGCATCAAAAGTCAATAAAACATCAATGTAGAACTAATAATATTATAAAAATTCCTTTCTAAGGGCCTCAGTTTCTCCCAACTTGGCTCTCAGTTTCATATATAAAATCACAGATATTAAGAAATGTATTATGTATTAAGTATGAGATGTTTTTGTAAAAGGATCAATTTTATAGGTTGAGGTAAAAATATTTTTTTTGGCACACTTTATCAAGTACCTGAAGAGTGGAATGGATATGATCCAAAACTAGGTTCCAGAAAGGAAGAGTGATAATAGAAACTTAACTATGAATCAAACTAAGAGCAACATATCTGTGTCCTCTTAACTACAGAATATTGGCTAGCTCTCCCTGAAGAAGAGATTTGCCTACATAAGTCTCCCTTTCCCTGATTTTCCTTGCATCTACTTTCTGGACTCCTCCCTCCTCTCTACTGATTAAAGAATATTCAGGGAGATCCATGGATGCTGAAATTTGCCTTCACTTTCCAGTTGCAATACCCTTCTTTATCCCTGTCCCACACATTAGTTACTTGGTGAGATTTATACTTTGTGAGTGACCCTAACTGCATGTCTTTTACCAGTTTCCCACCTGATTAGACCAAGTCTAATGGGAGGAAGCAACAGCATTCTCTATCATTCTGAAGGTATGATATTTGTTCCATGTTATCCTACTCTCTCCTATAACTATAGAATTTCTGCATCACATCCAAAATTATATAAAATTTGCTGTGCAGTATACATAATATCATCAGTTTGCTCTTGTATGTGGACACAGTTTATGAATGTCACTTGTCTCTTGGTGAGAATGAATCTATTCTAAAGGTGAGTTAGGGAATTTCAGATATATCCATAATTTCAGACGTTATATTGAAATTCAAATATTCTATGTCCTTACTATTTTTTTAACTGCTACTTCTATTAGTTGCCAGGAGATAACTGTCCTTAGTTAGATTATGAATTTGGTTGATAGGGTCAAAATTTTAGAAGATATTAAGCTTGATCTAATGCACATATACAGAAACTTACTTGTCATTAAAAGCAATTTTATTCTTTTCCAGAATATAAGAATCATTCCTAAAAATTGAACATAAACTATACAACAAAGGGAGTCTTAATAATTATAAGGACAACTATTTTACAAAATAGGGTCTTTGATGATTATGTTAGAAATTAACAAAAAACATATTGGCAGAGATAAAACTTAGAAATTAAACTGTCAAGTATTTAATATGTTAAAGTAGAATTCACAACAGAAATAGTTACCTATTTAAAATAATGAAAACTCTATGTCTCTAGAAATTAAGTCTGCATTTATAGAGAAATTTATTGCCTTAAAAACATATAATGACACAATTATAGTCTAATCACCAAATGATATTAGGCAAATGACAATATATACACAAAAATATGGACTGCTGCCTCATACCAAATAAAACAATAAATTAAAAATATATTCATCGGTATAAATGTAAAAAGTACAAATTTTGAACTCTTGAAAGAAAATACTGAAGAAAGTCTTTAGGACAATAAGACAGAGATAGATTTCTTAAAGAAAACAAAAAGTGTACACCATAAATTAGATTTTTTTTACAAATTTGATTATCCTATTTTTAATGTACCAAAAGACACCATATGTCAATCTTAAAATATCAACAGCAGACTGGGAGATAATATTTGCAATGCACAAAATTGTCAAAATTAATTGACTTACATATACATTAAAATCAATATAAAAGTCAGAGGATACTATAGAAGAAAATCGCAAGAATATGGACAGGCAATAAAGGAGGAAATAAAATGGTCATTATATTTATGAAGAGATAGTTAACCTCACTAGTAGTCTGAGATCTATAAATTAAAACAACAATGAAGTAATAGCACATTATTGCATATAGCCAAAATCAAATACATAAAATTATGAAAATGCCACTTGCTGACAAGGACAGAGAAATGCACTATGGCTTCCTCAGCAGAAAGAACCGTATATTTTATATCAGCTATTGAGAACACTTTGGCATTACTAAGTTGTAAATAGTCGGTGTATGTACATTGACAATAATGTCCATTAAAAGATTATAATATGAAAAAAAGTAAAAAACAACCTAACTTTTCATCAATAGGAGAAAGGATGAGTGTGTACTATTTATACAGTAAAAAACTTTAAAACAGTTTAAGTGAATGAATTGTGTTAACATGATTAAACAAATTAATATAGGAAACAATGTTAAGTGAGAAAAGATGCCAAAATATATGTACAAGATATTTATAAAAGTGTAAATATATGCAAATCAGAGCTCTATATTTTTTTTGTCACATACCTCAAGGTAGTCAGAAGGGAGGGATTGGGATAAGATGGCAATGGCATACAACTGGGGATTTGATTATAGACTTGAAATTTTGCAATGAAAAACCAGTATCTAAAGCAATTATGGCAAACTGTTTATGTTTGATAAATCTGAGTTGTGGATACATTTTTTGTGTGTGTATGTGTGATTATGTATGGTCTGTTGTATGTTGGAAATAATCTAGAATTTTTAAAGTTTATATTCAAAATAAAGATTTCCTTTGGTGAAAAAAGCACACCAAAATGTTATTAGTAGGATTGTCTAGGTGAAAGAATAACAGACATTTGTTTTATATATCCTTTTACATATAAACTTTTTTCTCATATTTCTATAATGAGAATGTTTTACTTTTATTATTAGAACAAAATTTATTTTATTTAAAAAGAAAGTGTATCTAAAGCTATCCCCTGAAGATTTCTTCAGAAACTAAGATTCCATCACACTGAAAGTAAAGGGCTAGAGAGAGAGTATATTTCTTTGAAAAGTTAACTAAAGTATATTTGAATTCCCTTCAGTTCCATTATGAGGACTGACTGCCTTTACTTTGTAACTGATAAGTTGGTTGTTAATATTTATTATCATCAGAATTAGTGGATTGGAATGAGTCTTTCTTGGCAATGAAATTCAGGGTCCTGAGGAATAAAACTTCCCCTGAAATGCAAATGGTCAAAGTGAGTACACTATTTTTTTCCTCTATATTTCTAAAGACTACTTGGAACATATAATTAAGGCAGTTTGCTTTGCTAAAATCAGATCAGTGTCTCCTGCCTGATACTTGTTTGCCTGGAGTTATAGAGAGGACTTTTATAAGTGTGCCTCATGATAGAAGGCTCTTAAATTTATGTATTCTGATTTTTTTGAAAATGGTAGGATTTTTATACTGAGTTAAACACCAATGTGTCAAAGGAGAAAATGGATTTCTGATCAGTAGAAAGCATAGCTGTGTATCCATATCTTCTCTAGCACCCAGTCACGCTTATTTGATACAATTTACACCTAAATTAGTTATATTTTTAGAACTTTTTTTGCAAGATTTGTATCGAAAAATTACATTTGCTCCATAGACATTTAATATACCACTGGATGATTATTGATTTTTTCAAGGTCTTCCAAAACTTTGATATTTTTAAGAGGAACTGTCACCTTCAGCATCTCCATTCCTAGAGTGAGAAAAAATGATTTTATCATATGCAATGGGCTTAAGCAGCAGGTAGACTTTTTAGACTGATCACGTATTCTCAAGATTTACTTGGGGTTAATTAAAAATAATACTGTAATATTATGTGAAGTATAAGCTTGCTTTCCCAGAATGGAGGAGAAATGAATAATCAGTTTTCTCAGTTTTGTCAAGTACTTTATAGACATCATAAAAGAAGACTGTGAGACCAGTTGTTTCTAGAAGAAAATAGTAGTAGGAAACTTTTACTTTTCTAAAAATCTTAGATTTTGATCTTTCAAGGTATCACTTCATTTATAAAACACACACACACACACACACACACACACACACACACACACACAGAGAGCCTGAATTAGATATTCTATTGATATGTTTTGAAAGAAGGGAAGATTAAGCTAAGTGTTTTAAGATTCAAACCGACTGTTCCTTGGTTTCTAATCATTGCAAACCTAATGTTTTAAATCATTAAGCCATTCCCTCTAGCTTACCATGGGAATATATTTCCATATAGTTTGCTGTGATATATTGAGAGAGATAAGAATTAAAATTCATTTGCCATTTAATTTTTCTCCCAAAGTGACTTTAAAAGGTCATCTAATGCCCACATTTCTTCTATTTCCAGAATATTTTCATTTCATTTATCAGAAACTCTTGTGTCATAATTATCTATTTGACTAGACTTTTAAGATTTCAGCATCATAGTTATATTTATTTGAATAAATCTAGAGTTCTAGCTGACTCAACTAAATATGGGGGAACAAAATATGGGGGATAAAACAGAAAATGGTAATATTTAACAACTCTAATTTATCATGAAGTAGGTTCCTACACTGAACAGATCTCAAAATATTACAGGTGTCCATTTTCAATTTTAATATTAGTTTATTCTTAAAACATCCTAAGTTATTGAGGTAACTTTGACCAAAAATAAATTTTCTTACGTGAATATTTAGTTTCATTTATTTTTTCTGAACAACATATAAATTTCTCTCCTCCTCTCTGTCAATTCACAATTCCTCAACATCTGAGTCTCTGGTATAACCAAAATGAAAAATAAGAAGAAGAAGAAAGAAAGAAAAGAAAAGAAATCAAAAGAGAAGTAAAAAACTAAGCAAAAGCTGTAATTCAGAAACTCTAAAAGTGGGGTCTGGAGAAATTTTCAAATCAAGCAGGAGAGAAAGCAGGAGTTTTGAGACAGGAATCTGGTCATTCTGAGAACCAAGAGTTCTGAGCCTCGCAGAACTTATAACTGGATGAACTCCAGAGCAAAGGGGTAAAAGAAAGGTTATGCTACATGTCCTTTATAATCGCAGAATTTAGCATGTATCTGATATAGAACAAGTTATCAATAAATTTTAAAAAAAAGAATACGTGAGTAAATAAACAAAAAATTAAAGCCACAAACTCTAAGTAATTTAAAAGGGCTCTCTACATTCTAAAACCAAATCACGATCTCTCTCCCTTCCTTTTATCAGAGATATCCTGTTTCAAGTTCTGATAAAGTGGCCCAGTAATGACTGAGGGATAAAACATTCCAATCAGCATCTGACTGAAGATTCTATTTTTTAGGATGTGAAAGTACTCCCAGACATACTTGAGTGTATCTCAATGTGTGTCACACTCAGGCCTACAACCCAAAGAAACTGATTCAGTGATTTAGAAACAGGAAATAGAAATCCACATATTTAACAAATACTTCAAGTGATTCGTGTTCAGATAGTTTTGGAATTTCACTTTAAAAAACAATAAAATGGGCCTTCAGTAAATGTTGAGTGAATAAATAAAATTTTATGAACATGGCCCTGCTTAGACTCTGCTGTTTTTGCTTCACTGGTGATAAACCAATTAAAGTTTTGGGAAATAGCCTTTTGACTGAAAAATAAAAATAACAATAGCAGCAATTTCTTATGTGCTTATGAGTGTCATTCACAGGAGTTTGCCCTGGAAAATCATCTGTACCATAGCCACTAATGCCCACCCATTTTGTAATTCCCTCTTGAGACTCAAAGTAACTTTGACCTCCTTGGCTCTGCTAAATATCTGCTCAGGAGAAAGTACCAAAGATTTATGTGAGGGCATGGCATCAGGACCCTGGAGACATGTTGAGCCTTCTCTCCACTTCACCTCTCCATTTAGTAAAAAAACAAAAATAAAACAAAACAAAGAAACAAATTGTGAAACATCACCCAATTTTCCTTAAACCACAGCATAATTTTTACCATAAAAAGAAAATTTAGAAAATAAAATAATCTTATTTAGTCTTATTTTAATTGTCTGCACACCCAAAATAATGGAGTGCACTGCCCAGGGCTCGCAGTCCTCCTCCACTCATTAAGACCCATAATCTTCATCTTTAGGAAGAATTTTCAGATGGAAAACCTTGATAGGTAATCCCTTCAAATCAGTTGTATTCTAAAAAGAAATAAAATCTGGATTCTCATCTATCATTTCAAACAAGCCAATTTATATCGGAGTCCCCCAGGTATGTATTACATGGATATTTCCAAGGGTAAAGAAGTCATATGTCACCTCTTGATGTGTAGGCAATTGCACATGAAATACCTCTGTGGCTTGTTGCTGAAAAGTCATATCTCTAATCCACAGATCAGCTTAATTTAACCATTTTTTTAACATGTTAATACATTTCCTCATTTTAAATTCCTGCTTAGCGGAAAGTTTCCCCACTGAACATCTGATTTAATTTTGTCTGCTTGGATGCCCTTTAGGTAACAGACACCATTCAATATTGGAATTAGAAGCATTCTATTCATTTATCCCCCTGCAGCCAGAGAAAGAGAAAGAAGAGCGCAAATAGGCAGAGGCTCACACAACTCTAGATGCAGCAATTCTCCAGCCGCTGAGCAATGAGGTTTCATATGCTGCTGGAGGACCCATTCATCTTAATCCATCTGGAAAGAAGGCTATGCGCAATATTTCACTATCTAAGTACTTTCTGACAAATCTATTAATTATGCACTCAAACAAATTATTTGCTGCCTGTGGAGAATTGCTACTAGATTTTCTCTTGTGCCAGGATCCATGATCTTTTTTCTGCTTTTAACTCATTGCTATCATTGACACAGTCATATTAGTCCCCTATTTTCAATCATCCATCATTTTAAATTTAGATGTTGTCACTATTAGAGAGAAGGTAACATGACACCTAATAGCCGAAAGGCATTTCTTGCTTACTTCCTCACACCTTTTGTCTTCTGTTCTCCTTTACAAACTGTGTGTAAAATGTCCCTTCTCCTCGATAAACCAATAAATGAGTACATTAGTCTATGCCTTACTGATGCCTTCCACCCAGGACTTCTTTCTTCAGTTCTAAAGACAAGTCCTCCTCCATAACTCATGAATAATATTTTATGAAATGTGCATGATGTTTGAAAAGAAACAATGGAGTCGTAATTTATTCTCACTAATTTGATGATTATACTCAGGTTCTAATGTCATTTAAAGAACTTAAATCTTTTTTTAAAATTTAATTTTCTAGTCTTAGAAGTACGACATGAAATTATAGAAAAATGTTTAAAGCAATTAAAAAGAGATAAAAATTTTTAAAAACCCATAAAACTACCTTTTTAAAAAGTGTGTATGCCTTGTTAGTCTGTATTATCTATTTAAAATGTATGTACAACATAATGAAATTATATGTATATATAATTTTATGTAGATTTTTAAAATAATTTTTATATATTTTCTACATTTTTAAGACCTTTACATATATTGAGAAAATAAGTATAATTAAAGCCAAAATCTTCTCCCAATCCACAAATCCTCTCTAAAAGACAGGAGAAAAAGACACTTTTAATACTGAACAGGCATTAAACCAAAATGTGATGTGCATTACAAGCAATCCACTAAGAATTACAAAGACAGAAAGAGATCTCATCTGTTATAGAGCCAAGCAGATACAATCCATTATATACATGTTTCCAAGATGATGATGATGATGATAACAGTTCACAACTAAGAGAATTTAGTAGCACTATTTTTCACACACAGTTTATCTTTAACTGATAATTGAGGTGACATTTGTGTTAACTTATAGGCTTTATCCAAAGGAAAAACAAACTTCTCATATCTTAATGACAGGAAATACTTTGCAACGTGGATCAAGGGGCAAAAGTCTTATTTTTAACTTGTATTTCTCCTTTAAACATACAAGTAATTTTAAAAATTTTATAATATTCTGTCATAAACATACAGAATCATTTACTTAACTATATGATACATTACTGAACACTAATTTTTAAATAAGTAATCCTATTTTAAATAATTTTTCAATGCACATTCTTCTGAATGAAGCTTTCAAGCACTTTTTACCACATGAAATATGACAAGTCTTCTTTGGGACAAAGAAAAAAATTAAATATTGCCTTCAAAAACATATATATTTATGCATTGGGGACATTCACAAACACATGCAGTTAATGAACTTATAATTTTAAATACATGAAGCAAATATATTCAGTAACTAGCTGCATGCATTCACCAACAGATCAAATGCTTAGAAAAAATCATGTTCCGATCCTCACCTTCAAATCCCAAGGTCAGAAATGACCTCCTTAAGGACAATCCGTAAATTGGCCAAATGTTCATGAAAATATGGAGCATTTGTATCCTATCTTCAGACTATTAGATCTGCTCCTTCTATAAAAAGACCAAGTGTTCTGATAAGAAATCATTTCCTGAATGGCAGTTGGGTGGTCTAGAAGAGTGAGTGTGCCTCCAAGATAAAAACAGAGTAAAGGATTTTATTTTCCTATATTAGAAAGATGATAAGCCAAGATATCTTTTTAAGCTTCCAAAAACTGATTTTTTTCTTTTGAAGTAAGTAGACTTTTTGCCATTTATACCTAAAGAAAATAAGCTGTGAAGAGATCATATGGCAAGTAGTAGACCCATGATTTTAACTCATCATTGTCAGATTTCAAAATGCCTTTTCTCTTTCTTATAGTAGGATGTGATAATCATAAATTATTCTCTGCTTCCTGCTTTGAAAAGTATCTGTGCATAAATTGTCATTTCATTATTACTAGAAGGAAGGAGGGCACTAAAGGAAATGTAAGAACTTGCAACTGAACAAGCCAATGGTAGCAGATTTTAAAAAGAATTCATAGAGAATTTCAAAATCTACACTCTTCGACTAGACAAAGGAAACAAGAAGAAGACATACTGAAATGGAAAATAAACGTTTTTTTTTTTTTTTGCTAAAACTTTCTTTTCTAATTTTGAGAAAAAAAAATCTTTCCAACCAGGATAATTTGTTTCATTGAAAAAATTAATGAATTAACAATAATTTCATAGATCACCCATAAATTGCACTTTTCTGAATTCATTTTTCCTGAGATTTAGCAATTATCATCAAATAGTTGCCTAAAATTAACAAAAAATAAATGCTAAAACTAATAATTTGTCTCAATATAGCAGTAAGCAATTGGTTTTTAATTTAAAAAAATCTGTTTAGTTAAGTATCAAATTATATAAATTATGTTGGACAGAAGTTAGTCATAGCAATTATAATTTACTTTAAAGAATGCCACTTATTTTGCTAATATAATATTCTATGCTAAGTACTGAAGATTATGTGTTAATTAATCATTAACATAACTCCTCTGCAAAAAAAATGGAAAAGCATGGTAACAATTATTTTACTTTTTAAAGGATTATAGTTAATATTTAAAATAGTCCTCTTTGATCACAGTATAGAATTTCAATCATATCATGGCTGAGAGCAAAAAAGTTTAGTCATCAAAACAATATCCCCTGATTTAGCTTTCTCTAAGAGATGTAGTTTCAAACCTTACTGGTTCAGATGTGTGTGTGTGTGTGTGTGTGTGTGTATGTGTGTGTGTGTGTGTGTGTGTGTGTGTGTGTGTGTGTGTTTGTAAAGGATAAAGGACCTAAGAAAGGACCCATAGCTTAGCCCAAAGGACTAGTATTGAGCCTCAAAGAGAAGGAAGAGCAAAAATGAAGAGGCCAACTCAGATGACAGTTAGGATCGCCCTGAAGCACAGGACCAAATAAAACATGAGTTCAGAATGGGATGGGTGTTAGACATGAGGAAAGTGCAAATATCTCCTCATGTCAAGACCAAAGAGAGCAACGGAATCAAATCACTACTGCAAAGCAAAAATGCAACAGCAGCTATACACAACCTAGTGGCAGGCCAAGTGTATCTCATACTGGGCCTCGGAAGAGACACGAGAGAGAGATTAATTATCCATTAGCAAGTGGATTTTAGAGTTAATAAAATAAAGATAATCATTTTAATGGGATATAATTTGTACCCATTTCACCATTCAGGCCTGAGCCATGAAATTTATCCAACATGTTTTGCTTTCATCATCTTAAACCACTGAAATTTTTTACTTTTCTTGTGACTGCTAGCAACACAGTCTTTCTTTCACATTAATGAAAAATTTCCCAAAGAAAACACACATTTCTACATCTAGACATTTCACATCATTATCCACTATGGAAAGCAGCCCTATTAAAGAAGCCTGAAACAATACATATTTTATTCAATGCATTGTTTAATCTTCCAGTCTCATTAGAATCTTTGCAGGGAGGTTGAGAGAGTGATCAAGGAGAGGAAAGAACAGTATCAAATGTTAATCAAGCATGTTCAATGTACCAAGCCCTATGCCAGGCATTTAACAATGTCATCTGAGTTAACTCTCACTTCTACTAAGAAGGAAAAATTATCACAGATGAGGGAGTAGGATGCAGAGTTTACAAACTAGTTTCATAACTAGCCTTTGAAAGGCCTCTGAGACATTATCCATAGTAGGCCATGTTTCTTTCCTCTTTCAGAAGTTCTGAGAACAATACCCTACCTCTAACCATATCCCTAAGTTTACTCTAATTTCCCATGTCACTTTTCCAGCCTGACCACATGAGAGTCAAGCAGATAACCTTTAAGCAAACATCTTGCATGCTGGCTTGACACACCACCAAGAACCCGAGGGTCCAAATATTCTGAAAATATCAACAACTGGAATAGTTCATTGCAAACAAAAGAAACTGACCCTGGATAACTCGAGCGGAAAGCAGAATTTCTTCTAGGCATATGCAGTAGCTTAGATAATCAAAAGGAACCAAAAGAACCAGGGCTCAAAAAGAAGAGCAACCAGGTTAACTCTGGGGAACAGAAGCAAATGAACCATGTTGTTAAGGCATTACTGTGTGGATGAATCAGCAGCAGACTGTTTCCAACATTATATCACTCCACTCAATATTCAGGTTCAGGAAGAGAAGGAGACTGTGGTCCAGCCTGGGTCACGTGCCCATGCCTTGGCAGGGAAGAGGAAGGCTCTAGTAATTGAGTGCAGGCAAGGCTGTGTGCAGCTAAGGAGAAAAAGTCCCTCAGAGGAAAATCAGAGTGTGGGACAGGCGAAATAACAGATCCCCACTACAACAATGAAAGGTCTCCTGTGCCCTCACAAATGTCCTCCCTTGTCACATTACAGTGAGTGGTTTCTGCTTGCTCACACATTGCTCACACAGAGCCCTCTGAAGCTAAGGCTGAGCACAGAGAACACTGTCTCCCTATCACCACATACCAGAACTACTTCCAGCTTTGATTCATTATACACATCACTTCTCTCTTACCCACCAGAACATGATATATATGGTAATTTATTTCACTATTTTGTACTTGCTGCCACCCCCTCACGTCCTATATCATTTAAGCTGAGTTATGCATCAGCAGCAATGAACATTAAGACCCAGACCTCAGTCAGAGGGAGAAAAAAATTCTACCATCTCTCGCTTTCCTCCTTACAGAAGGAGTCACCCCACCACAGTCCAGACATTATAGGCTATTCGCAAACCCTCTGCCAACATCTGTCTTTCCAAGAATGCTGAGTTCTACAAATCAGAGAAGGAGAAAATCAGCAGACAAATTGTGTAACTGAAATCGAAGAGCCAACAAGAATGGCTCTGAAAGCACACAAAAGCCCTTCTACAATGATACCCTGTTATTGAAATTAAGCACTGTAGACTGTCCACAGATAATAGTTTAGAAATCTCCTGAACAAGCCAGAATTTGTGATTCTAAAATAGAGATAATTTGTTTGAATCATTCACTTCATTAAGATACCAAAAGGGCTTTAAATTTTTTAATGTGACATTCAAAATAAAAGCATGGGCAAATGTTGCCCTTATAAATTAATAATAGTTTGTGTAAAGGAAAATCGATGAAAAAATTGTTTTTTCAACAAAAGGAATAAAATATAAAAACGGCTTTCACCTGGTGGCCTCTGGAGCTGAATATATGACATGCTCTTAATTCTTGTAAATCTGACTTCAGACAGACTTTTCCAGGGACTAATTGGTGAGACAGATATGCATTCCCTTTGTTGTATCTACATAGTAGAAAAATCTGGAAAGCCTACCAGGCCCTGGAGAGAACAATACACAGCACCTAATAACAGTCTACTTCCCGTCTTGCCTGGCAAAGTGGTGCTACCCATTGCAGGTGACCCAAAGTTATGAAAGGGAAAAGGAGACAGGCTAGGAAAAGGTGAAAATATCTGCTAATAAAATAGGAGGGCTGTGATAGTTTTGTCCTTATTGTTAAGGACAAGGAGAGAGGGTTGTAAGAGGAGAGGGAATAAAAGAGTCACTAAATAAGAACTTTGAAGACAGAGATGTCAAACATTCAATGTTAAGTATTTTTTATGCCTGTGACCTAAGGCTTTCCATCTCTTCAAACTTGAAAAAGATCTGCCTTATATAAAAGTCCTGTTTGAGCAGAAATCACAGAGTGGGGAAAGGAGGGAAGAGAAGAGAGAATCCACTGTGCATGGGAGGCCTCTTCGATTATTTCAGATGTGGAATAGGCAACTGAGTCATTTTTACTAGCGCTTAAGTTGCAGATTGGCTATAGTATTTCGGTTATATATGCAAATGAGTATATTAATACTATTTTAGAATGACACCTAAATGACCAACCGGTCATGTGAATGCTTTCTAAATGTTTTCTTGTCCTCATTTTCCTGAATGAGTCTCCAGTTCAGAAATGGATAGCAGCTCCTGCTACTCATTAAAATAAAGTTATATCCTTCTTTTTGAGTTTCATGCCCTCTGTTACCTAGTCCCAGTTCGCCTATCTGAACTTGCCTCTCCTCACTCATAAAATACTCAGAACACTCTGACTTAGCCAGGCTGATTCGCATTGTATGTTCCAAATATGTTCAACTTTTTCTAGAAGTTAAGCCTTTAATAACATTCTTCACACTGGAAATGGCCTCCTCAGTTCAAATTCTTTGTTCTCATTAAGCTTTAGTTCATGATTCACAAATTAATTTCTGCCCCAATTTCCCTGAGCCTAAGCTCATATTGACATTTTAGGCTCTCGCCGCCAATTATTTGCCTGTCCATATGCTACCTTTAGATTTTCAATAGCACCCATGCTTTTATCTCCACAAATAGATTATGAGCATTTCAATGGCAACAACCAATTTCTCCATGTCTTTGTGGCTCTAACACCACTAAACTTGGGGGATATTGGAGTACATACTCTGTAAAGTTTTGTTAAATAATAAAGTCAACCTCTTTGAGTGGAAACAGGTTGTACTCAAAGCATAAAATAGGAAGACAAGGAAATGGAAATAATAAGAAATAAGTTAAAAACACTGTCCCACATCCTTATAGACTCAGACCTACCTTTGGAGACACTAAAATCAATGAGAAAAATAATAACACACACATCAGACATATAAATTTACATTTTGACATTGGGGAAGTGTAAGTCACGTAGGTGCAGTCCTGTGACCCAGTGTACACAGGTGCCTCTGCATCTCTGGGAGACATGTTAAGTTCCAGAGATTGATAGAATCAACAGATCCAGGGAAGGGTGGACAGCTGCAGCAGGCTTTGCTGTGATGAATCAAGGTCACATAGCTCTAGGGAAAGGACATGGTAGAAGACCATTGAGGGGGCAACCAAATGTGTGATGCTGTTGGCCCTTACCCAGGAGTTCTATCAGTGTAGATCAAGAGATTCCTTTTTGTTTGTTTGTTTGTTTGTTTAGGTATATATGAATATATTTATGTATTTCTAGCTTTAATGAAGCATAATTGATATACAAAAAGCTGCACAAAATTAATGTATAAAATTAGGTGAGTCTAAACATATGTATATGCTCATGTTACCTTCACCAAAGCCAAGGTAATAAATATATTCATCACCTCCAAAAGTTTCCTTGTGTCTGTTTGTTGTATGTTTTAGTTTGGATTTTGGTTTGTGTGCGTGTGTGTTTCTACGTTAAAAACACTTAACATAAGATGTACCCTCCTAAAATTTTTAAGTGTGCAATATTTTATTGCTAACTATAGGCACAACATGATGCAGCAGACCTCTGGAACTACTCATCATGTGTAACTTTATACCTAATACTCATGTCAAGGGCAGAATCTGTCAGACTGCCCTCTAGAGGAAGAGGGAGTAAGGTTGTGCTGTCCAGCAGGAGAGAAACTTTGGAGGGAAGCCAGCAACACTTTCCTATAGAATACTCTAATTAGCTTGTAATTGCAAAAGATGTGGTTGGAATTTCACTCCCTTCATTTTTCTAGCTCCCTTAGGAAGTTCATTGGCCTGCTTTGTTAAGCATATGTATCATCACCTCACATAGTATCTATTTATTTGCTTCTTTATTACCTTATTTCTCCCATTGTAATATGAGAATAGCTATTTAATCTGTTTTGTTTTGCAGCTTCTAGAATAGAGCTGGCACTTGGTAAATGAGCATATTTGTTGAATAAATATAGTATTCCTAGGTAGTTGGGTTAAGTAAATTAATAGTTCAAGACATATTTCAATACCTTTACATTTTACTTTGTAAAATTCCCCTTATCCTCCATTGAATAGACACAGTCTCAACTTCATCTGATGCTCAAAGAAAAAATCACAAATCCTTCTCAAAGTAGTTAGGATGATTAAATAACATAACATAGTACCTGCGCTTGAAAAGTAATTTAGTAAATTGTGTTTATCTTTTCTACCAGGAATGGCTGAATTTTCCCTATACATACATACAGTAGTAATGGTAAAATACCTCTCTATTTATCTCCAATGACATACAAATACCTTGTCTTAGGTATGTGTGTTGTTATAGTCTAGAAATGTAGCTCTTAATAAGTACTCAAAACATGGGTCCTTAATAAATTAATTAATGAATTCTGCAATAGACAGTCTCTAATAGGACCAATGACACCTTTTATAGTTAAGGAATAACAATGTCTATTACTGAATGGTGCTAATATAAATTGCAAAAGTGCTAAATTTATTAATATCATAACCAGTCTTAAAATTAACTACTCTTATTATCAACATTTCTGTTGTGTTGGAAATGAGACCGTGAATGCCTTTCTGCTTTCACTTTTTAACTTGTTCTTAACGGTTATGAGTGAGAAATGACACCTATTTATATGCAAGCATTTAGGAACACCCGAATTTTTGTTTTTCATTTTTGAAACTGGATGCTGATTCATGTGACTCACCTTCTCATTTCTTCACCTTAAAGTTAATTATTTCAATTATATCTAACAACTGCTCTCCAAATCTTTCTATGTTCAGTTTTGTGGATGGTTGGCCAAAAAATGGTGGCTCCAAAAAAAAAAAAAAAACACACACACACACATAAAATTTTACTGAATCTGAATGTAATGAGAGAAAGCAATATTTTTCTATTTTTCTCTGTATTTTAAAACTTATGTTTTAAATAAATGCTAAACATAAAATGAACAGAGTTAGGGGGAACATAATTCTATAAAGAGTAACTAAACTCAAGACATTCTGCTCCCCCTTTTGAACACTGGTCACACTATCTGCATTCTGCTGTGGTCTTATACCCTTCTCCAGCATCCAATTGGAAATATTTCACTTATGCTTCCACGGACCCAACTGCTCAAAGTTTTTTTTTTTTTTTTTAATTATATGTCCCTTTTTCTCTCAGATTTCTCCTATGCCTGCATCTCCTTCCTAGAACACTTATTTTTTATTTTGCAGCCTCTTTAAACTCTGAAACAAAGTCAAGGGCATAGGTAGGACCAAGTCTGACAGGACTTGAGACCTGCCTGTTCTCAAACTCAGGACTTTGTCCTACCCCATTTCCAATTTGTCAAAACATGACTTAAGCTCCTTCTCCTGGATATTTGTGAAGCAGTGTTGCTACAATAAGAGACAGCGCCTTGCAATGCAGATTTTGTGGATTTTCTGTGAAGCATTGTAAGGTAACGGTACACTTTTCAATGTCTCATCTTCAAACTCTTAAGCAAAAGTTCCTAACACTCTCTTCAGTTTTCTACTATCATTTTGTTACTGCTGTCAGTACCATATTTATCAAACATTTAGGAAAAAATGTTTTTTCACTATTTTCTGTTTCCAGTTTAAGAACAGCACTGGCTATAAAAATTTTATAAAAATAAAATGTTCTGTCAACACTGCCTGACACTGCAGCTACTAGCCACAAGTGAGCACTGAGCCCTTGATAGATGGCTAGTGCAACTGAGTAACTAAATTGTTATTTTTTTTAAATTATAATGAACTTAAATGTCAATAGCTGCACATGACTAGTGGCTATTGTGTTGCACAGTATACATTTAGAGTAACATTTCTGGATGTTTTCAGCAACAGCTCAGAAATCCTGTATTTTTTTTTTCTTTCTTTCTCATGGTCTGTAATATCTTCTCTTATATCTCAGTTTTGTTAACAAATAGTTTGTTTTAGAATTCTTTTCCTCTCACATAGGCTCTGTTTTTACAAGATGCTTTTTCTATTTTGTCTTATTTTGTTTTGGTCTTTTTCATAGTAAAGATTTCCTTTCAATCTGATGTTGTGGGTTTTTTTTCATATATGAGTATGGAAATTAATAACTGAATGGAAGTATGTGCTTGTGAATAGAGCTTGTGGATGATGATCTTTATTACACACTAAAGTGACTGAAATAGTGTTTGATTATTTATTTTTTAATTAGATAATCCTCATGTCAGCTCATTCAGGTTGGTAGGTACAATAGAAAACATTTTTTCAAGATCTGGATAAAATGTATACACCTAGCTATCAGTGTCCAGAGATCTGATAAAAAAAAAAAAAGGGTGGGGGTGGGGAGGGAAGTGGAGGATTCTAAACCTTCAGCATATAATTTAGTATCAACACCAGTCCTGTTTTCAGTAGGAAACTCTGCCTTTTATTGTTCCTGTGTTTTACAGAATAGAGATCTAATTTCTATCCCTCACAAGATAATAAACCTCTTGTTTATTCTATCTAGAGGGAGAAAGGCTATCTCCTGGCTGGGGGATCTAAAGGAGGAACTTTTGATATTATAGCTGCTTTTTATACAGACTTTCAACCATTCCTCATAATTTAAGACTTGCCTGAGCTTCTCGAGGGTCTCCTCATATGAAATGGGTGGTTTCTCAGATCTTCCTACTATTAACCCATGAGTCTGCTTTCCAGGGATCTCTAAATTAGCTACCACTCATCCTCTCCTTCTTTCCATCTTTTTATGAGATCAATCTTTTTATGTGTCAAATCAACCATTTTTAACCATAAATATCTCAATCTGTCCTTTCTATATAAATGCAAAGGTTTGTTGAGGGGTGGAAGAATCTTATCCATCACTGTGTCTAGTGCATGGCGCACAGAATGTGGTAGACACTCTAAAGTACTGTCTAAATGAATAGATACATCCATGAATAGATAGATCAATAGAAGCGTAGATAAATGGATGAACACATGAAAGGGAGCACCTTCTTGGTTGCTCAAAGAGATTGTGTGAGCCATCACTATGTACGGTGAGCTATCTTTTGATGTAGCATGTCTTTGGAGATGTTTTTCTGCCTCATGAAAAGGTACATCTGCTCTGTAGTTCACCAAAGGTTTCCTGGTTTGAATTATAGGACACAGATACTGAATCAGCCCTGAATGATTATTTGCCTCTCTTCAGTGCTTTCTCCTCCCTTCAGGGCTACACAGAATCCTTAGCCCTTATGGCAGCCAGCTACCTCCTCTGGGAGTCTTGTTATGAATAACACTATAGAAAGTAGAGATCATTGCTCCTTCTCCTGGATATTTGTGAAGCAATGTTGCTACAATAAGAGACAGCGCCTTGCAATGCAGATTTCGTGGATTTTCTGTGAAGCATTGTAAGGTAATGGTACACTTTTCAAAGACTTCTGCTCTGCATAAGAGTTTTTGATTGCATCTAGCATACCATACCATAGAGGCAGAATTCATTAATATTTTACTTATAGAGAGAAAGGGAAAGCTAGCCTGCCTAAATAAGCTTTTATTTTGTAAGGTTTTAGATTTCGTTTTTTTCCCCCTTCCCAGATTCCCTTTTTTAAACCCCACATTAAACAGCTGCTTTGAAAGTTTCTCTTTTTCTGTAAGTGTGTTCACATTTACAGACTGTGCTTCTATGATCTAATAAAATTAAGCTATCAGGAGGAAATCATCGCATCAGAAGGGCTGGGGAAGCATTGTAAAGCACCAGACATCTTGCTAGAAGAGAATCTCTTGGGAGTTTGCTTCAGGAAAGAAGCAGTGGGTGGAATTGCTGAGCTCCTTGGTCTGTTAAGCTGATGCCTGCCTTCCCACACTTGTCTTCTTTATATAAGCATTTTCCTTTTAAGGCAGCCCACAGTGACACTAAGAGAGAAGCCATCAGGCATACTGGTCAGATCTAAATATTCCAAGGAGGAGATAAAAATACAACATTGTACCAGAGTGAATGGCCTTCTCACATTTAAAATCTTGAGCTGCTTTATGAACACACTTTCATTTCTCACCTTACTCCCCATCCCATTTTCTGATCACCTTGTAAATTTTAACTTCCGGGAGGTAGTTAATAGCTAGAATAGCAAAAAAAGACTGGGGCTTTTTTTTTTTTTTTGGCATGAACTATTTTATTCTAACTAAAATGCAAAATATGAAGGAGGTTAGCTCCAAGTACAACCCACTGGAAATTTACACACCTATGACTGCTCATCTAGACAAGCATATTTTCTTCTACTTAAATCCCTTGCATTTTCAAGGATTGGCTCACTATTGTTTCTGAAGGATGATGCATAGCATTCATAAACTGACTTCTTTAGGCAGCTGGGTCTCAAATTTTAATATACATCTGAATCACTTGGGAGAATTTTTTTTAAATGCATATCTGTGGGTCCTATTCCATATATGCCAAATCAGAATGTTTATAATGTTTTGAGAAATGCATGAAATTTAATCACCAATATGCAACAAGAGATCGAACAAAAAACAAAATATTTTAGTTTAGTGATTTAAAACATTACAGACTGGCAAAGTTAGAGAATTGTAAACTTAGATAAAGTCCTTCCCAGACACTACTACCTTCTCCTAGACCCTTTTTAACCTAGTGTTTCTTTTGCCCCTTGTTTACCTATCCAAGGTTTACATTTCATTTCAACTTGAAAATGCCTTTCGTTTGTTATCTCTCATATGCAGCACAGTATTTGAAATGAAGCAAGCAGCCCACTAGTGTTAACCAAGTATTTGACTATGGGTAAGAGGCAAAGAAATGGTGCTTTGAAAGGAAACTGAAATATGATCAAAGGTTCTCATGTTCTAATTGCCTATTGACAGAAAAATGGATAAAGAAGATGTGGTACCTATATACAAAGGAATATTACTTAGCCATAAAAAGGATTAAATCTTGCCATTTGTGACAGCATGGATGGACCTAGAGGATATTAGGTTAAGTAAAATAAATTGGACAGAGAAGACAAATACCAAATGATTTAACTTATATGTGAAATATAAAAACCAAAATCAACAAAAAAAAATAGAAACTCATAGATACAGAAAACAAATTGATCATTGCCAGATGGAAGGGATATGGAATGGGTAGGCGAAAAAAGGTAAAAAGGATTTAAAAATACAAATTACTGGTTATAAAAATAGTCACAGAGATGTAAAGTATAGCATAGAGAATACAGTTAATAATTTTGTAATAACTATGTAAGATGTAAGATGGGCACTAGACTTAGTAGGTAATCACTTCATAAGTTACATAAATATCTAATCACTATGTTGTATACTTGAAACTAATATAATATTTATGTCAACTATAATTTAAAAATAACTTTAAAAAAATAAAAAATAAAAGGTCCTCATGGCTTTGGGGAGAACTTTAGAACAGGAGAAAAGTTTTGTATTTAAGGAATACTTCAAATATATTTTTGTGGCCCCAGAAGAATAAGTTACTTCCATGAGTGTATATAGTAGATTTTATTAATTAAATGGATTTTTTTGTGTGTGGATTTGTTTGACTGGACCACCTTTTAACATAGACGGATACCTGCATTCTCTGTTTTTTTGGCATTCTCTAATAACATACTGAGTATGCTCTTCCAACATCTACAGAGAAGCAGAATGAACATCTCAACTAGGTTGTCAAGAAAAGAATAACTACCTAGTATATCAAGAGTTACAGTTCTTGGCAGATGTTTATATATACAAAAAGTACTCTTATATTCTGAAAATAATTGAGGAAATCCTTTTCTTTCTTTTCCCTTTTCTCCCTTTCCTCCATCTCTTTCCTTCTCACTCTTTTACATAAATGTTTCAGCTATAATTAGGTACAAATCAGCTACCCATAATCAGTAGCATTTTGCCTCCTGTTTGAAATGCCTAGAAAACATGGTACCTTTCTCAGAGCATTCTTCTGGGAAGTAAATGAGATAATACTTGAAAGGCTCATAGCATATGATCCGGCACATAGTAGAGCTTAGTAAATATCCTCTGCACTGACACACAGCACGTAAAACAAGTTTGGGTGTGTTTCCAATAAGTAGTCTAGGTCAATTCCTTGGAATCCAATTTTAAATAAAATTTCTAAGAAATAATGCAGGACCATGCCAGAAATAAATGAACATACTCTAGTCAATAATTCCATAAAAAATAGTATTATATGTTCCAGATTTTTCTCATTTTGTCTATTACTAAAATGTACATACCATCTAAGGCCCAGTATAAAAAATGTTAGATGAGTATTCCATCCAAAAGACATCTTTTGTTAAGAAAGATAGATGTGCTAAAGAGGACACAACTTTCTTGGCCATTTGGAAACTAAAAAATAAATAACCCTGGATTTAAAATACATATAACCACCGAATCCTTACTTTCCCCTTTTGAGTAATTACTTATATCAAAAACCTTAGTTGACAATCATGTAGGTTTCATGTTTTTAATCAAGCCAAATGCACTTGTATTTCTCTCATTCCTCAGAAATGCCAGCTGTTAGTTATCTACAATAAATAGGATTTCACATTTGTGACAAGTCTATTAAAGGAAAAGTACAAATGCTAGTTTGAAATAGAGAATAATAAGAAGTTACCAAAAGACTTTTTTCTCTTAAATATATCTCATTATGTTTATTATATCATTCTCTTTTTGAGAATTTTGTGTGCTAAGGATGATATTGGCATTAACAAGAGGGTACATCAGAAAGCATTCTTTAGAAGACATTTCAGCTGTAAAGCACCACACTCTGTAATATATTTATTGTAATATTCATTTCCCACTACAATCAACCTCTTAACCTCATCCATTTTGAGATTTACGATCCAGTTGTATGTGAGAAAAACTTAGGAAGTCATTCCTCATATCTTTCTTGCTTCACTATCTATATCCAAGTACTGTCACTTTCAAGTCCTATACATTTGTCAAATCAATCCATCTCACTCCATCTCCATAGCTACTACCCTAATATAAGTCACTTTTTCTCTTGCCTAGTTTACTATAATATCATCATAACTAGTTCATCTGCTCCTCTCTGGCTCTGCAAAAATCCATTCTCTTTACTAAATCTCAAAGTATCTTTGTGTATTGCAACAGGGATCATGTGACCTGTAAACATATCCTATTTCCCTTAAAAAAATAAAAAATAAAAATTTTCAATTTTTCCAATAGGCCTGCAAGGTCTGCCCCCGCCTACCTGCCTACCTCCCCAAACTCCATCTGGCTTTATTCTCCTCCTGCCATTCTATATTGACTTCAACAAGAATGCATTCCTAAATTGTAAGGTACAATAGTTCCTCTCCTCCAAATTACCTTGCAATGAGCTAAATTGAGGTAGATATTTTGAACAAAATTCAACATAATAAATTTGGTTCTACAGCTTGAAAACTAAGTTTTGGGTATTCATAAATTTTGGAAAACATACTGAATCAAAATTTCTTTCCCTCAATGCATCATTATAGCATAAATATTCTCTATTCATGTGGAATATATACAATAAAGAGGTGCCGTATTATAACAGTCCATAGTTACCTAACTATGTGTGACCAAATACATCTAATTCAAATAAACAGAGGTCTTCAAAGCACCTTATTGTTTTACAGAATGGTAATAGTGTTTTTTTTCCTCCAGCTAAACTTTTCCAACACTCCTTAAATATTGTATTTTGGTAGTGAATTGGCCAAACTGTTTCATTTCTCTGAGTCTTTTCCCTTTAATAAAATGGGGTTAAAACACCTGACATATGGTTTGGTTGTAGAGATTTAAAGAGTTGGTATACATAAAAACATAGCATGATATAAAAGCATGGCATGTGGATTTGTTCCCTTCTCATTCTTTTTCCCCTTTGGCTGCTTCACTTGCATGATTTTGAAAAGAGAAAAATATAATTTAACTAATTTTCACTCAGAGACACAGAATATTTTTATACTGGAAAGGATATAATGATCATTTAGTTCAACATCCTCATTTTACAGATGTGAAATTTAAGGTCCCTAGTGGTATCCCAGGTCGCAGAGTTACCTAGTAAGACAGTTAAGATCAAAATAAATGTCTTCTGAATCTCACGTTAAGCCATTTGTATTAAATCATACTAATTTGGGTAAATTTCTTTTTTCTCCTTTTTTTCCTGTTTTCATATTGCAATTTAAAATTAATGACTGTAAGTGTATATTTAAATTTGGGCTAAATTTATTCCATAATTTTCAGAAAAGAATCCTAACTACATACAGATTATGCTGAAGAGCTCAGTCTTTGAAAGAAAAAGATTTGAATTTGATTCCTGAATCTTCTATTTATTAACTGAATAACCTTGGGCAAGTCATTTAATTTCTTCAAATCTCCATAACCTCATTTGTTAAATGGGAAATGTAACACCTATTGCAAATAATTACTGTGACGATTATATGTGTAGATAAACTCTGAGTGCAAAGAGTCAAATTAGAATAGTGCTGAAAATCTAGTAAGTCCATAAAAATGTTAACTTCCTTTCTCTTTCCCAGAGTCTACAGAATCAAACCCTAAAACTGTGCCATTATACTTTGGAAAAATTTATGTTAGAACACCTAAGTCAAGGTGTGAGAATTGATAATGGAGACGTGCATAGTTGTGACTGCTAATAGAATTCAGAATATCAGTTTAAGTTTGTTTTCAAAGTTAAATAGAAATTCAGACAGCTTTAAAGTGTCTTTGAAATGCACAGGCTTTCTTCTACTATTTCGGTTGAAAAATCACATATAAATTCTCCTTTTTTGATAACATGAGAAAAGAGAACTATCAGCAGGAAAAGTTTACCTATGATTGATGCTTCTAGTCAGCTTAAAAGAGCAAGTATCTCAGATGTGAAAATTCTGACACATCACTTTCTGCCAAAACTACATAAAACAGCCACAAGTTTAAACCAATAACTCAGCTCTGTAAAATGACAAAATTAAGTCTTTGATATTAATAATCTTCAAACAATTCTCTTCCTCCTCCCCTCCTCTTTTTTTTTTTTTTTTTTTTTTTGTCTCATTCACCAGGTGGAATTGCATTTTACTTTGCTTTTGAGTGGCAGGATAAATAGATACTGTACAAGTTTACTTTTGGGGCATCAGATTGTGATGCTAAATTGTGCAATTACAGGGAAGCAGAGCTAGGATAAACGAAGTGAGAAATGAAACTGCTTTACCTCAAGATTACCAGTGTGTATATAATATTTTAAGCTGTATCTTGATTTTTTTTCTGCTTTTAGTTTCTCAAAATATTTTTTTCTGTTATTATAAGGATCTGAATTTTATAAAGAAAAAAGATGAATATGTTTCAGACCCCATTTGGTGGCTGAGAAAACTGAGGCAAAATGGTAGAGCAAATATATCTGGAATAGAGAACTTGTTAAATAGTATTGCATAAATAATTATTCTGATTCCTAGTCCAGAACTCTTCTTTTTGAAACTTAATAGAAAAATATATAAGCCTAATGAAAAAAATATTCTTTAAGTATGAATAACAGGCTGATCTTTATTAATTTATACTAGTATAGACTCTAACCCAATAAACTAAATATTTTCTTAAAATTAGTTATATATCTTGCAGCCACTGAAATTTCATATGTGTGTATGTAAATGAGAGACACATACATACATACATATATACAGTAGTCCCCCCTTATCCATGGGGTATCTTTTCCAACATCTCAAGTGGATGCCTGAAACCATGGATAATAACGAACCCTATATATATTATGTATTTTTGATACATACATATCTATAATAGCTTAATTTATAAATTAGGTGCAATAAGAGATTAACAATAATAACTAATAATAAAATAGAACAATTATAACAATATACTATGATAATAGTTAGATGAATGTGGTCTCTCTCTCAAATATGTTATTGTACTGTACTCATTCTTCTTGTGATGATTTGAGATGATACAATGCCTATGTGATGAGATGAAATTAGGTGAATGACTCAGGCATTGTGAAGTAGCATTAGGCTACTATAATGGTTGCTGAAACACTGGTACTGTAATATTATCACAATCAATTTGATAACCATGCCAGATACTCAGTGACTAACAGGTGGGTAGGGTGCATAATGTAGATAGTTGGACAAAGGGATGACTCACATCAAGGGCAGGATGGACAGGGATGGCATGCCATTCATCACACTACTCAGAATGCGCACAATTAAAAACTTAGGAATTATTTATTTTCAAAATTTTCTATTTAATATTTTCAGATTATGGTTGGCCACAAGTGACTAAAACTATAGAAAGCAACACTGCAGATAATAGAGAGAGAGAGGAAGAGAAATAGAAAGAGAGAGAGAGAGAGAGAGAGAGAGAGAGAGAGTGTGTGTGTGTGTGTGTGTGTGTGTGTGTGTGTGTGTGTGTGTGTTAGGAATTTGCTATATGAGGATAATAGAAGTAAAAGTAATGGAAGAGGCCAGGTGTCAAATTTCTTTCAAATCTAAAGGCAACAGGGTTTGTTTCTTAGTTGAGGGTCAGATATAGGGCATGAGAGAGAAGATGACTAAAATTATTTTTTCCTAAGAAACAGAGATTGTAGTGCTTGCAGAGATAAGTAGATTATAAGAGGAGCAGATTGCTTTGGAAATGGACGAGAATCAATTGTCCATTTCTGGGCATTTAAATATGCTCATTAGACTCTAAGTGGGGATACAAACAGACAACTAAATATGAATCTAGAATTCAGAGGAATGTTTGTGTCAGAAGATATAATGGTAAAGTATTTAATTTATAGCCATGAGATTGTGTGGGATCAAATAGGGAGTAAGTGAAAATAGAGAAGAAAGAAATTGGAGCTTCTAGCACTCATGTGCTCAGAAGTCCCAAAGATAAAGGAGAATCAGTAAAGATTTTAAATAATCCACCAATGAAGTGGGAGAAAAATTACTAGAGAGAAGTATCAAGAGATCAAGCAAAGAAGTGTTTCAGGAAGAGTCATCAGCTCTGCCCAGGGCAGCTGACAGGAAGAATAAGATGAATACTGAGATTTGATCAAGTTTGGCAAAGGAAATGCCACTGATGCCTAATTATGACCATTTGGTGGCAAGCAGTAAATATGAATGCCTTTTTGAGTGATATGAAGAAAGACTGTTTTTGCTAAACAGGAGAACTGAGAAATAGAAAAGGGAGATGCACACAGAATGGAGGCCAACAGAAAATTTTTAATGGGAGGTATTATTGCACGTGAATATTAAAGTAGGTAGCATGGTATGATGAAAAGCCAACATAATTGATATCAGGAGGACTGAGTTTATACCCCAACTCTTTCTTAATTAGTTATTGTATATCTTTAAAGTTTTAGGCCTCAGTTTCTTCAATTTTAAGGTGAGATCATTGAATGGATGATGTGTAATATTTCTTACAATCTAATATAACATGATACATAGCTTATTACTTGTGGCTTTGTAAATCAAAAATCTAATAAAATTCTTATTGTTTCATCTACAATAAGTAGCCAAATCAATGTATAAGAACCAAAACAATCATTGAGTCCATATATAAATATAAATATAAAATGTCACTAAAGACAATACAATACACAATACAAAAGTAAGTCTCTAGAATTTGCATTTTTGTAAATCTCCGTTGGCAACAATACCTGGGCTAACCTGAGTACTTTAAAAAGGAAAAAGAGAAAAAAATATACTAACATAGTCTAACCACTATGATGAGCCAGAACCTCTGGTAGGTGATCTCTATATGTTTCTTTAAATAATTCACACTGCACCCCAAGAGATGGGGATTATTAAATATCTCTCTAAAAGGACATAAGCAAACTAAGATAAGAAATAATAAGCAACTTACACAACCTCATATAGGTGAAGAAGAGATTCGAATCCAAGTTTTCTGACTCCAGTCACCATGCTTCTTTCATTATATCTGCTAGCTTTCTATGTGAAAATGTAACTCTACATTTCCTTTGACCTTTCTCTTCTTCACAACTTTCCTTCTGACCCCTACTTCTTCCTAAGATAAGGAAAGAAGGACAAAATTGCAAAAGACATGCTATTAAGTAAGCAAATAATCAATTTACTTGCTTATAGAAAAAAAGGAGATTTAAAATTCTAAAGAAAGTATTCACAGTGTTTCTTTAGAAGGTCACAATGAACATAATCTTTCAATCTTTGGAAAAAGTCATTACAAAATTAGACCAATCTTTGCATACTATATGGTGGTGCATTTGTGACACAGCTGCCTCAAGACACTCTTTTCCCACCTGGAGTTTTAATAGAGCTTAGCAATGAATACACCCAACATGAAAAGTTATTTGGATAACATTTTTTTGCCACTTCCATTTTCATTCTCCTAGAAAGGCTGAAAGTGGGAAAGAGAAATAACAGATAGTTTCTCTCTGATTTGGAATTTAAAGAAAAATAAGCTGGCAGGAAAAGTGTCTGGATGTTTTATGGGTAAAAGAAACCAAGTTATATCATAATATTTTTCTCTCGGTGAAAATCATGACCTCTCTTGCCCTTACAGCACACTCTGCAGTATTTTGCAATTACCATTGAATATTAGGTAAAGATTAAAATCCAACAGTAAAAGAAGTATGATTAACAGATGTTTCAGAATCTTGGAGAATGAAGGTGAGGGCAAGATGCTCAAAGGGCAAGAAAAATTATAAGCAGAGAGATAGGAGTAAGGCAATAAGTTAGGAGATAAGGGTAAGGCAAGACGGGGGAAGAAAACAAACAGGATAGAGAGAGATAGGTTGGAGAAATAAAGATAAAGAAGGAGAACAAGAATAGGGGAAAGAACACTAGAAAATAACAAAAATATACTTAGCACCTTTGAATAATCCAATACCGAAAGTCTTCATTAAATGTCAACCCTTTTATTTTATTTCTAAATACATCTTTTGTTTATGTTGCACACACTTCTTGTTATTCCCTCATTTTTAGTATGTTTCAGGCTAAGAGAAATAATGTTTTTGACTCATTATGAAATCTAAACTAATGTGGATAGTAAAAAGAAGTTAATACTTTGATTTTATAATAAATCTTTACTAAAACTTTCTCTAATTTATGAAAAAATTTAGATATGCATAAAAGTTTCAAAAAATAGTGAACTGCATATATTTCCTCTCCACTGATATTAGACAGATGATAAAAATTTGCTATATTTTATTGTGGTAAAGGATTACAAATACAGCTAAAGTCTAAGTTATCCCTTCAAACTAGCCTAAATTACCAGGAGATACTTCTCATATATTTGCATTATTCCCATGCACCTTACTGCCCCCTTGGCTCTTCCACACTACAACTCTGGACAGTCCAAATACATCTAAGACATCATGATAATAGGGGTGGATATAGGTGATCTGTCCATGCTGCCCTCTCCTTTTCTAATTTCCCCCATTTTAAGGATATGCTTTTATAGCCTCCACATTTACTACAACACCTTAGGATGTCCCTATAATTCTTTCATTAAGCCCAGATACAACATTCTTAACATATGAACAATTATATAAAATCTTGAATTATATCTTTTATCTTATTGATATACTTCATTCTTACTTTTAGTCAATGTACTTAAGGACTGATTTGTCTCTACATCTGTATGCAGCTCCACTCTGTTCCTTTATGCATTTGTAGATCTTAAGGTGTTTACTATAACAGAATGCTCTTTTTCCTTTTGTTTCTAAATTCTTTGTACACTGGCAGCACTTCACAGTGTCTAATCCAGTGTCTAATGCTTACACAGCCAGACCTAAACTCGGTGGGACTTCTCAAACCAAGTACAGTACTTCCCACTCTGCCAAATTAAAGATTAAAACAGACTTATAGACATCTGCATATACAATTCACATTGTTGAGATATAAAGGGAAAATGGTTTTCCAGATTAAGATATACCATTTCTTAATATGTCCTCATTCTATATTTTACACAATCTTAGTTTCCATAAAAATGATAGCTGAAATTCTACATGAGCTCGTGTCAAATGATTCCTGTATTTTTTTCCAAGAGTTTGGTTTTAGCAGTGAAACAAATGGATCATGCAGGATGAATGCAGTAGATCATTACACAAGTGATCAGTCAGCATCTTTGCCTATGCATAAAGGTTACTGCACTCAGATTTATAACAGCTGAATTTCATGCCAGTATAAGAACCACAACCTAGCCTGAGACATTAGGAAAAAAGTATGGTGATAATATATCCACTCAATTGCTACATAAATGGAAACACTCTAAAAAAGTTGGCTGAACACCCTGATAACCTAATTCATAATGTTTCCAAAAAGCCATACAGTGATTTAGAGGAAATAATAGATGCCAGATAAAGACACATGTGATTTAAGATATGTGTGTATCATACATATTTCAATCCTTAAACTCAAACAGTATATTAGATTTGTCTAGAACTGTCTACAAAAGCTAACATGTTCTGAATTTTTTCTGCTTCTGTCAAGACATACTTACACTGTTTTATTAAAGTTGCTAACTTTGAAATGTTATGTGCCTCAAATTTTTCTAAAGAGAATTTCTGATGTAATGAGATTATACTATATTTCAAGACAGACAAATCAATCCTATGACATACTAGCTATGTTACCTTGGGTAAATTATTTAACCTCTCCAAGACTCAGTTTTCTCAGTACATAGATTTGGCTTAATTACACTGTAGAAGAAAGAAGGTAATGTGTTCTACAAAATCAGATTCATTTTTTATCTTGAGAAGACTAACTGACTTACATTTCCCAGTCCCCTATGTTTTTAGTTTGGGGCATATAACTGAATTGGTCAATGAAATATTGGTGGAAGATAAATAAGCCATTTATCTGCCTGGTCCTAATCCTTAAATCCTCCTACATTATCTTTTCATTCTTTCTCATGCTTCCTTCACCTGCTTATCAGTCTTCTAGTGGAAGCAGGTGGTGGTAGAACCATAAAAAATGGAAGAAGCCAGGACTCTGATCTGTAATGAACAGAACTTGCTTGTTCAGGCATTCACTCCACAACCCCCACTGACCCATACTGGACTGTGATAGGGGTAGAAAAATTTTATTGTGTTGAGCCACTAATATATAGTGATTATTTTTTATGGCAGTTAGCTTACCTGGCTAATATAAGTATCTACTTTAAAGAGCTATTAAAGAATTAAATAAGATTACTTCTATAAAAATCTAAGTGTAGTTTAATATAGTATCTAGCACTTGATATCAAGTTAGATCCCTCTCATCTCTGCTCTGCAAGGGAGATCCAAACATGTCTGATTTTTACATTTCACTTTTTGCATTGATCGGATTTTATATTCTTGACCCTTTTACAATCATGTGTGAAAGAATGAAAACCTTCTAGGGATAGAAACTAACTTTACAATGATAATGTGCACATGTTTCTGAAATATTTTTATTATTAAAATACCATTTCTTTTCACCTTCTCATGTAACTCTTTTTGACATATACAGATAAACAATCTGAGATACAGTTTGAAGAACTAATATGATTCATGTTATTTGAATTTATGCCATAAAATTTAAAACCTAACTTGATATTCTGTTTGGGTACATTATAAGAAATCTATGAGAGATGTTCTATAATTGTAATGAAGTACACAAATGACAGCCAGGTAGCCATTGCCCTCTGGTATCTATGGAAAATGAGTGGGATAGCAAAATGCCTGTTGACAATTTAATTCTTATTAAAATATGTGGGAATTCCAAAATAAGTCAGGATTCTTTGGCTTATTTTTTTTTTTAAATTTCTCTTTAGCAAAACCCAGTTTAAACTGAAAATAAGCAGTGATGGAGTAGAGTCATTTTTCTAGGCAGAGGAAATTTATGGTCTGAAACATCCTAAAATTTGTTTTGAATTACTCTGTTTGCATTTCACACTTTAAAATGAGCATCTGGGAAATATATATATATATATAGAGAGAGAGAGAGATAGATATATAGATATATAGATATATAGATATTCATTATATATGTATATTCAATATATATATATATATATTATACATACATAATTTAACTCTTCTTAGAGGGTTGTTTGAGAAAGCTTTACATTCGTGACCTCTATATTCAGAACACATGTGTTCCTGAAAATTTAGTGCAATTTTAAAATCCAAGAATCAGTGTCACTTTGCCAGTGGGTCTCATTGTCTAAATCTCCATTTTATTGAATGCCTACTGTGAACTAATCTTGCATATGCTATTTTATTTACTCCTCATGCCAACCCTGTGAAGTAGACAGCATCAATCACTATGGTATACATGAGACAAAGACTTAAAGAGGTTCAGTCACTACTCTTGACTCTAAAGACCATGATCTTCCTTGTCCAAATGAGACTTGTCAATAATGAGCACATAGACAATAGATTTGCAATGTAGACTTCTGCAAATGCAAAATTGCCTCTTTCTACTCTGCCACCAATAGAGTGTGTGCGTCTGGGTGTCTGTTTTCCTACCTATTGATTTCTCTTCTGGACACTCACCTCTCCTAGGCATGATAGTGGATAGTATGTCCATTTACTAGGTGTATGCATCCAGCAAACAGTTTCTAACAGCTTATGGAGCTTTGATTACTAACTCAGCAAACTCCAAGACTGCCCACGACTTTGGAGACTTTGCCCTAGCCTTTTGCTCATTACTGCTCACCAGCTTATTCTCACTAAGCCACTTCAGGTTGTCTGTTCCCATTAAACAGATGAGCAAATCCCCACCCATGATTCTTGCTAAATCCCTTATCTCATCCTCTGGAGGCAATGCCTGAGGCAATAATATGAATTCCATAACACAAAATGTGTACAATTGGTTAGAAATTTCAAATTTTTTCACCACCAATTTAACACTGCACACTGAATTGGGTCATAATTAAAGACAGTGATTTTTATGGTATGACCTAAAATTTTAAGTGCTGTCTTAACATCTTTGAGTCTCACAGGGCCCCAAAGGTCTATCTATAAGTTTCTCTACTCTCAGCAGATATGACCCCAAACCCACCCAGTGAGAGAAGCTTCCCACCTGACTAAACTTATCAGCCAGACCAGACCAGTTTCACTCCACCAGGAAGATCCTCAACATACTCTGCCAGCCAACAGAATTATTTAAACAACCCAATCACATCCTCTTGCAGGAATCAGGAGGCACCCAACCCTCCTGTTACAATAAGGCCTGTATCCAACAACCCTTTCTGTTTTTCCTGTATGGCTCTGTGTGATATGCAGTTCCTTCCACCTTCAGGCTATAAGTGTGACTAATAAACTACTGTCAATCTCATTTGTCAAATGTCAGGTGTCATGTGTTCAGCCATCTCATACTACAGTGAAAAAACCCTCCTTCACCAACAGTGGGAATAAGAGATTATCTGAACACTGGTATCCAGCATTCAGAGTTCACAAGCACATTTGCAAACCAAAAACAAAAACAAAACAAAACAAAACAAAAAACAAACTGTTTTGTTTTTGTTTTGTTTTACTATTTATTTTGAACTCATGATAGAAAAGGCATTTTAACACCAAAATTAAAAAAGAAATTCTCAGGATAAAAACCAATCTTTTAATTTTAACAATTAATTTGAACAAGTAAATCTGATCTCATGGAAAACTCACTGCACCATTCTTATTTTTCTCATTGTGCTGCATTTTCTCAGTGAAAGCTTCATTGACAGATGTGTGAGAAACATTGAACTGTGTTTCTAGAGTCATTCACTATTATTGGAAACAAACTGACTTCTGCCATTCTTGTCTACACCTGCATAAGACTTTCTCCTAACAGCTTTACATTTGGGTAAAATAAAGGTGTTTACCAATATTTGTGCTATTGTTATTGCCAAGTCAAACTGCCAGTCTACCTGTGGGTACTCTCCATGATCTTTGGATATATTGGTAAAACCATTGCATGTTTACTTTTTGTAGATATTGGCTTAAACTTGGTCTGCTTTGCCCATTCCATGTAGATTTCTATATCTATTTAATCAATCTATGAATGTTTAACTATGCCATTTAGATCTTGGACCAAAAGTCTTTGGCATATAATCAAACATCTTGTTAGACCCAGGTTACTTTAATAAAAAATGTTCATGGAAATTACCTAATATGTCCAATAATATCTTAAATATGTTTTGGCAGAATTATACACTATAAAATTATGTAACCAAAAAAAAGAACAAAATATATCTATATGTATCAATGCAGAAAGATGTTCTAGGAATATTATAAATTTGAGGAACAGATGCATATTATGCTCCAATCATGCAAAAGAAAAGTAAGATTATATTAGCATGCAGATATATTTGTTTATGCATTAGACTTTTATGAAAGAATTAAAAAAATGGTTAAGTGTCATCTCTTTAGCAATGTACAACTGTTTGTCAATTAAAGACTCACAAGTGCCTGAAGTATAGCCAGACATGTTAATTAAGCAATATCCATATAGTTAGACTTTTGATTTATGGAGTAGCAAAGTTGACATTTCTTAGGAAAATATAAAAGCCTAAAATATATTATTACTCTGAGAAATGTCCAAGAGCAGTCTGTCCAACCTCCCAAAGGGCTAGGATAATAAAGGAAGGCCTAGATAAGGCCAACATGTTGTTAAACAGTTTCTGTCTACCCTAATGCTTTCACTAATACTACCTGGAAAGATCAAATTACACAACATTGAACATGAAGACAACTCAGAGAACAAAGGCTGCATGGCACATGTACAGCATCTAGGTTTTTTATAGTATCACTGATAATATACCCAAGAAAGTAAATCTGGCTTCATCATGTAACTCTCAATTATTTTAATTAAGTAACCTGTTAGGAGAGCTGCTTTATTACTGTCCATTTAACCATTTAAGACTCTTGAAACAGTAAAAAAAATAGTTTTCATTAGATAATTAACACTGAACTGGCCTTATAAAATACAAGTTCAACAATTTAAGGATAATCCACACCCATAATAGCAAGATTATATCATGCAAGTAACCTGGGCATAATCTGTCATGGACAATTTATTATAACAGAGGCCATAGTTATAGTTCTTTACTTTTTAGTAACAAGTAAATTATTTTTTTTTCTGGTTACCATTGATACATAACAAATCATTCCAACTTTCCTAAAATAAAACATTATTTTATTAGTTTCAGAGATTCTGTGCCTCAGGTATTTGGACAGGGCACTATAGGGATGATTTCTACCTACTCCATGATGTTTATGTCTGGAATCACCTAGAACATGGATCAGTAAACTTTTTCTTTAAAAGGAAAAATAGCAAATATTTCAGGATCTATAGGTAACATGCAGTGTCTACTTTTTTTTTATAACCCTTTACAATGTAAAACTTAATTTTAGCTCATGGATCTATAAAAACAGGCTACAGGCTAAAATTGGTCATTTGGTCCAAAATGTAAGCAATACCATTGTCTTAAAAAGAAGTATAATTATTATTATTTTCTACCTGTTTCTAGAATTGTATGTTAAGTATTAATCAGAAACACTTCACAAGAGAAAAAAATTTTAAAAGATAAATTAGAGAAATCATGACATAGTTCAAATTGATATCCCTCTTATATTTTATTTTTCCCAGATCTTTATCTTCACAGATCTTAGATATGGTTAATGTCTTCAAGGCATAGAGTTTCTTTTCAAGTAGATATACTTTATATTATGTGCTGCAAGATGTAAGCCTCATTTTTTTTTTTTAAGTGAGCAGGTACAGCTCAGCCACTCAGCCTTTATGAGACATTTTTTTTTAATTTGGAACATAAATTAAATTAAATATTTATGCCAGACCTGTCAAAACGAAGACAAATAGCTATAGCAAACGATTCTCTTAATAAAATTCAATCACTATAATGCAAACTGTTGTCAAAAGGGTAAATGCAAGTTAAGTTTTTAAAAAGTTTTGCTTCATGATCCATGGAATTAATAACTCATGTCATGAACACTGAAAATTGAGTGTATCTTTATATTCTTTGCGCTCCTTTGTGTGCTTGTAAAATTTTTTTTTAACTTACTGTCCATCTTTCTTGCAAGAGGTCCTTTCAGAATTAAAAATATAATTATACTTTTTCATCTAATTAAAATGTCAATCATTTATTTTAGCATATCAAGTATAATGGCTGTTACCCAAGTTTTCTTTTCATTCAGATTCTGATTATTTTGTCACGTCACTCAAAAATCTATGCTTTGCAACTTGTCCAAGATTTTTTCTCCTCATTAGCATAAAACATCTTAGAGTCCTGCTGGTAGTGCTTTATCTAGTACAGGAAATGATTTAGATAATAAACAGCTGGAAACCAAAATGTTATATACTGGCAGAGAATGAAAAAATAGATGAGCAATTATACAAAATGAACACAAACATCCTTTCTCTACCATCCTTTGTAATTTTATATATTGAGTTTTAGAATTAAAAAATAAAAAGTTCTAAGAAAGTTTACTGGAAGATAGTCTATTAGATTCTTCTCTATATTTTTTCTTCTTCTATCTTCTATTTTTTTTTTTACCATTTCTTCTGATTTTCTACTTCTTTACTTTATCCTCATTGTCTATTATCTCCATAAGATGAAGTGGTTGGACCAAATAATATCTAAAATCATTTCTAGCTTTAATCATTCTGAGTTGCAAAGACTTCTTAATACATTCTAGAAGTTCCAGGACAGCAAATATGCTAGAGAAACAGGCAAGGGAGTCATATTTTCATTTTCCCTTTTCTCTTTTATTCATTACAATATTTTCTTCCATTTTTATTTCTGTGTTCTTTCTTTTGCCTTCTCTATTTTCTGCCAAGCTACAAACACAGTTTCTCTTTACATAGCTCAATTTGATTTAAAATTAACTGAAATATGTGTGTCTCTCTGTGTCTCTCTGTCTCTCTCTGTCTCTATACACACACACACACAAATTATCTATATATATAATTTCTCTTCAGGCCTTTCTCTATTCAGGAGAGGGGAAAAAATGGCACATGAAGAAAATATTTGTATATTTAAGGTCTTACACCCTAAGCTCCTGTGTTTAGTTCTTCTGAAAATGACACATTTCCTTTGGAAGAGACTATCATCTGAAAGAAAATATCAACCTACCCGCTATGTAATTGCTTAGCTATTATAGAGATTGAAAATGAGCAGGAAATTTGACAAGTCCTCAACTGCTAGCCACAGCTGAAATTCTGACATTTAGATGAAAAAGTATAAAGCGAGTCTTGATCTGTGAGGAAACCAGGTGGTCTCTGATACACAGAACGTTCCTAACTGCATATGGTCAATTTAACTTCAAGAGTTTTTTACTCCTAATTTATAGAAAATAAAACTGAATCTGGTTTAAGAAAAAAATAAAGTACTAGGACTATGACATTTGTATTAATATTAGTAAGTTGCTCTTGACAACTTGTATTTTATAGTTTACATAGCTTCACATATGAAATCAGTACAAAATAGCCTACCAACTCATTTTAAATCCTTATCTATGATAATGATGATGAAAAGTTTTAGTTTCACATTGAGTGGACTAGAAAATAAGATGCAGTTATACCTCAGGAAGCAAAAAGTGTACTGCTTTTTCTCCAAAGTCTGTGATTTGGAAAAGTGCCTGTGTTGGAGAACAGCTGTTACCTGAGATGAATGCCAATGCACCAGTACTTTTTATCTCAAAATATTTTCAGAGCAGCTGCCCCTCTCTTTAATTCTAACTCAGCACTGGCGTGTGTGCGCACACACAAACACATTGAGAGGTGAAACATTGAGCAGATATCTTGGTGTGCTGTATTGTGGTTCGCAGACTTCTTGTGTAAGCTCACTGACATTAAGACTGTTCTTGATTCCCAATAGAAATAGTCAAGGATTAAGGCATTCATAGTTTAGACTAATTTGGCCAGGAGATTTGGTCACACTCAGTCACAATTTCCAAACTGGAAACCATTCAGTATTTAAGATGTCAGACGCACTTTTGTCCAGAATAGCCCTGGGACAAGGGTTAATTCTAAGAGAATCTAACAAGAACTCTTTTCTCTGAACAGTTTCTAAATCAAATCCTATAGCCAAAGTAAACAAGCTACAAATACCTGCTTTTCTTAATAAGAATCAGTACCATCCTATGATATGGATTCGGTGGCTGATAGGTATCTAATTAATTATTCCATTAAACTGCCTTTTAAGAAGGTAATTTCAATAAAATAAATGTTTCTTGGTTTCCTACCTCCAAATCCTTTATTTGTACAATCACTTCCTGAAAGCTTATATTCAATAAATCTCATTTATTTTTACCTTATTAAAAAAAAAAAAAGAAAGACTATCCAGTACTTTTGAAGGACAAATGGAGCAGTAAATATAAACATGGTCAAAGACTTGAACTTAAATAAGAATTTTATATTATTACTTACTCAAATTTCATGCAAACTTTTAAGGTCTTCACAACTTTCTTAGATATATAAGTGTATTAAAAGACTACCACATAGTAGATACTTAAAAAAATAGGTACTAATTTTTTTATGTTCAAACATTTTGCTAGTCACCTGATATTTCAAATACTTCTAATTTGTTTCTTTGAGATTTTATAAGAAGAAATTAAAATAGTTTTCATTTGATAACAAATGTCTCTCTAAATAATCTGAAGTCTTTTCCATGCCTTCCAACTCTTGAGTACAAACCTTAAGGTACACTATTGTTAATTGCTTGTTCTGTGGTATTACTTGGTCTGAATCTACATTTAAGATAGGTATAACATTTTAATCTAAATCATCCTGTCAGCAATAACTCATTGAGTTACTTAGTCACCTATTTATCCTATATTGACCCTTTAGTTTAGTGAAATATTTGACACTGGTATATCCCAAAACAATCATTAATTTAACTTGAACTATCTAAGAGAAAGACGGATTTATTAAAAAGATAGCGTTGTTAGTGATTGACACTGAACAAGGAGTGACATCCTTAGAACAAAAACATATTTAAGAAAGTGGATTTCTTTGTTCATAAAAATACATAATACACTTTTATTATTTGTTTCCTCTGTTCCCTAGAGAACTTAGAGTAGTTGCAATGCCCAGAGAATACTGAAAACTCACTCAGTGAATTTGTTGAAAGATGAATGAATGAATGCCTTTTTTGTGTAGACATTAAAATTTCTACTATTTGATTCCAGGATATGAGAATAGTTGCTGAGATAGTCTCTCTTAGGTATACATTATTTAAGCTGTTTTTAAAAAGTTTGTAAACTTGTTCTTAAAACACAGCCTTGAGATTAGAAGTTCAAGTCTGAATAATTTAAGCAATAATACATAGAAGTTAAGAATATAAGTTTTTTTTTAAATTTGACAAACTTTGTTTAAAATCTGGCTCTGCCACTAATTTAATATGTAATTTTGAGCATTTTGTTTAATCTCTTTGTGCTTGTTTCATCACTAGTTGAATAGAGAAAATAACATTTATTTTATAAAATTATTCTGAAAATTAAGATGGTGCATATAAATAAATTAAAACAGTTCCTGGCACATAATAAGTACTCTGTATATAACTTTAAAAATATGAGGAAAAACAGTTAAAGCTACTATATAGGGCAGGTAACTAGTCATTAATAAATATAGAACAATGACTTGAAGATCAAACAAGTTATCTCTTCAATGTTTGAGATATCTTCCAGAGAAGTGTCTTCCAGAGAAGTTAGGCCTTGGAATTTCCACTTAAATTTATTAATTAGTATGTGGATAATATGCGTTTTTTTCAAAAGAAGTACAATAGTCAGAGACCTAAAATCCAAAACAATTGGTAATATATTTATACAAATAAATCAAAAGAAAAAATTGTTTTTCAAGTTTATTTAAAATGAGTAATATCAATAGCCCTAAAATCAAGAATGTTTGTATCTGTACAGCTCTGGCATATAATATGTAAACAATGTAGATTTTATTAAAACTAAACTGTTTCCAACTGGGCTATCCACTCAATAACTTGTAAAGAGATTTCAAAATTCATTACCAAGCTCACTAGTTTTCAATGTACTTTCTTATTGGTTCTGCCCTTCATCAACTAATTTACCAAGTCACCTGGATGAAAGCCATTCCCAAGCTAAAGTGCCAGATAGAGGCCAGAATATAAATAGCCCCTCTAGCTTTCCTATTTTTACTCCTGTGTCCACCTTTTCAACCTATGTGTCAATGTCTTCATTCACTTGCTTTGATTTTTCAATACTATTTGTGAAAAATTTTTTCTATCTTTTCTAAAATCTTATTTAGGAACCCTCCTTTTTCGCAGTGTTTTTGTTTGTTTGGTATTTATTTTCGCTTTGTCAAAGGTCAATTAAACTCATGTTTACTGTACTTATCTTTTATAGATTTTCACTGGTCTAAAGAATAGAAACACTATAATAATAAATAATATAATCACTAAAGGACCATGTAATCATGAGCCAAGAGGATTATGGCTATTTAGCAGAATTGTAGAACAAGAGTGGGAGTTTGCAAACTTGAAGAGCCAGGGAATCCACAATAGTAAGCATTTGTTGAGCAGGTAACAGGTAACATTCTCTCTTCAAATAAGCACCTATTATGTGCAAGCCATTAGGAACACCAGAAAAGGGTTGAAATGGCCTTCTACACTTTAAGAAAGTGGTAGTTCATTTGAGCTATCTGTGAATAGTTAACGGTGAGAGATTAAAGGCAGGCCTGTGTTTGTGTGATGTTCATTTGTCTTGCAACTACACAACCATATCTCCTAAGGGTACTCACCAAGTTGTCAGTGGCTATGCCCACATAATGCCATAACAACTGTTTTTTCATCAGGCAAACTACAAACCAGTCCAATGTGGTGAAGAGAAATCAGTTCAATAGTTAATTGGATTGAATTCAATACTTTGGTAACAGGAGTTATATCTATGGCCCTTAGCAGACATGGGCTACTTTTACCAATGAACACATTCAATTAAAAAAAAAAAAAAGCTTTTTTAACAAAAGAACATTACAAAGAGAACATTTCAAAGAAGATCTCAATAATATGGTATATTAGAGACAATATTGTAACTGGATGATCTTTAAACTAAAATAGAGAAAGGAAAGATATTTGTCATAAATTTTTCTGGCTGGGAAAACATTCATGATAACTCAGTAAATTCCAAGGTACACCTCATTTGCTACAGGGGTCAATAACTAGAGCTAAAACTCAATTCTGTCAAATATCTCCTCTCTGCTGGCCACAAGGCAGGAAAAAGTAGATGATAAAATCATTTCAGAATTCAGTATAAAAATATTTATTTTTCTAAAATACTGATTTCTTTATTAAATAATATAAATTAGATTATTAAATAATATTTCTCACTTGAAAAATAGTAATACCCATCAGTGAATGCTGCAACCACTTTTAAACTTAATCAATTTTTAATAAAATTTATATAATATTACTCACATATTTAATGAGTAAATATCTATAAATTCAAATTAATTGTGCTGTTATAAATCTGGGTATTGGATTCAATATTGTTTTAAATTTTGATGACCCATCATGTAAGAACATACATACATACATACATACATATAATAAACTACTCCAGATAAATACAAAACTTTCAAAACTATGAAAAAAAGATTACTCACCCTCTACCCTGTAAAATTAACATACCAATTAAATTAGTTCTTGACTCATTTATTTTAAAATTTTATAAGAAAATTATTTTTTAATATAATCATTTCAAACTTTAAGAAGTTTACTTACTGGTCATGATGGCAGAGTAGGTAAACACTGTACTGGGCTCCTCTCATGACCACATCAAAATTATAACTAAACTACAAAACAACCATCATTGAAAATCGCTTGAAATCTAGCTAAACAGAAATCTTATAACTAAGGATATTCAAAAGAAGTCACACTGAGACTGGTAGGAGGGATGGAGATGTTGAAGGGGCTGGTCCTGCCCCCACGTATGGTGTTTAAAAATCAAGAGGGATATCTTAGCTGTGGAGGTACCTCTTGAGCAGCAAGGGGTCGCAACCTCACACCAAACTCCCTAGTCCAGAGTTCCAGCATCAGGAAGGAACGTCCTCACAACTTCAGGCTATGAAAACCAGTGGAGATTGTGGCTGAGTGAGAGAGAGGGTTATAGGAGTCCCAGGATTTCTCTTAAAGGGCCCAGATATGGACTTACTCTCTGTTGAACTCATTTAATCTGAGATCCAGCACTGGGACAGCAGCTTGAAAGGCGCCAGGGATATACAGAGAGGAACTGAATTGTCTGGCTTCCAAGCCAGTGCTAGAGAGGCAGCTTTCTCTCAGACAGACATGCTAGCAGTATTCAGACACAGGCAGGTACCACATTTGAGTCTCCATCAACCTGGTTAACACTGTTTTCCCTACCCTGATAATTACTTGAAACCCCATGCCACGCAACTTGTGGGCCCACCTAAGCCACTTCTAGGGGCTTTTCTATACAAACAGCCTTTTTTGGTTCATGTTATAGACTTTCCTAAAATCTCTCAAATATTACCAAATTCCAAACAAGCAGCATCTGGCCTTGGCATGACCCTTACCTCTTGTTGAGTAGCCCTAAGCCTGGCACTAGTGGCAGCTGGCCTCAGTTTGCAGCTTAGCTTCTTGTAGACACCTTCAAGCCCAACATAAGTGGCAACCATCTGAAGATCACTTTGTAGCTCATACCAAGTGGCCTCAGGTAGGGAACTGGCAGCAGGTGACCTTGGCCTGTGACAGAGCCCCTCTCAAGAGGCCCCAGAATGAATACACACAGTGGCCAGCTTCAGACCATACCAGAGCACCACTCAACTATCTCCATAAACAACACACCCAAAGGACAGACTAAAAGGCACCAGAGCCTTGCTACAGTGAATTCTGCTCAGGAGAATCAGATCCTGACAATAATTCCTCTGCTATAGTCATGTCTAGTCCTTGCAACCAATCAGCATCAGAGTCAATCCTTCCCACTGATGTGCAAACAGCAAGCAAGGCTCAACTACATAAGGAAGGTACACACAACCTACACAAGGAATACACCTGGAGCACCTGACTCAAATTATCAAGGATATTGCACCAATGAGCCTCACAGGACACTTACTACATAAGGCCACTCTGCTAAGACCAGGAGACATAGCAGCCCTGCCTAATGCATAGAAACAAACTCAGAGAAGCAGCAAAAAACAGGAAGACAAACAAACATGTCAAAAACGAAAAAAAAAAAAACAAACAAACACACACACAGAACAAAGATCCAGAAAAAGAACTAAATAAAATGGAAACAATCAATCTACCCGAGTTCAAAACTTTGATTATAAGGATGCTCAATGATTTCCATGAGAACTTCAACAAAGAGACTGAAAACATAAACATGGACATAGAAAATATAAAAAGAACCACTCATCAATGAAGAACACAATGACTGAAATGAAGAAAGCATTAGAGAAAATCAGCAGTAAAATAAATGAAGTAGAGGACCACATCAATGATTTAGAAGATAATATAGAAGTAAACACACACTCAGAAGAGCAAAAATAAAAAAATGAATTCAAAAAAAAAATGAAGATAGTTTAAGGGTTTTCTGAAATAATAACAGGCTGCACACCAACATTCACATCATAGGGGTACCAGAAGGAGAAGAGAGAGAGCAAGAAACTGAAAATCTATTTGAAGAACTAATGACAGAAAATTTTTCTAACCTGGTAAAGGAAACAGACATACAAGCCCAGGAAGCACAGAGTCCCAAACAAGATGAATCCAAAGAGGCCCACATCAAGACCATTGTAATGAAAATGCCAAAGTTTAAATACAAAGAGAGAATCTTAAAAGTAGCAAGAGGAAAGCAATTAGCTACCTACAAGGGATCTCCCATAAAACTACCAGCTGATTTCTCAGAGGTATTGACATGAAATATTCAAAGTGATGAAAATCCAGGACTTAAAACCAAGATTACTCTACCCAGTAAAGATATCATCTAGATTTGAAAGACAGAAAAAGAGCTTTCCAGACAAGGAAAACTAAAGGAGTTCATCACTGCCAAACTAGTATTATTAGAAATAATAAAGTGGCTTCTTTAAGAAGAAAAAGTAAAACAAAACAAAAAGATAAAAATATAAATAACAAAATGCAAAAATCTGTATATCTACAATTACTTTAAATGGAAATAGATTAAACGTGCCAATCAAAAGACACAGGGTGGCTAAGTGGATAAGAAAAGAAGACCCTTACATATGCTGCCTAAAAGTAAAGGGAAAGAAAAAGACATTTTATGAAAATGGAAATTTTGAAAAGCTAGGGTAGCAATACCAGACAAAATAAACTTTAAAACAAAGGCTATACAAAGAGACAAAGAAGAACTCAATAATTTCAATTCTGGGTATGCATTTGAGGAAAACCAAAACACTATTTTAAAGGGACATGTGAATCCACATGTTCATTTTAGCATTATTTATAATAGCCAAGATATGGAGGCAACTGACTGTCCATCAGTAGATGAATGGATAAAGAAGAGATGGTACATATATACACAGTAAAATATCAGTTAGCCATAAAAAATAAATAAATAAAATCTTGCCATCTGCAACAACATATATTGACCTATATAGGGTATTGTGCTGAGTACAAAGAAAGACAAATGTCATATGATTTCACTTATATGTAGAGTCTAAAGCACAAAATAAGCCAACAAATGGAACAGAAAAAACTCATAGATACAGAGAACATTTTGATGGTTCCCTGAAGGAAGAAGTGTTGGGAGACAGGTGAAAAGGGGAAGGGATTAAGAAATATAAACTGGCAGTTACAAAATAATCATGGAGATGTAAAGTACAACATAAGTGAGATAGTAAGTATACTGTAATAATTATGTATGATGTCAGATAGATACTAGATTTATCAGGGTGATCACATAAGTTACACAAATGTGTAATAAATATGTTGTACACTGAGACTAATATAATATTATGTCAACTATAATTGAAAATATTTTAAGTTTTTTTTAAATCTAAAAAATTATTTGCTATTACTTCAATTTTTTATTAGAGACTATCATCTGGGGTTATTTTCAACTTGCAAGGTTCAGAGAGTCTAAAAACCAATCATTCAGAAACATCAATATGAGAAACATTCACTTTTATGCATTAGCATCTGATTTAATAAACAATGCAAGACAGGAACAGGCAGCATGGTCAAGTGACAGACTGGGAGTACCAAAACTAAAGATGCACAAATAGAGTACAATGAATAATTCCTATCTCTATATATTAAACTAGAAGGTAATATGACAGCAGCAAGGAATGTGTAAAAATTACTAGGTGCAACCCAAAGAGCAGAGAAAAAAAATGCTCACAGATTGGAAATGGAAAGAAAAGATGGGACACAGTGATGAGATGATCTTGCATAGCGAGCTCTTTTAGTGTACAACTTATTTATTTCATGGCTGTATTAACAATACAATTTAAAATGCTATGATCTGATTATATACTTGAGTATTCAGATTACATTTATTTTATTAGAAGCAATAAAGCAAGCCCTTTTTAAATTTTTTTAATTCAATAAATAAGAGAGTTATTGAATAAAAATGGGGAGAAAATAAGAGTATTTCTTGCATAGAAACTCAGGGTTGCTACTTGTAGAATATCCAGGAGATTAAGTTATAGCATTGGACATTTATGGGAAATTTATATATTTCCAGAACTCCAGAAGCTTATTTCATGGCTGCATTTTATCTTTGGTATTGATGTACACTTTAAAAAAGTATTCTGTTACCACATTAGCTTTTTCTTTAATGAAGAATCCATGCATAGAAGCCATAAAAACTAACTCCGCAATTTTCTGAGTCTGGAAATAATTTTATTCCTTTTCTGTCTGGTTAAAAAAACAATATTCTCAATATTTTCAACACCCAATATATTAATTTAATGTCCAAAATTGTGAATTTAGTTTCCACATTTCAACTTCTGCTGTGTCATTTTTATAATATAGATGAATACTAAAGGTATTAAAATAGATGGCACTTTAGGGCCAGAAAATAACTTGTTTAGTCCAATGATATTTCCAAAACACCAAAGTAAAAAAATATGATATTATAGCACTAGCAATGCAGTGCAAAATGGTACTTACATTTTGTAATCTACTTATAACTATTGTTTTACTGCTGTTATTCCTGTCAGGTAAGTTATTATTAGAGTCAGTCTTTCTGGTCTTCCTCTCACTACATGGTAGGCAGTGGAACAAATAACTATCATATTAAAATAAACATCCAAATGCTTTATTTTTCAATTTGGAGAAATATAAGTACATGTGGTATCATAGGAGAATAGAAGCCACAGAATAATTTTAACACTATATGAAACAACAATTTTATTCAATAGTATGGTACTTAAAACGTTCATTTCCTATTAAAACAGACATGGCTCACTCTATCTATCTATCTATTTATAATGACATTGGTTAACAAAATTCTAGATTCAGCTGTAGACTTTAACAGTAAGGCATATATATATTTACGCTGTGTGTTCACCTCCCATAGTTAAATTTCTCTCTGTCACCACATATTTGATGCCCTTTATCCCATCTACCTCCCTGCTGCTCCTTTTCCTCTGGTAACCACTAGCTTATTGTCCATGTCCATGAGTATCTGTTTGTTTGTCCTGTTCATTTGTTGATTTTAGGTTTATATTCAACATATAAGTGATATCATGTGATTTTCAACTTTTTCCTGTCTGGCTTTATTTCATTTAACATGATTATCTCAAGGTTCATCCAGGTTGCTGCAAATGGCAGTATTTCATCTCTTCTTATGACTGAATAATATTCCATTGTATATATGTACCACAGCTTCTTTAGCCAATAATCTATCATAAGTGACTTTGGAGATTTCTTAAGAAATCCAGAAAGACAGTTGGTACTTACCTTGGAACTTTCTGTTCCACAGATATACTAGTAGGAAAATATTATTTGAATGAGACCTTGCTCTAATACTTGTTAGGATTTTGGGCCAGGCTTTCACCTTTACTCTCAGATTCCGCAAAAAAACAAAATGATTAGGCTAGATTTCTAGGGTCACTTTCAACTCCAATTCATGATCTGTATGGGCAGAAGTAAAAGATGTAGAGCTTCTGGAAGATTAGAAAGAGTTCTTATGTTACTTGAGGTAAAAATAAAGGCATTTGGTCTCAAACTAGCAGTGTAAAATGAATGGAGAGGAGCCATGAGAAATAGTGTGATAGGATGAAGCAGTGCTGTTAATTAGAGCTATTGTTTACTTTGGTGCATGCTTTATCACATTTAACTTCACAGTAGCCCTAAATATAGATAAAATGATTTCCATTGCACTGAGCAGGATACTGAGGATCAGAATGTCACTTGTAAAATGTCATACAAGGAACCAGTGGCTTGATCCCCCAAATTTCTATCTTAACCATTCTATCATACTACGTGATTACAACTCACAGATGTGCAAAGACAAGGATTGCTTTTACTCTGTCAATTAGGAACTCAAGATTTGCAAGTTTGTTCTACCCTCAGACAAAACAGAAAGCTTTTTAGTGACATGAGTTCAGATGTCAAGATGTTCTCCTCACCAGTTTCTTCAAAGATGAAAAGAAGAAAGATTAGAAAAGTAAGGAAGAGGATAAGGAAATAACCCATAATTCCTAAATTTTTCAATTTCTAAATTTTTGCCATTTAGAACTTTTTTTTAATGAAAATGTTTGATAAGGGGCACACTGGGTTCTTAACTATTACCAGTCATGTGTACTTACTGTAAATGAAATTCCAATTATATCCTAGAAGCAAATTTTGAAAAGGGGGTACTTTGTACATGGTCCTAATTGTACACTCAAGCCTCAACACTCATTGATTATGCCTACAGGGGTGTCAGAAAGCACAAATTTGTGTCTCTGTGATCAATAGGTCAAGGATGATCTAAAAATTAGATTCCTTTGGTTGCAGGTAAAATAAATGTCCTTGAGCTAAAACTCATAAAAAGGTTTAATTATTATAAGAATATAGAGTATCTGGGAAAATCCTCAGGAAAAACATGAACCAACATTTCATGGGTTATAGATAAGTTCTCTGTCTGCCTTTCTGCTTTGTTCATTTGTTTTTTCATTCTTCTTCCTCAGTGAAGACTGGCTTTGTCTGTTTCCTGGCTTGCAGAAGAAAAACCACTACCGTCAACAGCTCCCTAGCACACATCTCCTCTATTTTAAAGTTATTCACACACTAGAATGTACTTATATACATTCTAAGTACAATAGAATGGACAATGGAATCTCTTAGATTCAATTCCATACCATTAGCCCCTCTTAGGTCACTTGAGGCAAGATTATATTGGGGATCCAAACTGCTATTCTTATAATCATGTAAATGACAAAGAGGAGAAGTAGTTACACACAGAACTGGAAACACTGAGAGTTGAAGACACAACACAATTGGGATTCACTCTGGAGAATTAAATATTCTCCTGTGAAAACTGGATAATTCATGAATGATCTATGAGTTTTTCTTTTCCTTCAGAAATTCCAAAGGCAGGATTTTATTATTTAGATGATTAGGCTGCAACCCAATTCTCCAAACTATCTCTAGAGAACAAGTTTAATATTGTTGTTGTATCAAATTTATTTATGTCTTTCTAAAAAGGCTTTGAGGCAGCTTACAAAAAAGAAATATGATTCTCTTAATGTGGGCATGGAATACATTTTAATGTTCTATAGGCTTTGAAACTAAACTTGATATTAAGACTTTATTAAGTCTTAAACTAAACTTGATATTAAGACCCTTAGACTTTAACTAGGTTAGAAACTTAGTTCTCTAATTCAGGAAAGGAGCACATCAAATGCAGCTATCTGGGACATGTGATGCATTGACTCATTTGTCAAATAACCAGTTCTATCTCTATAATTTACATGAAGTCAGGAGAAAACTTTTAATATTCAGCAATAATAAGAGCTCTTGCACAAATGAACTCACAAAAATTCTATCTGCAACTGTAGAACTCTATTAGGAGTACATATAGTACAAGAAAGTGCTTGGCTTTGCTTATTTTCATTCACGCAGTCAGTCAACAAATATTTACTGAGGATATTTACTCAGAACCAAGCACCATGATGTGAATAATCGAATGAGTAAGAGACAACCTCTGATCTGCAAGTTCCCACAGTTTACTAAAACAAGGCAATGTGTTCAATGCTATGATAGATAAAAACACAGAATACCAAGAGCATATAAAGAAGGAGTTTGGCCATGATAATTCAAGGAAGGCTTGCCTCAGAGGAATCTTCATGGCAATCTAAGAGATTGAAGCAAAGAAGAGAAGAGAGTTCTTGGCAAGAGGTACAGAAGGTTCAAATTACTAGAGTGGTGAGAGAGTGAAGCAAGTTGAAGGGACTATAAAGAGTTAAATATGGCTAGAGTATAGGGTGTGAGAGAAAAGACAATGTATGATTATGAATAAATTAGGTTGTCTTTCAAAACCTTCTTAAAATATTCATTCCATTAATAAATACATAAAAAACACCCACTATCTTTTCTTGATATGTATATTCACTTAGAGATCTCACTGAGATTATGTGTACTGAATATCTGCACATTCTGCTTTCCCATCCTCACGAATATTTCCATAAAACTCAATGTTCTTACTTGCAACCAAGGTCTCTGATCACAACCTCCCAGACTCTATGTCAGCCCTGAACTACTACTGCCAATAGTGTTCTCACTGATCTAATAACAGGAATTGAGTTTTTCTCAATGGCAACTCTTCTTAGAGTGAATTCTCCTATGCACCTAGCAGCTTTGTCACTTTAGGATATGATATGAATGAATGCTGCAGGAGTGCTTCCCAAATTTCTCCACAGATGGGTTGCATCCTATTGATTCTTCCAGCATGCAGCCTAGTAGCTCTCAGACTCTAACACTACTCTCCACTTATCAAATGCTTAACTTCCATAGCTTCTCCTAGGATTTATTCCTTCTAAAAATCTTTCCTAGATTTCTGTTCTGAATTCGCACATCACAGGGCACTTCACTGTCATGAAACTCAAGGCTCTTCAATTCAGAAGACACTTTGATCTATCCAAAAAATTCCATCATGACTCCAGAATCTTCTGTACCTCAGTAGCTCAAATTATTCCCTACCATGTCCCATAAAATTATTTTATATCCACCCTCATAAGGCCTCACATCCATGTCTATTCTTCATAAATTGTATTCAGTAATTATATACATTAAATAAATAATAAACTAATTTTCACATTTTATTTATTAAAAACATTCTACCTCTTTTTTAATAGTGTTCTGTATTGGGCCCTCTTATCATCATGATTAATATTAACTACCATTTCAACACTGAATTGACATCCATATAGCTAAAATATAAATGAGCTGCTATTTTCTCTAGATTGGACTAAGTAATCACAAGAAATAGTAAAATGTCTATCAGATATTTTCAATTGCAGAATACAACATAAGCTCCCTCTCTTTGCTAATATGTAGGATTCCAGAGTAACTAAAAGATTCTTTGAGATCTGCTTTTGGACATGCAGCAATTCCATGGGCCTCATAATTGGAGAATATGAGAGTTTACAAGAGAGCTAAACCATCACTTCTTTTTCTAGGAAGGACATATGAAATAACATTAAATTCAGAAAGACTTAAGATAAACCACTATATATTAAACATATTTAAGTCCTCTTGTCTCTATCCATGAGTAAAGGATATAAAATCTCTCTATCCCTAGAGTTATTTTAAACCTAAATAGTGTACATATCTCAGACTGTTTATTCAAATTAAACTCTACCTTCACCTTGGAAAGAGATTGTTCAGCTGAATTACATAAGTTACAGCTCTCTCTTTTGTTGGACTGGGATATTCACTAGACCTGGGCACCATCATACATCCATTTCCCTCTCATTTTCTTCATCTACCCTGTTAGAAATATTATAATATTAGCAGAGAAATATAAAGTTCTGGAAGTGTCTTGTTCCTAATATTTAAAATGTCATCTTCATCAAAAAGCACTTACCAAATGTTGATATGCCTTGGAAATAAAGTCAGAACTCTTACCAACTTGGACACTGAGATGAATTTTCTCAATGATATTCAAGCTTTTATTATATAAGGAAAAATAATAGTGGGGGGAAATCTCTAAAATATACTCTGAGCTAAATTATTCTTAAAAATCTAGGAAATGCTTTGTTTTGAACTCTGAAAATCTTCTCAATTTTAGAGGGATAAACTACCACCTTAACTTATAATATTTTCCTGCAGGAGTCAACTCATTTTAGCACAATCTGCAGAAGTGTTGTTCATTTTGCTTTTCAAGGCAAGACTTTTAAGTATATCCTTAAGGACGATCAGCAAGTGAAAAAAATCTTATGGTTCAGATCTAATGAGCTAATACTAGCTTTGATTAGTTAAAAAAAAAAAGTTAGCAAAAATAAAATAGAAATTAGACTTTTGCCAGACAGGATCTAAATCACAAGAACAAGAAACAAATGAGAGAAATGAAATACCTATGAGATACATCTAAGAAAAAAATGTAAAAGTTTTGAAAGCAAAAAAGAATACTTTCTTTAAACATGTTTATAAATTAATTGTAGCCCTTTAGCATTTTCCAAAATTACAAGAAATTAAACTTATCTGAGAGAGACTTGGCAGATTATTTGCAAAACTTGGGTGTTTATTGTATGTACTAGAAAGGCCATTTGAGAAAAGTCATTTGCTGTTATTAGTATCAAGATTCCCTCAAATAATCAGTTAAAGTAAAATCTGTATAAAAATGCTTCCATTTAAAATATATGCACATGAAAAGATGCCCAACATCACTAGCTATTAGAGAAATGCAAATCAAAACCACAATGAGATACTATCTCACACCTGTTAGAATGGCTATAATTAACAGGACAAGAAATAACAAATGTTGAAAAGGATGCGGAGGAAAAGGAACCTTCATACACTGCTGATAAGACTGTAAATTGGCACAGCCACTATGAAAAACAGTATGTAAATTCCTCAAAAAACTAAGACTGGATCTACCATATGATCCAGCAATCCCTCTTCTGGGTATTTACCCCAAAGACTTGAAAACCCATATTGAAAAAATATTTGCCACCAATATTCATAGCAGCATTATTCACAGTGGCCAGGACAGGGAAGCAACCAAAATGCCCTGTGATAGATGATTGGCTAAAGAAGCTGTGGTAGATATGTACAATAAAAATTTACTCAGCCATAAGAAGAGATGAAATACTGCCATTTGCAACAACATGTATGAACCTCAAGATAATCATGCTAAGTGAAATAAGCCAGACAGAAAAAGTTGAAAAATCTCACGATATCACTTATATGTGGGATATAAACCTAAAAGCAACAAATGAACAGGACAAATAGAGACTAACAGACATAGACAATAGGCTAGTGGTCACCAGAGGGTAGGGGAGAGGGGGGAAATAGAAGAGGTAAAAGGAGTCAAAGATGTGGTGACAGAAAGGAAATTAACTATAGGATGTGAACACACATCCTATACTGTTAAAATGTACAGCTGAAACTTATCAAATTTTGTTAACCAATGACACCATAAAAAGTAAATAAATAAATTTAAATAAAAAAAGAAATTAAAAATTTTTTAAAAGAATAAAATAAAGTATATTAACATTAGAATGCATATGGCTTGGAGTGTGTTTTTTTCTTAGCTTTATGTGAACATGTTCATTAGATGCTAATACCAGAAATTATTGATTGTAATGACTTTATATGATTAAGGGAAGGCAAGGAGAGAAACTAACATCTATATATTGTCAAGTGCTTTGGTCAGTGTTTCACCCACAAGATTTCATTTGATACTCCAAAAACTCAACAAGGTAAGATTTATCATTCCCATTTTATAATTGTAAATTTGTTGCTTGGAGAAGTATGTTGCCAAAGAAGCTTCAGCCACTCACTAGTAGAGTCTGAAGTTAAATTCTAAAGCTAATTTCACTGTCATACTGACTCTAATTTTCTTGGGATCTTGCTAAGAGAAATTACAGAAATGTACAAAAAAGTAACAAGTACAGATCCTATAAATCAAAATAAAAATTTCTAAAGTTTGAGTTATACTATGATCAAACTATATTCTCGCTTCACAAATTCCATTCTAAATTTAAAAGAACAAAGGAATCTTGATTAGCTACTTAATTTATATTATTTTTTATTACTTTCAGAATTTGTGCAATTTAGTTTAGTTTAAAATAGAGTATATATAAATAACTCTTTTGTAGTATAAAATATATGTTAAGGACATATATATTATATTTTAATATAAAAAATTTCTAGAGAATATCTAAATTAGTTTTTGGTGCTCCTTTTTTTATTTTGTTTTAGAAAGACACCAAAAACTAGGAAATAATAGTTTTTTGTGTTAGATGTATTGTAATGATCATTGGGAGAATGTAGGCCTAGTGATGATAAAACCTTCCTTCTAATTCTACTGGAATGAACAGAAATATTTTTATCAGAAATAATTTCTAGGAATTCTACCCCCACCCCTTACCTCCAACTTGCTCAGATTTTTGATCACCAGGTCTAAATATAAAAGGTCATTTCCATCTCAAGGGTATTTTTTTTTTTGGCTAATAATATTCTCATATTTAATTATGCTTGAAATAAATTCAAGTTATAAAGAATCATAAGAAATTATTCTAAAATGCTATTTTTTCCCTCTATAGAGACTGTATCAGTGGCATCTAAATGATATAAAAAGTACAAAAAGATTTAGAGGTAATTTTCCCAGAGTTCACTAATCCATTTCTGACCATGAACACTCATTACAAAAAGTATTTATTCAGACTAAGTGGAATTAAAAATATAGATTATCCTGAGCCAACAATTATGAATCATCTAGTAGACAACCAGATGCATTCAATATTTATTATAAAGTCCAAAACTGATAAAAACTTTAAATGAAAGTCATGCTTGGTAGTGGGGAGCAGGGGAGGGAGGACCCTAATACTTAATGTTATCTAGAAAAATAAATTAAGTTTACCTTAGTACTAAGAGTAGAAAGCACATGCTCTTGTGAGAAACATTAATTCCTAGGTTCTATGCCATTATTCTACATGATAAATTACAAAACAACCAATAACAATGCTCCTTAAATAATAATATGCTATTTTGGTTACTTTGTTCAGAATATATGACACTAAATATATATATATATATATATATATATATATATATATATATATATATATATATATATATATATATATACACACATACACACACACACACACACACATATATATATATATATATTAAGCCCTCATTTGTAAAAACCTTTTAAAGAAAATCATTCAGCTCTATGTGCTATAACTAGGTTATGAAAGAATGCATAATAAAAGCAATACTGTATTTAATACAAAAAAGCCTACCAGCTGCCCAGCTGGGGTCTGAAGAGTACAGTGTGTTGTAGTGTGTGGACGCAAGATTAAGGCTGTGGGATACAGGCTGGAGCTACGCCATAAGCTGCAGAGGCTGCACGTGATCCACAAGCTGTGCATGGGGACTTCACGTGGGTGGCCAGGATACCAGGCCCAAGGACCCAGCAGAGAGACCTGGGGAGCTAGTCCTGGGCCACAGGGTGGAGCCCATGTAACCATAGCATCCATGGCCACTTCCGGGAAAAGTCTTAGCTGAAGCACCAGGATATCTGGTGGCAGAGCATGCCTCCAAACAAAAGTTCAGCCTTTACAGAGCACACTGCTGCAGGATGTCATGCATGGATTCTTTAAGGAGCACACAGAGGACATTAAGAAGTAGCCTGTTTACCCAGTCCTCTTGACATTGTGCCTGCAGAGACTCTGCCAGGGCGGCACCTTTACGTGGTCGCCCCTGGGGAATTCCAGTGGATTCAGGGCCTGGTCCCTCCCCAAACCATCTGCGCTCACTCCTCACTTTTAAAACTTGAACTATCAAAAGGGCCCAGTCGGTGTGGAAAGTGTTTTCCTGCAGCTGATACACGAGTGAGTAGGGAGAGGTCAGCAGCAGCCCTGGTAGATTCCGTGTAGCACCCCTCCAGCCTCCTAGCTCCTTATGATGCCTGTTCCATCCTCCAAGGAAGAAGAGAGGCTGCTGAGCACCATCATGTGTGGGCCTCTGCAGAGGAATCTGGGGCCCTCTCTGAGCAGAACCTTTTGTTGGTTCTACTATAGCTTCTGCACTCTGACCTGAGCCCCACCCAAGCCACCATCTTCCTCCCCCATCTAAGCTAGGGGCCTTTTAACCAGAATCTTTTGGGCTAATAAGTATCTTAGTGTTTGAACAACAACAATAAAAAAAGCCACCTAAGTTCCAATTCAGTGACTATATTAAGTACCAAACAATTGTTTCTTTTCCTTTACAACCAAACATATGGGTTCAAAGGCAGTTCATATACAAAATTTTATTACATTTGCTAAATAAAATTATCTAATTTAAATATGAGGAGGAGAGAGGAGGCAGACTTACCTTGTTATTGATTCTCTAGCTGCTTTAGTGTTCGTAGCCCATGCTCAGTCAGTTTGCCAGATGCAGAAAACCTCCTATAGCAGGACTGTTTTGGTCTTTGAACTCTGGAATCAAGTTTAATGTTTTTAAAAATATATTCAAAAATATTTTAAAGTTTAATGCTTTTTTTAAATACAAGAAATCAATCTAAAAAGGCTACACACTATATAATTCCAACTTAATGACATTCTGAAAAATGCAAAATTATGAAGACAACAAAAAGGTTACTGGTTGCCAGAAGTTTAGAGTAGGTGACAGATGGATAAGCAGAGCACAGCGAATTTTTAGAGCATTGAAATTATTCTATATGATACCATAATAATTGACACATATCAATATACATTTGTCCAAACCCATAGAATACACAACACCAAGAATGAACAATAAAGTAAACTATGAACTTTAGGTGATAATTATGTGTTAATGCAGGTTCATCAATTATAGCAAATGTACCACTCTGGTGGAGAATGTTGATAATGAGGGAAGCTATGCATGGGTGGGGACAGGAAGTATATGGAAAATTTCTGTACCTTATCAATTTGCTGTGAACCTAAAATTGCTCTGAAATAATGTCTCAATTAAAAAAATAAAAGTAAAAATAATTTTCAACCCAATTGGAATAAATGGGATTGGAGTTAAGAGCTCTGGTGCTTTAAAACCACATATTCCTGAGTCCAGACCTCAGTCCTAACAGTTACTAGCTTTTAATCTTACACAATAAAAGACCGTCTCTGAACATGAGTTTACTATTTAGGAAAGTGCGGGTCAATGTAGTATGTATTCCAATAAATCATTATAAGAATTTAATACTATAAAGCATATAGAACACTTAGTGCAGTATCTGGCACAGATGCCCAATAAATAGCAGCCATTCAGATTAAATTTAGTTTTTACTTTTCAACACTATTTATGTGTATGTTGGTTTGGGGGTGGGGGTACAAAAGATAAAATCCCAAAATATATGTTCAACACAAGGCAAGTAGTTTTTGAATCTTGATTCTTCCCTCTTTAAGTAGAGTATTACCCAATTGTATGTAGAGCTGTATTTTCAATTTTTTGTACCTACTCTTTAAGAAAATATTTTAGGTCTCTTTATTAACTTTTATTTATCTTTTCTAAATTCTTTCCAATTAGCCCCCTCCTTTATTAATGATAAAAGAGTTGAAACTATCATCTAATCCACTTAACAATATTGTGTGGAAGGGAGAGAATTAATTCATTTTTTGTATATACGATATTTATATTGACTGATTTATTTTCTATCTACACAGACCAATGATGAAATAGATAAGTTTAATTTAGGCAGAATAAGATTTGCCTAAGAACAATAATTTCTTATAAAAAAATGGTTTTCACTTTACTTAATTGAATAATTATAACACTTTATGTTGCCTCTATAGGCATGGACTAATCAAAAGAAAAAATTAAAGCTCTTTAATTAAACCAGAGTTTTAAAATATGCTTACTGGTTGGAGAGACCCAGGATTTAGGGGTATTTATAGAAAGCTAAATATAAATAGGTATAATTAAAAACATACATATATAAATATATAAATCTATGGTGTTTGGTACTCCTGATTCTATGTAAAATTATCAGAAGTCTAAAACATATTTGGATTTCATTCAGACAGAACTTTGGACACTATAGTTTTATAAAGATAATATAGCAATAATAGAAGACAAGATGTCACTTTCATAGTAACATTTTGATAGACCTAAAATCTGAACACATAGTTCACAATAGTAACACATCAGTTATTCAGGTAACAAAATGCATAATTCAAGTCCTCTTCTCAAAATCATATAGCATTTGTTTAATAATAACCAGAAGTGGATTCCATTTATTTACTCAAGATATTAACTTATTTATACTTTGGCATTAATCCTTAATCTGAACAGCACAGACTTCTACTTCTAACACTGTTGATTATAATAGATTATACATTCTTCCTTAGAAAGTAAAAATTATTTACTACATCAGCTATGATATGATGTGATGAAACCATTTAAATTTTTTCCATAGTGTCAAACTGCTTACTTACATTATTGAATGTCAAGAAACCAATGGAAAAGAATAAAATATAATCCCCACAAGTCACCAGAAATTATGGATAAAGTTACTTTGAAAAAGAGAAAAATAATTAATGGATCTTCTGACATACAGCAAAGACAGTTTTCTTCAACAAATGTTAAACAGTTAAAAATTGAAACCATGGGAAAACTTACATTTATTTTTCTTTATTACCAACTAGATGTAGTAGTGGGAGAGCAAATATTAGCTAGAGTTTCTAGATTCTTACTAAAATGAGTAAAATTAAGTGGTGGAAGCAGACATTAAGATTAATTTTACATAGGCTAATATTTAACCATCACAGAAATATTATCAATAAATATGATATTCTATAGTCAAATTTTTCTCGGAACAGATTTTGCCTTTTAGGCTCAGATTTTAATAGTACACCACGAGAATATAAAATCCTAGACTTACGTTAACTCTGTTCGTAAACTTGAAATGTAAAGAGAACACTTATACATTGTTGGTGAAATTGCAAATTGATACAACTGCTATTGAAAACAGTCTGGAGGTTTCTCAAAAAATTAAAAATGGATCTACCCTTTGACTCAGCAATAGCACTTCATGGTATTTATTCAAAGAAAACCAAACCAATAATTTGCACAGATCTGTGTAGCCCAATATTCATGGCAGCACAATTTAAAATAGCCAAGATATGGAAACAACCTAACTGCCCATCAACAGATGACTGAATAAAGAATTTATGGTTCATATATACAATGGAATATGACTTATTCATTTTTAAAAAATGGAATTAGAGGTTTTAGAGAAATATGGCAGAGTGAGAGACATCCCCGGATCTCTCCCCTTAAAACAACAATAAGCTGAACACCAAAATCTCTGACCATGAAATCTGCACATAAGAGCTACCACAAGTCAGAACCCCAAGTATCAGGTGGTGGACTGGGAGAAATAAAGAAGCTACCTTTCACAGCCACCAAAGTTCCTTGTATGAGGATGGAGAGGAGAGAAGGGGCTGTGAGTTCCCTGAATGGCCCTGCCGGGGAGAGTTGTGAGTTCCACATAGCTAGCAGCAAGGGCCAGTTATCAGGGCAGAAAGCAGAGAAGCAGGATGTCAGTAAAACAAGAGTTGATTTTTACTGGCTGCAGTTGCAAAACCGAGGCTGAGCCACAGTCCACAAATCCTAAACTAAAGGGCCTCTACCCCATATCCTCTGAGACCAACACCATGGAGCCCCAGGGAAATCTGAGTAAACACTACCGAAACTGTTACTAACACTGACAAGGACTGAGACAGATGGTAGTAAGTGTGATTAAACATCTACAGAGGAAAAAAAAAAGGCATTATTAAGGCTTTATTAAGCAGGGATCCAAGAGGCTTAGACGCCACCTACTGGAAACCTTCTTTACAATAGGATAAAGAAATGCCTTTATATAATAAATCTTCTTTCTGAAAAAAAAAAAAAGGCAGAATACACTTTCTTTAATGCCCAGGTAGAGAAATAGTACATTAAACAAAATGAACAACCAACGTGAAAAGGCATCTCAGAAAGAAAGAGAAAAATCTTCAGAAAGTAAGCTTACAGACATCAAAATATGCAACTTAAATGACAGGGAATTTACGATGGTACTTCTTCATCCTGAAAAAATCTCAGTGAGATCTGAAAAAAACTCATATTAACAATTTCAGGAATTGAAAAAACAATTAGATGATGAGCAGAATGAGTTCTATAGCAAGGAGACTGAAACCATCAAAAAAATCAAATAGATTTCTGGAGATAAAAAAAAATTACAAGAATTGAAAAATGAAATAACAAGCTTGGGAAATAGAGTCAACCTAAAGGAGAAAAGAATGCATGACATCGAAAACAGAATACTAGAAATAAATCAGAAGGAAGAAGAGAGAAATCAAAAAAAAAAGAAAAATAATGAAAGAGATACAAGAACTAGCTGATACCATCAGAAGAGGAAACATAAGAATAATGGGCATTCTCAAAGGGAAGGAAAACGAGCAGGGTTTAGAAAACATTTTCAGATAAATAGTTGATGAGAATTTCCCAAATCTATGGAATAAGCTAGAGCTTAAATTCAAGAAGTCAACAGAACACCTAATTATTTCAACTTAAAAAGGCCTTCATCAAGACATATTGTATCAAAATTATCAAAGTTATCAATGACAAAGATAAAAATCTCAGGAGAGTCAGGGAGAAGACAACAGTAACTTATAAAGGAAAACCCATTGGATTATCCTCAGACTTCTCAGCATAAACCTTACAAGCCAGAAAGGAGTGGAATCAAATATTTAAATCATTAAGTGAAAGGAACTACCAGCCTAGAATAATGTATCCAGCTAAGCTCTTCTTTAGATATGAAGGAGAAATAAAGATCTTTCCAGACATACAAAAATTGAGGGAATTCTCCACTACAAGGCCTATACTACGGGAAGTATTGAAAAGGATCAGTTCAGCTAAAACAAATTTTTTAAAAAATACATAATTAGAAATAAAATGACTATCAGGCAAATAGAAACATAGAAGTACAATTTTTATTAAGAACAGGGTATTATAAGCTTAAATACTAAGAGAATTGCTATAGCAATTGCTATAGCAAGACAGTAATGAACGTTCAGCATACATAGAAGCAAATTGAAACAATGACTGAAAAGGGGAGGATTCAAAGATCCAAATTCACAAAGGGGAATAGAGATAAGGCTCTTGCAGAAGAATATGGACGACTATACAGCATATATATGTATAACCAATCTTTACATATTCATAATGGGAACCATACACAGATGATTTGGAACTGAAGCATATAACATAAAACAAGAAGAAACAGGGAAAACCCACAAAAGCCAACCAAAATAAAGAAAATAGAAACAAAAGAACAAGAAAGCAATAGAAATGCCAAGCTACCAGAAAGCAAAAGATAAAATGGCTATAAGAAAACCTCATATTTCAATAATCACCCTAAATGTAAATGGACTGAACTCACCAATAAAAAGGCACAGAGTCGCAGAATAGACCAAAAAACAAAACCCAACCATATGCTGCTTCCAGGAGATACTTCTGAGCTTCATAGACAAATGTAGACTCAAAGTAAAAGGGTGGGAAGTAATATTTCAAGCAAATGGCACTCAGAGAAAAGTGAGAGTAGAGTAGTGGTACTCATATCAGATGAAATAGACTTCAAAATAAAATGATAAAGAAAGATACTGAGGGACACTTTGTAATGATAAAGGGAATCATGCACCAAGGAGACATAACACTTATCAATATATATGCTTTCATTCAAGGAACCCCAAAATCTGTAAAGCAATTACTAACAGAAAAAAAAAGAGAGAAACAGACCAAAAAACATCAGATTTATATGGAGGCACAAAAGAATTTGAATCGCCAAAGCCGTCCTGAGTAAAAAGAGCCAAGCTGGAGGCATCACTCTGCCTGACTTCAAATTATACTACAAAGCGACAGTAATCAAAACAGCATGCTATTGGCAGAAAAACAGACACACGGACAAGTGGAACAGAACTGAAAGTCCAGAAATAAACCCATATTTATATGGGCAAAGAATTTTTGACAAAAAAGCCAAAACATACAGTGTAAAAAGGAAAGCCTCTTCAAGAAATATGATGCTGGGAAAACTGGAAAGCCACCTTTAAAAGAACGAAACTAAACTGTTGTCTATCACCACATACCAAAATTAATTCAAAATGGATTAGGGTCCTGAATATAAGACTGGAATCAATAAATTGCATAAAAGAAAACATAGCTCAACTAAACTCAAGGATCTTGAACTTAAAGAAGATTTTATGAATTTGACCTTAAAAGTGAGAGAAGTAAAAGCTAAAATAAATGAATGAGACTACATCAAACTAAAAAGATTCTGCTCAGCAAAAGAAATCCTCTGGTAACCATCTGAAAGGCAAAATATATTTGCAAGCAACACCTCTGATATATATCCAAAATATACAAAGAACTTGTACAACTCAATTACAAAAAGAAAAAAAAAAAACGATCCAATCGAAAAATGGACAGAGGACCTGAATAGACATTTCTCCCTAGAGGACATACAAATGACCGAAGATAAGAAATGATGCTCACCATTGCTAGCTATTAGGGAAATGCAAACCAAAACCACAATGAGATACCATCTCACACCTGTTAGAATGGCTATAATTAACAGGACAAGTAATAACAAATGTTGGAGAGGATGTGAAGGAAAGGAACCCTCATACACTGCTGGTGGGACTGCAAATTGGTACAGCCACTATGGAAAACAGTAGGGAGGTTCCTCAAAAAACTAAGAATGAATCTACCATATGATCCAGCAATCCCCCTTCTGGGTATTTACCCCAAAGACTTGAAAACCCATATTGAAAAAATATTTGCACACCAATGTTCATAGCAGCATTATTTACAGTGGCCAGGACAGGGAAGCAACCAAAATGCCCTATGATAGATGATTGGCTAAAGAAGCTGTGGTACATATGTACAATAGAAATTTACTCAGCCATAAGAAGAGATGAAATACTGCCATTTGCGACAACATGTATGGACCTCAAGATAATCATGCTGAGTGAAATAAGCCAGACAGGAAAAGTTGAAAATCACATGATATCACTTATATGTGGGATATAAACTTAAAAGCAACAAATGAGCAGGACAAACAAACAGAGACTAATGTACATGAACTATAGTCTACCAAAGGACTATAGACTGGTGGTTACTAGTGGGCTGGGGGAGGAGGGAGGAGGTAGAAGGGGTAAAGAGGGGTCAAATATAGGGGGGTGGGAGAAGGTAGAATTATAGTAGTCACTTTAATTTTACATAGAGAACTAGTCTTAAGAAGATACTCATTCAGCAAAAGACAGAACTGAAAGGTAGAAATTGGTGTAAGGTAACATTATTGATATGCTTAATCAAATCAACCCTGAAGACAAACCATGGAGGATTTAAAATATGTCCACAAAAATTTTGATACATCTTCTTTAATAGATAGAGCTTAATTCCCCCCCTTCCTTAACTGAACCTAATGACTCACCTCTAACAACCAGTGTGGCAAAAGTAACAGCATATAACTTCCAGGATTAGGCAATAGATGGTATTGTAGCTTTCTCTTTCTTTCTTTCTTTCTTTCTCTTTCTCTCTCTCTCTCTCTCTCTTTCTCTCTCTTTCTCTCTCTCTCTTTCTCTTTCTCTTTCTCTCTTTCTTTCTCTCTCTCTCTCTCTCTCTCTCTCTCTCTCTCTCTCTCTCTCTCTCTCTCTCTCTCTCTCTCTCTCTCTCTCTCTCTCTCTCTCTCTCTCTCTCTCTCTCTCTCTCTCTCTCTCTCTCTCTCTCTCTCTCTCAAGGTCCACAAGGCATAGAACTAGGGTTTCTGCTAAAATCCAGGAAGGAAGTGAAGCCTTCTATCAACCATAATGTGAGTGAGCAATCTTGGAAAGAGATTCTTCAACTCCAGGCATTTCTTAATATAACCACTGCCCTAGCCAACATCTTGACTGCAACTTCATAAGAAACTCTGCACTGGAACCACCCAGTCCCTGATCCACAAAAACTGTGAGGGAAAAAATACTTATGGCCTTAATCTGCTAAATTTTGACCTAATTTGTTAAACATCAGGAAAATTATACACAATCCAACCTCTGGAATGTCAATAATTACTTAAAGAGTCAATTACTAAAGAGTCAATTACTAAAGAGTCAATAATTACTCTTTATTGTTTTATTACTTTGAATTGGGCTTATATTTTTTCATTATTAAATAGAATCTTAAATGTTACAAGGTAATATTATATATTTCTACACTGATTCATGATATATTAATTTTTTAGTTCAATTCTAAAAGAAAATCATTCTTTATTTGACAATCTCAACATCTGAAAATTGGTAGAGACCAAATAGATCGATGTTAGGTAACTTAAAATCTTAAAATAGAGTATGGAAAACTCAGTCATTAGGATTCATAAAAGTCAAAGTATAAGCCACTGGGAGAATGAAGCAAAAAACTGTAATGCGACAAAGGAATCCAGTGATTCAGACAGAGATAGAACTGACACTAAGCTAAGCTAACATGTGTGCACTGAATGGATCCATCTGTCATGAAAAAGAGCAAAGATGATGAACAAAGAAAGAAATTTTTTAGTGACACTTGTCATGAAACTATACTGACTTTTTAAACTGACTTTCCTAAAATCTATGGTACACATATAAATATATTTATAACAGAATCTCAAATAATATTGTTACATTTTTACTTTTCCCTACGTCACTCACTGGTTTTCTCGTTTTGGTTTATGAAGAATAATGGTTGATATTAATTTCAATATTACATATCAAGCTATGTGCTAAGATAGGGGAGAAGCATTTTTTGTTTAACACAAAATCCAACCAGAATGGATACTATTTTTTTTTTTTAAGATGAGGGACTAGGATCAGAATTTATACCATTCTAAGTAAATAATAGAGTCGGGATTCAAATAAATCCATGTACCTTTAAGACTTTATTGCTTTCTTTACTTTCTGAGGGATGAAACTGGTCTGGAGACAAATCAAAATTTATCCAATGCACTGACTTTAGAAAAATAAAATTCCAGCAATTGTTTAGAAAGTTAACATTAAGCTTTATTATAGTGTTTTGCTTTCATGTTATTTGTATAGTAGTAGTAAAGTAAAATCCACAGGTTCTTTATAATATAGATAATCACTTATTTTTTCTCTATGTTTTTCTTACACGAATAGTGCTTTTACGAATAGCACCTTATCAATACACATGTTGAGTACCGCTATTCCTCTTTTGCATTTTTCTAATCCTTTCCTTCATGTATTCATTTATTCAAGGAATATTTATTGAGTGTCTTTTATAAAAGGATATGATTGTACCTCCCATCTTATAAAATATTTGACTAGAATATATCACCTTTGTTTAAATAGAAATATAACAACTGGTTCATAATTTAATGGTCAGCATTATATATATGTATAATTTATAATGTATATAAATCTATAATATAGTAATAATGTAATATATAAATATATATATTTAGAAGAGTCCTTGGAATAAGGCCCTATTAAAGTTAAGACTTTATAAAGTTTTTCTGCTAGATTATTAAAATGAACTCACATGAGATTAAGACAACAATGCAAAAAACATCCAAGTTTTAAGAAATACCTTTTTTTTTTGGCAACTTTATGGCAATATGCTGGATTCAAATTTGAATGCAATGTCCAGGAAAAAATATTTATTCAAGCCCTACATATGACTATATTAACCAAAAGCAAAATAATAAAAATATGTTCTGTTCTTTGATGCATATACAAAATTTACCAGTGATAAAGGACAAATATATTTGAATAAATATATTCACTTTTAAAATCTAACACATTTCTGTTTCCTCTACTCTGTTGAATTTTTAATTTGCATTTTTATGTTCATCATATAAAAGATGGGTTTTCTGTTGCTTTTATTAAAGGTCTGTGGTTGAGCACACATTTCACATTCAATGAAATGTTTTCATAAAAAATTACATATTCTAAAATTAACATAAATTTTTCTGCTATTTATGCATTCTATCCGGTCATACTGAGGCAGATAATGTCTGTCTATGTTACAAATTGGAATAACCAAGTTATCCATACATCTCAACTGCAAATCCATCACTTTGATCTTTTATACTTTCCCCTTATATATTTGTATCTTAGCAGTATATCTCAACTAGGTACACTTAGACAGAAAGTTAAATGTTTAGTTTAATGACTTTAAACTGCAGGGAAAGTTTCTTCAATAATTTGGTAAGAAATGCTGTATTTACTGCTATATTATATAGCAGCTTTTCTAACTCCATCTTTATCCAGAGTAAAATTAACTACCTTCATTTCTGCAGCAATTGTTAACAAGCCTTCAAGGCTATCCCACAATTTCCCTGGTTTCTCTCTCCCTCTCCTATTAAGTACAATACCTCTTGCATCCCTTGCTAGGTTATCCCAAAGGTTAACAGAAGTCTTGCCCATTTCCACTTTTGGAGATCCTATAAATATTAAGAAAAAGAAAGAATAAGAAGGTTACAAAAATGGTGGCATATCTAAAATACTTATATTTTTAAATTATTTGGCTTTATCATATATAAATACAATAAAATTTAATTATGCCATTTCCAGATAATTATAGTGTTTATTAAAAATAATTAATTAATCAGTTAGAACATTTAAGGCAATGAGGTTCAGGAAAAAGACACAAAACTAAAATTCTATAATAGAGATGTTAGCCTGATAGGGTCTTTCTGGGATTTTATATGTATTTCATTAGTAAATAATGTTACAATTCTAAACTTGAGACCTGTCATGGATATGAGGCCTGAACTAAATGGCCCTTCTGTCTTAGGCTGCATCAAGTTCCAAAACTAATCTGAAACTCAACACAGCAATAACAAAGTACCTCATAGTGATTATAAACTTTTTTTATATTTAACTTTTATATATAAACTAGTTGACATTGAAAAGCATGAATATTGAATATAAAAATCTATATATAGAAAGCAAATATAATAAAAAAAATGGAAATTTGGCATAAACAAAAAATATAACTTGAGAAATAGTTTGATTTTGACTACTGCAGCCCATTTTTCAACCACCCTTTTTCAAAGTTTGCCATATTTATATGGACATACCTTCTTAAGTTAGAAAGCAAGACCAAAATTGTGGCCATCCTTCAAACTGTTTGATTCCTCCCTGAAAAGTGTTGAGAGAGAAGATCACAGGTGGCTGAGTAGGTAAAGAAATCTTACAGCTATGTCAAGTTATGAAAAACCGAAAAGCAGTATCACTTGAAATGCTGCTAAAATGGTATGTTCGTAAAGTATGTGATTCACTAAGTACTCTAGAGTGTGCTTTATTTTTTTTAAATGTTTTTTTGTGTTGACCCCCTGAAAGACACATGAGCAGAGTCGCAGATGAAAGGAGCTCATGTTACCTCTCCAAATAAGCAAAATGTCTACAAAAGAAGCTTTGAGTCTAGTGGTAGACTTTAGGACTACAAAAAAAAAAAAAAATGATTATGATGCACCACTGGAACCAGAACTCAAGAGAAGTCTTTGACTTTTACCTGGTAATATTACTGGATAGCCATGCCAAGTGTCTTTTAGGTATTAGAACTTTGATATGTAAATCTAGACTTGGGTTAATCAAAATCAATTGTCTAGAGGTAGTATTTTGTATAAGTATCCATTTTCAATACAGGGACACATTTAGAAACTGCTGCTATATAGATAATAGTAGTCTAAATATTCTTAATTAAAAATATTAGTTAATTTATTCTAAGTTCTTATCCATCTAAATATTAGGCTCCTCATCACCATTATATTATTTACCTTATTTCACAATACTAGTAAGTATTTTTGTGTAATTTTACATAAAGTATAATAACTACCATTAAATCTACCATGGGGCTATATTAAACCAGTTATTTCAGAATTCTTGGTGCCTTGACTGTGAGCCAGAGAATCTGATCCTGAGCCTGGCTCTGACATGATGTGATCATGTGGTCCTGGCAAGTCTCTGAGCCTCCCTTCCCTCATCTTTAAATGAGATGAAAAGAGTTAGGTGACAACTGTAAAGAAAAGAGGGAGAATAGATCTTTGTTTTAGCTCTAAATGTACATGATATAAGAAATCAGTGTAAAAAATTACTACTCATTCCCCTAGACAAATATCTCAAGGAAAGGTAAACAAAACCTAATGCTCATTTCATTAATTTTAGTAACTAGCCTATCTCTAAAGTTGTAAGGCAGTCTGATAAAATAGGGCCCTCTGGCCCAATCCATTTGGGAGACAAATTGAGAATGCTATGAAAAATATGCCACCCAAACAGCTCAGCTTTAATGTGAAAGTTCAGTGTTTAAAAAACAAACAAGCTCAAGGCTTTTTATGGATTTAAAATCATCTACATGACTCCTGAGTAAACCTACCTTACAAAAGTTGAAGCACTAAACATAAAATCTACCCATCAGTGATGTGGCATGGTCTAAAACTAAAAAGATTTGTTATTTTTCTCAGTAAAGAGTCCATTTTATTTTTATCTGTAAGAATGAAATATGGAATACAGCAACATCTCAAACTGATGAATTTGAAGTAAATACAAAGGGCTATGTAGCGGGCATGCATCTGCAAGATAAGGAATTAATGATTCTGGAAAAAATAGCACTACTCCCATTAAAATTTGGAAGCATGTTCTTCATTGCTCTTCATGCCACAGATGACTAATGCCTTCTTTCTCATTTAAGAGAAAATTAAATTCATTTATTAATGAAGTGGCTAGCTGCAAAGCAGAGCTTTCCAAAACACAGTACAAAAAAATTTGCTGTTTGAAGGTAAACAACTTGAAATTCAGTCTTAATCTCACAGCTAAACATTTGGTTTATTATATGTAAGAACTTTCATAAACATGCCATTTTTCTATTGTGTTTGTAATTTGCAGATTTCATTTATTTTTTGCACCTTCAGAAACATCCTCCTCTTTCCCTCTTGCCCAGGTTCTATGAGATATTACTTGGGATATTTTCCTCAATGTTGAAAATATTTGCTAAAAGAAAAAATAATTTATTTTGCTAAAAGGCTTTGTCAAAACTTTATTTGATGTAAAATTACTGTTATAATGTGTTATTAGGCAAAGACCTATTTTAGTCAAAATGTAAACACCACAAAATGTAAAAGCCCAATATTTGATCATCTTAGAATTTAAATGCCTTGGTCTATTGGGATTCCTGTAGAAGAAACTTCAGTGGGTTTTTTATTTGTTTGTTTTGCAAGGAAACAACAACAACAACAACAACAACAACATTTTTTGGAAGGAAAATAGCCTTAAAACAGTGAGAGGGAGAAGTTCAAGTCTGGTCTGAGAATAAGTTCACATTAAAGAGGAGGGGTGATTTGGGTGGTAACATTGTGCTCCACGTGTTCTCTGGTATGAATTCCTCTTTTGGAAACTTATACCAAAAGCCAGAGAAGGAAAATAGGAAAAAATAAAGAGCTGGATCCAGTTATTAAAAGTCTAAGAAAGCACTCCTTTGTGGTCTCTATAGTGAAAAGGGGCACATGTTGGGGAGAAGATTCTCACTTAAGAAACGCAAAACCAAAACATGAGCAAGAACATCAATCTTAGAAACCAACATGAGAATGAGAGAATGACTTGACAAGGAGCCATGCTAGTCTGCATCCAGAAGCAGAGCAAAGCTGTAGGAATATCCCTGAGCATGCCTAACTTAAGAAGGTGCTTTCTTGAGCATATGTAAAATTAGTAAAGCCTATGGAAGAAGCAGTATCATTTTCTGACAACTACTTGAAAAATAAAATTATAATTCCTACCTTATATTATCCTAATTTTTCCAATAGCCATTTTCTTAAACACTATGCTCATTCTTGGAGATTTGATGACCTATTAAATCATTTTCTGTAATATTTAAAGTATAGCTATGTTATTGCCTAAATTCAAATACTCAATTTATCCACAATATAGGTCTTTCTTCCTATACAAAAAAATTTCACCAAGACACCAGTTTTAGTCCACTCCTGTCTCTTACTTAAAGATGACACTAAAGTCTCCTGGGACATCAGAAAAGATAACAATGTGCTGTTTTTTACAGTTATTCTTGGACAGCTGGCTGTGGCCAAACAGGCTCCACAAAATAAATGATCCCTAAGTTTCCCTCAACCTTCAGAGTAATTACAGTAATATAGTCACCCTATACTTTGAAAGGGAATGAAAACACATAACAATTATTGTGGTTCATTATATCAACTTCTGATTGTCTGATATATCCATTTTACCATGAATTATTCTTATTCATTTTAATGAAATGCATTCTCAATTACATATACAGCACATACCCACCTAAGACCTTGCTTGTTCCTATCCAATAATTAAACATCTCTTTGTCTTCTTAATTTCATTCTTATCCAACCTTTGGTACAAAATACTAGCTTACATTTATGGAATACCAACCATGGGTCCATAACCATACCAATGCATTATTCTCCTTCATAGAAATCTAGCAAGATGGGAAGTTTACATACGAGGAGATTGCAGTACAAATGACCTACCCACGTTCACATAGCTGGTAAGTTGCTGAATCTGTATTCAAAGTGACATCTGTCTTCCTCAAAAATCTGTATTCTTCTTGCTTATCACACTGCTTCTTAGTTTAATTTGTCCTTACACAAAGAGAAAGTATAATGTAGATCTCTAAAAAAGATTTAGTCCTGGTCTGGGTGGGCTGTCACCCTTCTCATGCTTTCTGAAAAAATTTATTCTTCCCTTACCTCCTCCACATCCTGTTTATTTTCCTCTTCCTCTTGTCTTGTGTCTAGCTTCCCTCATACATGTTTCTCTTCCTGTACTGACTCCTTGAAACATTATCACAGGCACTTGCTGTCCAGCTGCTTGAAGTTGGGTTTTCAAACCAAGTAAAACAGTTATATCAATTCATTTTCTTCTTATGTTGCTACTTAAAATTGAAGACTTAGTTGGAAGAATCCAGAGGCAAATAAATGATTTTAAAAATCTCACAATTTTCTTAGTTTGTGTAGCCAAGGATATGATTCTTTCAGGTTTAAAGCAAAAAAAAAAAAAAAAAAAAAAAGCCTTCAGTGAGTCTTTTACAATTAAAAAAAATCTAAACAGGAAATGATAGTTACAGTGCCTCATAAGTATATAAATACATAGTTTTAAAAATCTCTCTGATAATAATTTTATCCAATCAGAGCATTAATTACAGGAGGTAAACAAATGGGGTGCAACTGATAAAACAGGATTAAGAGATTGTCTCATCACACATCAAACAGCTATCAGAAAATTACCTGGAATTGAGATAATTTTATCCTATCCCAGTTGAGTAAATTTTCAACTGCAACTACTCAGATGCCTACATTGAAGATAAACAAATAAAATACTTAAATATTTTTTGAGATTCTATTCTGTCTAATTCCAGGCCTATAGAAGTATAGAAAATCATACACATAAACTTTGCCATCTAAAACAGGTTTTCTAAATCCTTGGGGGTCACTAATAGACTTTAGAACTCCATGAAGTTCAGGAAATTATATACAAAATGTTGTAAATTTTACATTTTCTTGAGGAATAGTTTGAGAGTTCTTATGAATTTCTAAGTGTCTCTGGTCAGAAGACTTTTAAGAACCACAGATTTAGAGCTAATAATCTAGTTAAAATATAGAATAAATAAACTACTGACTTCTAATGGGGGTTGACTATCATAAACTTGTGCAATTCTTAGTTTAGATTGAGATAAACAATATAATGGCAAAATTAACTACTTTTTCCCAGAGATCTCATACATTTTCAAAATCACATAATCTGAAAGTTGCATCTCATTTTTTTTAAATGAATATATACTCCTCAGGCCATTTCAAGTCTTTCATTAATTTTCAGAGCCATGAAATAGTTGACTTAGACAATATTTAAAACTTTTAATTAAATGTATTGGGGTAACATTGATTAATAACATTATATAAATTTCAAGTGTACAATTTTATAATATGACATTCATGTATTGTATTATGTGCTCAACTTCAACAATTTTTGTCACTATTCTCATTGCTTTTATGAAGAAGAAGCTTTTTCAGAAGTCCTTAAGTGCTTTTCCAGAATGGTTTCCCCAGCTATGTATTGGAATTATCTGATTTGGAGCTCTCCTTTAAAGCCCCATGCCTAGGTGCTTTATGGAAAATAACAGCAATCTCATCCTCAGTGGCAGTCAAGGAAGAACATTATCACTGCCTGAGACTTTAACACTGGCTGTGGCAAGTAAAAAAATCAGCCCCAAAATTAACAAGGATCTCTAGGGAATGAGATGCCATACTGAGCTTTGATCAGCTCCCAGATATTCTGCAGGAGAGGGGCTGAGAAAGTTGCATGGAAGCTCAGGAGAGACTGAAAAAGGTCCCCTTTACATATTCATACCTAGCTAAATCTAAAGCCCTACAGATGCAGAAAGTGAAAGCTAGAGAAAACTTGTTAATAGCTGGAACTTTGAATGTATGCCCAACCCAAATCTAGATCCCCTTAGCAGCAGCTGGAAGCCAACTGGCTCAGAATGTCTAAGCACAACCTCTAACCACCCATTGGCTAACCTTTAAGCTATACTAACTCAAGAAAGAAGCAACACCTAAGAGGACAAACCAGAATAAAAAGAACAAGTAGAGACATCAGTGGTTACCACGAGAAATGTCCTTTATAGAATTTATCCAATCAAGTCATTAAATAATTAAACAAAAAACAGCAACAGCAGCAGCATCAACTATGAGCACCAATGGGTAAAAGATCAGAATCCAAAATGGATACAATAGATCATCAAAAATATTCACTTTTGAAACAAAACTTACAACACACACACACACACACACACACACACACACACACACACACACACAAAACAAGAGAGGGTCATCAATACAAAAGAAATAAAACAGTCTATCAGAACTGACTCATTGCAAAGGAATGAAACTCCAGCAAAAGCATTATTGTGAATTAGCCAGGATTGAACAGGCTGCAATAGAGTCTTAGCTGTTCCTGATAAAAGAACATGTCAGAGTTTCAAAGAGTAACTGAGGTGCCTTAAATGCTGAAGTAGTCTAATTCTACCATTTAGACACAAGTCTGCAATATTTTAAACACCAAAAACACCCATTCTTCTGTATTTAACCCACTGGCTATTATTCCAATCACCCAGTCACCACAGCTGTCTCTACCACTTACAGTGCCTGCTGTGACCATCTCCACAGAGGATGGGCATAAAAATTAAGTATGGAGGGATGCCATTATAAACTGGCCCTGGAGTTTTGCCCTTCCCAATGCTTAACAATATAACTGATTAGGTTGGAAAGGCACAGAAGAGCATCTGGGCAGGAAGGAAAACACCTTATTATCTCAGGAAGTCCACACTTCAGTGGGTCTGACAGACTTCTCCTGGTTCTAGTGTCTGAATTGCCTTTCCACCTATAGTTGATAATGAAAGAAAAACATTACCCATGTATTGTCTTTTTAAAAGAATAAAATTAAGTAAGCAAGAAAATAGTTTATGAAGAAAACAGCAGTAAATAAGGGAGACAAAATCAGTGATTTTAGTATGTTCCCATTATTCCTACTATAAATTTCATTACTGAGACTGTTTTTTAGAGACTGCACTAGCATTTTATTTTTCTCGCTTTTGCATTTTCACATTTATAAAGTCAGGTTGAGCCTTACAAGATTTGTGTTCTTATGTTTGTGATTGGTTTAACCAATTTTATTATGTAGGCAAAACAGAGCAGCAGTAGGCTATATCCTCTCACATAGATTCCTAGGGTGAGCACTTTCTCTCCAGGGTTTCTGTGGGATGTGGAAGCATATTCTTTCCATAAAAGCATCTTGAGCTGTTAAACCCCACAGGAGAACTGCTCTCTGGAGATACAAGGCCTGTGAAAACCAAGGGAGTGAAGGCAGGAGAAGATGGCTGCTTAGCAGTAGGGCCAAAAAGAAAAAGAGAAAGGAATTTAAGTGTCTCAGGAGAAAGAAAGCACACTGTAAAGGGAAGAGACGAACTTCAGTAAAATGTACATTGGAAAATATAAAATGAATCTGATCATATGGGAAATCAGTATTGGGTAAGCAATGCAAACTACTGTTTAGGAGGCAGAATTGTGCCTTACTGTCAATCTATTACACAATCGAATAAACACAGATTTCTGCTCTATATCATAAAGAACCCAGAAGTAAATGGAATCCTCCTAGTTAGACCAAATGCAGCTTAGTCTGAAGCCTACCCATACCCTAGGTAGGTATTTGACTTGTATGTGGAAGTATAATCTTTTATTCATAGTTCTCTCTGATCTTAGAGAGCATCTGTGCATTGTTTGTTTTGTTCTTAAGAAATATTTTCAAAAGGATTTAGTGGATTTAGTCCTGCATTTTGAAATTTAAAATATTAGGAGTTGCAAATCAAATAGGAAATGAGAAGAAAAAATATCAATAAGCTATTTCATATTTTCTATTAACTACAAAATCTAAGCACAACAACGTACTCTCAGACTGGAATGCTCTTCCTCTGTCTCATCATGTAATTATCAACTTAACTTCCTAGGAGCTAATTATTTCAGGACAACACATTCTAAAACCTCTTTACTATATGCCTTCATACATATGATCATTTATTATCTATCTATCTGCCCCCATTTAAATAGAACCTCAGTGCAAACAAGGACCATCTTTGTCACAGACCCTAATACATAAACAAAGTGTCATGAATCTCTTGAATGAGTTCTAGATAAGAAAATGTATCATGTGGCTCTTCTATATAGGTCATATTTCTGGGGATACTAACCCTGAGCTTCAACAAACAATATCAGATAAAATTTGCATGTTTATTTTCTTTTAATATGTAGAACACATTAATTCCTTCTTTCATAAATTGAACTAATTTTTAAGCACTTGTAATTTAACAGTTGTTGCTTATAATTTCAGAGCACTAAAGATGAAGATGCCATGGCCCCATCTGGAAGAACTCACAGTACTGACCATTCTGGTGGTTACACAGACTTTCACACAGCACCCCTGGCCTCTTTATTAATCTGTGCCATTGGACATGCCGATACCATTTTCTGGAATGCCATCGTAGCCTTATTAGTGCGAAATATCTTCTTTATTCTCTAAAACACACTGAATGGTTATGATATATGCTACATTTCAAATACATACACATGGGAAACAACAGAGGCTTTTACAACTGTCATCTAGATCCATGGTCTATTATGAAAAAGAAAAAACAGGCTGACAATATTGACAGTACAACTTTTCTGAAATAGTATGTCTTTGAATTTTTGATGCAAACAAACATGGGAAGCCTTAAAGATATTAGGCAAACTGACGTTCAGATTACCAGGCTTAGATATTAGAAGACAGTTGGGGGTGGAAGGCTAGAAATGGTTAGAAATAGCTCTTATCCTGTGGGCTTAACAGAAAGCAATTTATCATTTCAGAAGTGCAGACTGAGACAAGAGTTTCTGCCTTCAAAAGTACATATAGGTTTAGATCCTAAATGCTTTCTATTTTCCTAGTGAGAACAGTGCTGAGGATAAGGTTACCACAGAGGCTTTAACACTTAAAACAGGATCTTATGTGAGCTCTCTCCATAGGACTTAATTCAATTCTTCCTTTTATAAAGAGATAAAAGAAAATAACAGAACTGATTTTAACTAAAGAATAAAGCAAAAATCACTGGCAAATGCAAAAGTTTATAAATTATATTTAGTCAAAATTAGCAAAGAGACAGAAATATCAAATACACTTAAAATCTTTGTGTTGTCAAATGGCATATAACAGTGAAAATCATAAATATAATTTACCTTATTTCAGAGAACCATGTGACATACTGTCTACAATTTGTAATAACTTTTATACGAAACTGTACTATATTTTGGAAATAGAGCTAGAGCCCCAAATCTATCTTTCTGTCAACCAATAATCTATTGAAGGAAAAAAAACTTTCTGGATATTATTCTCAGCCCTAGATTGGGGATGATAGTCTATCTTTTTCATGGGCTACTTTGAGAATTACCACTACCTCTGACTGCTTCAAAAATGTATAAAAGTATTATACAGGTCTATGCTACCATAAACAGTCATCATCAGATACCTAAAAATTGTGACTGTTTTCAACAAGAATTCATCCAAGTTTTTTCTCTAAAAATACATATTAGAGGTAACATTGCTGAATACATTTTAATAAATAAATTTTAATAAATTTTCAAGAATGGAAAAGCATATGACTTTAACGCATAAACAATCAGTTACTAGTCACTAAGTGGATTACTGATTTTGGTAAACTTGGTTAACTTTCCCTGCATAGACCCCCACAATAGATAAACCCTTCTCTATTCCATATTTAGGGCAGAAAACATTGTCTGAGATGATAGTGCCTGATCCAGAGGTCATGTACTAATCTATGTCAGGCTCCAAATTTTATGTCAAAGTTCCTCATCTGGAGGCTATGACTCCTGACTCCTTTCCCTGTTTCCTCTAGCTCCCAGAAGCTCAGTCATCAAGACCCTCTAAAGATCTATGTTCATCTCTGAGGACAGGTACTGTCTCACTACTCCCTTTCCTACAAACTCTTCTACCATAGCAAACCCATCCCCTTGGTTGCCCATCTGAAGGGAAATTCCTTCTCACTTCAAATTTCTCTGTCTGTAATTGAATAACTTCTTCAAAAGGTATTTGTCTGCTTCTGTCCAATAAACTCCTTAAGGGCAACTGTATGTCACTTTTTTGGGGGGTCATATTTCTTTAATATGTTGCCCAGTATTGTCAATATAGCAATTGTGCACAAAACTTTATTAACAAATAAATATTTGTTCATTTGTTAGATTCTCATGGGAGCACTGATCTCTGGTGCCAAAAAGGTTGGGGACCACTGCTCTTTCTTCTATAGAGTCCTCCCTGACTATTTTGAATGAAGATAGTAAAGCCTATGTCTATCCTGTTTAGAATGCAGATTATTTTATTGCTCCCTGCCTATAATGATTGCTTCCATTCTGAATCACCCCTCAAGTCCATTCTCTCTATAGCAGCCAGATGGATCTTCTTAGAACATAAATTAGAACATGGCCTTTCCTACATTCAATTACTCCAATGGCTTTGCACAAGTACTTAGAATTAAATTCTAATTCTTTTTCCTGGACTTGGTGATAATAATTTCTATAAAGAAGGATGTTCTTGCACATATCTCCAACCTCACCTACTTCGTCTTTCCCTATTGCTCACAATACCTCAGCCACAGTGGTCCAGGAACTGCAGCTTATTTTCAAATCAGGCCGTTTAATTGACCATTCTCTCAGCCAAACTCTCTACTTCCAAATCTCTACTTAGCTGTCTTAGCTCCACTGTCATGTCCTTTATAACAGAGGTTCCTAATCCGCGGGCTGCAGACCAGTACCAGTCTGTGGCCTGTTAGGAACTGGGCTGCAAAGCAGGAGATAAGCAGCAGATCAGTGAGCAAAGTACTTACAGTTGCTCCCCTGAGCCAGCATCACTACCTCAGCTCCACCTCAGATCATCAGACCTCAGATTCTCATAGGAGCACTGGTCCCTGGTGCCAAAAAGGTTGGGGATCACTGCTCTAAAAGCCTTCTATTAGCATGAGATCCAGAGAAACTGTCCAAGACACTCTCTATCACAACACCAATTTTATGTTCTTAAAAGCCCTTAAATTGTCTATCTGTTTTATTAAGTGTATTGTCTGTTTTCTCACACTATGTAAATCCTGTGATATTAGGAACCTCACTTTTATTTCCCACAATATTCTTAGTGGCTAAAACAGTGCCCAGTATATAATAGGCATTCAATGCATGATTATTGAATAAGTAAATAAATAAAGCTGTTTTTCCTTTCATACTCAAGTGACTTACTTATTATTATATTTCACAATTTTATTCTGGAATATATCTATTTTTATATTCTAAGGGCAACCCCAAAGTAATATCTATGAAAATCATGATTTAATCGTATTTAAATCTATTCATAAGGAGTAATCAATATTTATGGAGTTGCTATACATGAAATGCTTGTAATTATTTATTCTCATTGTGCTTAGAAATTATATGTTTGTACTTAGCTAAATGAAAACTCTAACTTAAGAATATATTTTACCACTAAAGTTTATTTTTAAATTTGCTATTTTTAGTTAAGAAGAAAGCCACCCTAAGTTTAATTTTATAAAAAAGAAAGAAGAAGAAAGAAGGAAGAAGGAAGAAGGAAGAAGGAAGAAGGAAGAAGGAAGAAGGAAGAAGGAAGAAGAAGAAGAAGAAGAAGAAGAAGAAGAAGAAGAAGAAGAAGAAGAAGAAGAAGAAGAAGAAGAAGAAGAAGAAGAAGAAGAAGAAGAAATAATAATAATAATAATTAGATTCCCAGGTTAACTGATAAGAACTTATTTAGCCTATCAGTTTCTGAACTATAAAAGAACCTTGTAACATTCTTATCAACTTCTTTAACCCCAGCATTGTTTTATGAAAAAAATATATGTTATATATGTTATTGATTTTTTAGAAAATCTACTTTCTTCTTTTGGCTTATTTGTGAATATGAACAGAATTATTTTTTAAATAGTTACCTATCTCTTTTAAATTAAATAAGTTTTTGGAATTATTGCATGTACATACATATATACACTTATTCTCCAATATTCTTGCTTTGATTTGTTTTATAATTTTTGAACAACATTTGCTAATAATATGTATATAAATCTGTAACTATATTCATATTTATTTTTCCTTCATTATCATTAAGTTAATTAAGATGACTCAGTCACTTTCTCTGAAGACTAACTGGTAACATAGTTTACTATTTTACTATGTATTACTGTATATCATGGTCAGAATTAATTCCAGATTCTTCTTTTCTAAAATTGTTTATTCTATATTTTGAATCACAAGGAGGCAAAATATTTTTTTATTTTGCTTTCAGAAGTTTGAGGCTTTTAATAAGTGTCCAAATATGTGAGATTCTCTATTAAAAAAAAACTTTGCCTCTCCTTCTGGAATCTGATTTAGGACAGATTCAATCATATCCCAGTATACCTGAGATAAGTAATATAACATGCTAATTCTCCCTAGTACCAAGAAGAATCTCTTGGTACTAGGGAGAAACGACTCACCAAGTGAGATCAAGTAAGGGAACACTGAAAGGGTGCAGTGGACCATCACAGGACACCCAATACATATAGAAAGACAATTAATGGGGGAAGCTTAGAAGCCAAGCAACTTGGTTCAAATTCTATCCCCACCACTTACAAAATACATACCTCTGAGCAGCCATTCTTCTTAATAGAATCTTCAGCAACCTATAGAAATATACTTATTTTATTTTTAAAATATCAAATTATAACTTTGCCAATTATGATCCTTAGTAGTACACAAAAATTGTGTCTATAAAATATCACTATTTTGAAGCTATAAAAAGTCCAAAAGAGGACTTGATTTTTAGAATCTAATTTCAGGCTATTAAAGAATCCTGGCAGCAACTCTGCATCCCACCCCAGAGAATGATGTACCGACCCTATTTTGAGAAGCACTTTCCTTTAAAGGGTAATAATTAAGAATGGCTTTTCTGGAGTCAGATAAAATTAAATTTAAATTTGTGCTCTAGCAAAAATGGTCTGCATGCATTTAGGCAAAGTTTTTAACCTCTCTAACATGCTTCCTGACTCATAACATGGGAATAATAGAACCTACTTCCTAGGTTAATAGTTAGAAATAAATGCCATCTTTATTTAGCACAATGACTGTCCTAAAGTATTAGCTATTAATACTCTTTCTCTCTCTCTCTCTCTCTCTCTCTCTCTCTCTCTCTCTCTCTCTCTCTCACACACACACACACACACACACACACACACACACACACACACACTTTGACAGAATGTTCTACCTCTCGAAGGTCCAAAATCTACTCAATAACCTTTCTGCCTTTCTACCCGGGTATCTTTTCTTTATTCTGCATCAACATTACCTCCCTTAGATTGTAAAGTATCCAAGAACAAAGATTGCATCTGGCAATTTGCCTTCTATAACAACTAGAACAACTTGATACAAACTTTCGGAAAATGTTATCACAGTAAAAGATAGCTGTAAAAGTACTTAATATTTTCTAAATCCTATATTTCTTCTGAATTGAAAATTCTTTGAAGTCCATAAAATTCAACTGAGTTCACCTCACAAAATTGTTAAAGAGAGTAAATTTTATAATCATTATTTCCTTGGACTGAAAGACGCACAGAAAACTGATAACTTGTTCAATGACAAAGCTGTTTTCTCCTAAAGCAAATTCATCTTTCTCCAGTATGCTTGATGTCCTGTTATCAAGCCTAGATGTGTGTCTGTTGAAAAGCTCTATGAATCTTTAATATTCAATATTTTTCCAGATTTTACACTCAAGATAAATGTTCAAAAAAGCACACCTATAGCTAACCCCCTCGCCTAATATGCCTAAGACCCAATCAATGTATGCTAAGCCTGAGCATATAAATCAGAAGGATATTGCTAAAGCTGAAGAACATGAATAGATGCCCCAAAGAGCTGGAAGTTTTAAGAGTTTTAAGAGTATGAATTATGAAGATTAGCCTTGATTTAACATTCTTATCTTAGAAATGAGAAGATTAAGCAAGATCACACTTATTCAATGACAGGCCTTTTAAAATCTTTTAAAGCAAAAAAACAGATTGAGTCCAATGAGTTTGTTGAGCTACTATGGAGAGAAAATAATTGAAAGAAGTCAATGACTGAAGTTGATAAGGGACCAAACCTTGGGCAATCAAGATTATTTTCTCCACATGAAAGATTTCCAGATTCTGACAATAATAAAAATATTTTCTTAAAATAGTTTAGAGAGGAAGGATAATATGTAAAGATTTCAGAATTTTAGAGGACAAATTTGGAAATAGACCGATATAAAATTAATAGCAAATCCAGGCACCAAACACATCTTTGTTCATTATTACATGAATGAGCACCTAGCCCTATTCCTAGCCTCTGGGGGCTGAGTAGTAAACAAGATAGGGACTCTCACAAAATTACCAAGAAGGAAGAATTATTACTTCATTTTGATAAGTGAAGACACTTAACTTCGGAAAGATTAAAAATGTTCATAATCACAAGTTAAGTGAAAAAACAAACCTCCAGCTCTAAATTGAGGATTTTTTTCTTTGCATAGCATGCTTGTCCAAATAACACTTTGCACTGAAACATAAAGAAATAGCTCCTGACCCCATTTCTACTGATCAAGAGTACAGATTTTGAAGTCAGATGGCTTGTCTTCAAATTTTACTAATATAAAGGATCTGTATAAACTCTGAGTATCCCACTTGATCCATCTGCAAAATGCCATACACATTTGATAAATGCCAAATATTATTGTTAAATATGTATTTAATTTTATTTAGTGAACTGAAAGCTATTTTACAAGTAAATATCTGACAAACATCAGTGATCTGGAAAATATAATTACAGTAAAATACTACTTACTAGTTTGGATTGAGAACAAAGATCATTCTTATCTAAAAGGTTTGCATTCATAAACATTTGAGTTTTTCTCAGAAATTAGGACCACAGGCCCAGATTTTTAAAATAAGACTCTGATATTTACTGTGCACACCGGAAGAAGAAATGGGGGAAGTCCATACAGGGCCCCTGTGCTGCAACTGCAGGGGTTCCACTAGAGCTGTAGTCTATGGGAATGATGCCCTTAGAAGGTGTGCAGCCCACAGCCAGAAAAGCCCTACCTAACAGCTCTCAGCACAAAGCAGAGTAATTCAACTCCCAATTATTTTGGTAACTGTTCATATATCTGACTCTATTTTTGATGTTTGACTGTTGATAGGTTTTAAGCCCCACTTTTTTCTTTTCACCCTTGGCATTCTCAAGGAGTTCAAATAATATCCCATCACCACCACCTAATCATCATAAAAGCTCCAGGCCAATCTTTATTTCTTGCTTTCTCAAGTCAATTTTGGACCTTTTTGGAAAACCTGCCCTGCCTTCCTCAGAAAGTCTCATTTTTAATACTTTCTTGTTATAAATGTAGTGTCATCAATTTTTACATCAGGGACAAATGAGGAGGAAGACCTATTTAGAATGATGCCACAACAGGAATTTAAGATCTTAATTGTCCTTTTATTCATCCTTTGCAAAACTAGCTCAGTGGCTCAAGGTATTTAGGGGAATCTTTAATAGGATTATCTTTCTTTAGAATTAAGGGTCTCTATCCAAGGGCTACTTTTTTTTTTTAAGTTTTCCAAGAATTGAGTTTCATTTTCCTGTGGTCATTTGTTTTTATGGACATAAGACCTTTTGCCTTTAGGTCAGGCACTTAGGAGAAAGAAGTTCTGGAATACAGTGAGAGTCACAGACAGACATTTGGGGTGGAGAGGGGGTGGCACAGGGAAGCATTGAACTCAGAAATTTTGAGACAGGTAAAAAAAATGTTTGAACTTTCCCAGGACAAACCCAGGTTATGCTGGTTAGCACAGCACAATTATCAACAGTAGTTTCTTTTTACTCTCAAAAGTGCTGCAATTTAATGATAGATTATATATAATCCTACCTTTAACCAAAAATATTTTAAGACATAGGGTAGAACCATGGGTACATCTACAGAGGAGGAGTGAGTGGGTTTATCATCAGGGACACCATAAGAAAAACTTTGAGGAGAAATGATGATTGATAAAAACATCTGTTCTGAAAGAAAAAGAAGGGTGTATGACTATTATATGTGGCACACTGACAATGGCTATAATTGACATTTGTATAACAATAAAGAAAATTCACATAAATTAAGACGTGTCTTTTTTGATAGATTACATATATAGATAGAGGATCTGGAGTTGACAGACATTACAATTTCCACTCCATCACTTTCTACCTATATAACCTAAATAATTATGTTGTAATGTTTAGCTATGAAACAAAGATACAAATTTCTCTGTCTTGAGCAATTTTAAGGATTAAGTAAACTAACATAAGTAGAGGTTATTATCAAACACCTGTACACATAAGGCTAAATACATGAACTATAGCTGCTGCATATTATTATAATGATGCTAGTATTATTATTTAGTAACAGTATCCAAGTTACCAAGCTCTTCAAACTATTTTTATGCAAATTTTCACAGAGAGAATAAAAACAATAAAAACAACCTACATTAAAAATAATTCTTCTATTAAGACAACTATTGAGATGACAAATTGACACTGTCCTTCTGAAAAGTAACTTGTCAAAATATATAAAACTCTTTGTTCATATTATTTGAACCACTATTTGCATTTGTGGAAACTTATCATTAGGGAAAATCATTTTTGTACATAGTCAACAGGTGTAGTACTTTAAGAAATGGATTTAGAAATCAGATAGCATAAGGGTTAAATCTATACTTACTAGCTGTGCTACCTTGGTCAAGTTATAAAAAATCTCAGTCATTTTCTTTTCAAAATGGGGACAGTTATATTACCTACTTTAAGGAACTCTTGAGAGTATAAAATTAAATTATGGGAATAAAGAATAGTGTATGAACTTTAATAAGTGCTCAGTTAAGTGTTATTTTATTAAATATAACCATTAATTTCCAAATTATTAATAATCATGAAGAATTAGAAACTAGTTCAAATGCCTTACAGAAAAGATTCATTAAATTATATTGTACATATAATTACATAAACTTTAAAAATGCCTAGAATGTTTCATGTAATATATAGCATTTCAAAATAATGTTAAGTGTATGACTATCCTTTTTTTAAATAAAATGACTTGAGTTCAAACATTTAAGAGTGGCATTTTCTCTTCGATAGGATTCTATATGATTATTTATTTTTACTTTCTCTATATTTAAAATTTTTATAACTAATGTGATTTGTTTTTATAATTAGGGCAAATTTGAAATTATAAATGAAGGAAACAAAAAAAATGTGCTCACTTGTCTACAATCTTGTGATACTTATTAATTGCTTCATAGAGCATTTTATCATAGATAGTGCAAAAGTTACTATAAGTCTACGTCAAACACTTAAAATAATTAATAATTTCTCAATTAGTTCAATCCAAGATTTATTATATTTATGAGGAATCTCTCTCTGAATTCAATTTGGCACCCTATTGGTGATTCTACAGTTAATGAAACAAATGCAATATTAATGAGACCAAGGTAGAAAGCCTTCCATGCAGAAATAAAAGTGTTTTGACATCATAAAGTGGGTAGGCTGTGTAAAATTATATAGCCATGTAGCTTTCAATTTTGTTTAAGGCATTGGAACACTTTCTTGTCTACTAAGTGCAACAACATGATAGAATTTGAGAGAATAAGGCAACACACTTTTGTTATTTCTGAGACAGAGAACAATAGCAAAAAATAAATAACAGAATTCATTTCAAAATCTTAGCCAGATTTACTATATATAACAGCTTATTTTTTTACCCATGGAAAATGCACACTAAATTTATAAGCATGGTTTAACCACAAATGTAGGACTCTGCAAACAAAGAGAATATGTGCTTAATGGAAATAGAGTATGTTCTATTCAGAACAGGCCTTTATAACCTTTTTTCATAAATAGTCATACATTAAGAGACTGAATTCACTCTCACCTATTGTCAAATAAAGAAAAAAAAAACAATAGTTGAAAGAATCCTGCAGAGAAATGGGTCATAGATAAGTATGGAAATAACTCAGCTGATTTGAAAATTTTTTTTCAACAGCTCCAAATTCTAGATCATGAATTTGTTGTTATGTCATTTATCACACAATCCTTCTAAGTAAATCATTTAAGTATTCAGAAAATAATAGCAAAAGAAAGACAAACACAGCTGATCAATGTCAGCAATTCATAGGCTGCAAGATAAATTCATGTTCATTCATTCATTCATTCTTACTGTCATACTCCCCCATCTATTTAATCTCTTTTCACTGTGTATATCAGTGACCAATCATATAACAACAAAATTTACATGGAATTCTAGTTTTGTACTATAACCAAAAGCCAAAAATTCGACACATCTCTTCCAGAACTTTTATAATTTCTTGCAATATGGCCCAGACACTTCTGCTTCCCATGACAAAGTAAGTTGGATAAGGGTTGCATTACAGCTGAGATTGCCCTGAAGCATATGCCATCTAAAAAGCATTACATCACATATGTGTTGCATTCATGAGTTCCATGAGAGAATAAGAGTATGGAGGGAAATTGAAGCCCTGACCTCAACTAAGAAGACATCTTCTGCTACAGACTTCTATGAACTCTTATCATTTTCTGTTTTACTAAAAACAACTAAGTCTGATCCATGATTTGGCAAGTGCAAACATAGAGATCACTTCTTTTTCTAAAATTGCTTTGTCTCTTTTATTTGTTTGACAATTAATAAGGCCAAGGAATTGTGGTTATTAAGACTGGGGAAACTTTTTAGATCATTTAGTCCAGTTACTTAGCCTGACTCTTTCATTTTGAAGATGATAAAAGTAAGAGTATTAAGGAACTTGTCTACATGTACAGAGTCAGTAAGCTGGAGGAGGAAAAAATATGATTCTTTATATTTTTTTAACATTTAACACTGTATCTCTTGTCCCAAAAATTGGATCGAAAGTTTTTTGAAGTTAGGCCATAAGATGTACTTGTTTAGACCACCTAATCAAGTAAGAGAGTGTTATTCAAAAAGTACTCAATAAATAATTATAGTAAAGGTCGAATAAGAGAACTAATGCCTTTCTCTGATGGTTAAATAGTGCCTTGTCTCAGTACTGTATAATATTCACTAAAGGAACAGAATTAATACAAATGAAGCAGGCAATTCTAAATTTTAACACAAAGCTTCATAGAAAAAGAAGGATCACTAAAATTATCAAATGTCATTTTTATGCTCAAGTCAGGATAATAGTAGAGAAAATGTTTTCCACACTTTAGCAAGTTGTGGTGGCCCTTTCTCTCCATAAATACATCCTAGCAGTTCTTTGAAAAAAATAAAACAATATTTACACACACACACACACACACACACACACACACACAAATGTTTTACCATCATAGAGGTAGAAAGATTGAGATACAGTTTGAGAAAACCAAGTAATTATTTACTATAAAAAGAAGTATCTAGTATTTCTACCACAGGACTCAAACAAAAACTATTCTAGTTGATGGCCTCCTCTTGACACTGGGAGTTTTATATAACAAAGCTTTCTAGGAGCTACTTGAAACATCTATTTGTGGTCAGAAAATGATAAATCAAGAATCATCAATTCCATATTTTTTTCACTTTTGATTAGAGTTTCTTGATTTCTAGTTAGGTGTTCAGTGTTTTTCAACCAAAAGCAAAGAATAAAAGACTTTTGTAAATTATGTTTGGTGGACTCAGCATGGATGAATGCCCCAGGAAGAAAAATTTGAGTTGAACAGTTGTAATACACAGATCTAACTCAGAGTGAAAATAAAATTATATATATTTGTGTGTGTATGTGTGTGTGTGTGTATTAAATTATATATGAAGAAATTCTATTGATTCTATAATAATCATTGCCTTTAAGAGTGCCCCATTCACAAAATTTGATCAATAAATATCAAGCCCCCTACTGATTCTAACTTTTTCCATTAAAGAAAGTACATAAAAAGTAAAGATGACCTGCACACAACATATACTTATGATTACCATTAAAAGTAATTTCTTAATATCTCATGAGAATATTCTAAAGTTTGGTTTAGGAACAGTTACTTCTGGTCTATATTACCAGTATTATTGACCTAATTCAGATCCTTAATTTCTCTTTCCAAGATAGATTGCAATAGTTCAAGGATCCTCTCTCAGCCACATCCCCTCTCTTAAAATGCTTTCTTGATTGATTTACTCCTTTTTAGCCCTGTTCCCATTTAGAAAAAAGTGCAGCTCACTACCAAAATTAATTTAACATCATGTATAGGAATGCTGTTTTCTAGGATTTGACATTTTTAGAGATCAAGAATTACTATATTTTCTAAATGAAAATACCACTACTAAAAACAGAATGCTATAAATAGAATGATGTCATTTGATTTCAAAGATGATTGATATACTAGAGTGTTGCTAAAATAATAATAAAAGCAAGATATTTTATGGCAAATTTTGAGGGTAAGATTAGGACTGTAATCTGTGAGTTATCTTGGGGTAAACGCTGCAGCCGCAAGAGTCACCTGCAAGTATTCTCAGGGAAATGGGTTAAACATTTTCCAGAATCTTAAAACCCTTGACCTATATGGGTAGATTCAAAACTCTTTCTAGAATGGCCTATAAATTCCTCCATTCTTTGGCTACTGACTAAATCACTAGACTCATCTCTTTTCATACTTCTACCCATCTCTTAAGATTAATAATCTGTTTGAAGCTTTCTCTTCCTGCTCTTTCCCAACCTCCAGAATCAGAGATGATCATTCTCCTCTTTAAGAATTCATAGTAATTCATATTACTATAGACACAACTACTCACAACTCTTCATCAAGCCTGTCACAGCATATTGCAAATGACCGATTACATGTGTTCTCTAGTACAGGAGTGGCAAATAAGTTTGATTTACGGTCTGGGCTAATTCTAATCAATGGCTAGAGATTGCCTGGAATCACTACTGATAAATAATTGTTGATTAGCTTACCTAGCTTGCATCCAAGCTTTATCTACTATTGGAATCAGGAAAGAGAATAGTATTTGGACCAGTTATCAGGCCATCCTTACCTTAGACCGTGAGTCTTGGAAGTAAGAAAATGTGCTTTATTTTTTCATTCGCAATGTCTGTCACAGTGCCTGACACAAAAGTTTATTAAAAACACAAATCAAGAACAACTCATTCTAATCTATAACACCACATATAGGAATTCATATTCATTTTTTTCTTTCCTCAAAAGGTGAATACACAGTACTTGAGTAGAACTTTTATGATGTGGTTAATAAGAGGAGATATTAATGTGTCATTGACAAGGGATCTGGTAAAAGTGACATCTAAGACATTCTAAACACAATTTTTATTCCTAACAGGTTTGTAAAATTTTTCTTGGACAATTATTTGACCATTCTCAAGATCAATTTCTTCATCAGGAACATAGAGATAACAAAATCTGCCTTGCAAGGTTGCCATAGGGATTAGAAATAAAAAGCATCATTACATCATGGGCCTTCCATAAATGTTAACTATTAAGTATATGCTATTTTGGTTCACAGCAAATTTTCATAGGGAGAAATACACTTTTTTGAATCTAAGGAGATACTTTTAGTCCCTTTTAAAAGGCATTTTCCTGCTGTTACATAGGTTGTTTTGTTAGTAACAGAATCAGCGAATATCTATTGCACTTATTATATCTTCATTTTGCCATTGCCCTAGCCCTGAGCTTGTTACGCAGCAGCCTCAAAGATGTTTATTATTATCACTTTTAAGAATAAATGAATAATTGATAATAATGAAACACTTTGCTTTTGTGTAATATTTCTCATGTGTGGATTTTGAATAGTTAAGGTTCAAAGTTCTCTTTTATATTTCTCATTCTACCTTATATCTACCAAATCCCAAGGGGATTCTTAAAAAAAAAAAAAAAAGGAAAAAGAAAACTTTTCCAGAATTATTCAACAGATTCTTTGAATTCTTATGTCACCAAGATTGTCCTTTTCACAATGTTTCCACAGGTTGTGGTTATACAACATATGATATTTACATATGCACATCAAGGAGATGAGGGGATAAATGCTTACAGGTAAGGTTAGAGTCAAGAATTGATAATGAGCAGAACCACACAGTTGAATCTAATAAATGCTATCCAGTCATTGACTATCACCTACTAGGTTCCAAATTTTAATTCTCATTTAATTTAACCTTACTGGGTGGGTGTCATTATCCTCCAATAAGGAAGTAAAAGGTTTAAAATATGAAGTCACAAAATGGCACAGCATATTATGAAAGAGATGATGCCAAGATTTAAATGTTAATATTCTAATGAACAATAAAAACAAGTATGACCATCAACTGATCTCTTGCATATGCCACGTACTCTATAAATCCACTTTGAGTAATAGGCTCTTGGGTGACAAAGCTGAGATTGAAATCTAGATTACTCTGATTTCAAAGCTGATATTTTTCATAACACTTAATTTTCTCTAAAAGTAGATGAGTTTGAACATATCAAGCCCCTTACCATTTGGGGCCTATCTTTCTTAACCAAAGATCTTACAGCTTCCCCCAAATAGTACTTCATCACTCCAGAGTTGCCTATCAGCATCACCTGTATTTATCCTTTTATAGACATCAGATGACCTATAAGCCACATTACAGAAAATGAAAGTAAATTTTTGAAGGTGTTTTCAATTTATGCAAATAAGTACAACAAAGCCAGACAATATGACATAGACAGCTTATAATTAACAAAGCCATAGATCCAAAATTTGTATCACAATGGACAATTACCACAAAGTCATTGTCATCCTATAAATCACTTCAGAACAAATAGATAAATTATAAGAATTACAAAAGTGTTGCCCTATCTAGTTAATGAGTGTTTGCAATATTGTTATAATTTTTATTAGGGTTATCATTAAGTACTTAAGAAGCACTTTATTTGTTAGTAGCTTTATATCCCACCCTCATTCTACCACCAAAACAAATTCTATGGTAGTTCTTATTCTGTTTATCTTAAATACTAAGAGAATACTGGTTCAGTGCTCATTTAAACTGATGCACCATAAAAAGTGGTTCTTTTAATAGAGTTGATAAGCAGGAACAAATGACATCAAAATATTGCCATATGGATAGACAAGTTATGAGAAGAGCTTTTCTGCCCTGTTAAAGATGACCTCAAGAGAAAGAACTATATATGAGAGACTATGACTGAGAAATTATGTACTTATGAGGTAATCAGCAGTAAGTTAAATAGCTGTGCTAATAGAAGCAGATGCTTTGTGATTCAGCAATCTGAGAATCAATGAGCCTTGTGTAGAAATGTAGAAATAAACAAAAGGAAAAGACTGATTTACAAATATAAACTATGTAATGCAGTTTCTCTAAAATACTAACCACATTTGCCAGTTTCCAGTTCTTTCTATGGTTCTCTTGAAAGAGCTGGACATCTTTTTACCAAAACACAAGAGGGTTTTTTCTTCCCTTTCCCTCTGAAAAACCCTGTTTAAAAGTAGTGTCTCAGGGGAAGACCAAAAAAAAAAAAAAAAACTAAGAAAAGATCACATACTACCTATTTTCTTAAATATGTGGAAGGCACTTGGGGCTAAAAAATAACAAAAAAAGATTAACCTATTTTATAGGTCCTCGCAGTCTTAGTGGAAGGAAAAAGGTTTATTATTTTATGTAAAGATTTCAGACTTACTGGTATTAATATTTTCCCTAAACAAACACTTCTACAAAGTTCACATACTCAAATGTTCTGTTGGTCTAAAACCACATAGCATCATTTAAAGCAAGCAAAAGATCATGTGACAGACACACACAAGTTACCATGACATTATGTCAGCCATTGCTAAAGTAACATATCTCTTCTTCTATTATAGAAAAAGAATAATCCAGTGAGTGAATAACTGTGTGTGTGTGTATGTGTGTGTGAAGCAGAAAGATTTTTGCTATCTCTAGTCGCCACAGTATGAAATTAGATTAGCAGGCCTCCAAGGCACTACCATAATATCCACTTTACTAAGCCATGCCACAATGTTAGTGTGCCAATTACTAAGATATGTTTTATAAAAGTTTATCCACAGCAGTAAAAGTATATATTGGGTGAGCCATATAACAAAATACTGCATTATATAGTTTCAAGTAGATATCAAATGCTTTGACCCATCATCATCATGAACCTGGTTCATTCATAGCCAAGGATTTCAGAATAGCACCTTGGAACAAGGCCCACCACAACCAACATTCCCAGCATGAGAGTTACTGTAAGGACAAGGGCCTCATAAACTCAGCTGCTATTTGTGGGTCTCAGGGAAAAAGTACAGATGGAGGCAGACATAATACATGTCTAAATATTTAAAACTTACAAATTAAAATTAAATATTTAATTATAACTGTTCATAATTCCAGTATTCAATGTCCATATAGTTGCCAGCATACAGTCCTGATAAAGAATTGAAATATCACACAATACATCTAGATAGGAACAGTCCAAACATTATACTGCAGAGCTGAAAATGTTCCATATCTGTGGAACAATGACTAGCCACTAGCCATGTGTGGGGACTGAGCACTTAAAATGTGACTAGTGTAACTAAAGAACTAAATTTTCATGAGATTTCATTTTAATTAATTTTAATAGGCACCTATGACCATTAGCTACCATATCAGACAGCAAGATCTGGCTCTATAATATTGTTCCTTAGCTGCCATATGAAATGGTTGCCAATATTATGCTAATTCATGAAAACCTCTGGAAACATGCATTAGAATAAGAAAAAAGCAAGAAAATGGACATTTATATTTCTGGAAAAGTTACTTCATTATGCAAGATCTTTACATTCATGCTAACAGAGGAAGTTTTGACACTTAAATTGGTTTGTCTTTTACCTATAAAATGCTTTCATTGCTCAAATCCTTCTTTGAATCGGGGTCCATCTGGAACATCAGCACCTGCCCAACCCACAAACACACACTCAGTCACCTTTCATTCAAAGACATGAAGTGAAAGATGTGGAGAAGTTTTACCCTGCTCAGCCTGCACTAAACATGAGATTGAGTACTTGGAACAAAAACATAAAGGGCCCTTCTAAAATGTGGGGACATAGGTGGCAATACTACCAAAGTAACACATAGCAGGTAAATAATAATTTTCATTCCCCTTTACCCCACAAATAATGACATATCTATTATTATTGTGGCTTGTGCTTTCAATATAAATCATTTCCCATAGGTGTTTGTATGTAAGCATGATTTTAAAAGCAAATAAAGTAAGGCGTAAAGATATAGCCATTGAAAGAGAAGCATATGGAACAAAAAAAGAATAAACCATCAATCAAAAATTTAGGAGGTCAAAGAATAATATAATCAAAATAATTCAGGACAGGGCAAATTCCTGGAATGGGGACTCAAGTTTTATAGAGAGAGAGTGAGAGGGAGAGGGAGGGAGGGAGAGGGGAGAAAAGAGAGAGAGGGAGGTTCCTTGACTTCTCTAGGAAAGAATTCAAGCATGAGCCAGAGTTAGATACAAAAAGAAAGTTTATTAGAGAAGGAATAATGCTCCACAGAGATACGGTCTCCTCTCAGAGTCAGAGAATGAGACTCTGAGTGTTTGAGGAATTAGGTTTATGTGTGTTTTCCCTTCAAGGTGTGGGTGTGCGGTGTTAAAGGCATGGGGAAGTAGCAGTTGGAAATCTCAGCAGGAATCTTTCTATAGGTTTCCTGTGGTCTGTCTGGCTGTGTGCTGATCACCCATGTCCAGCTAGCAGGGTTTGAATGCAGCTTAGTTTAATTTTTACTCAGTTTGTGTAGTTCTTATGCCGCTTTCCTATATTAAAACATCCCCTAAACTCTGGTATGGACCATTCGCTAGGCTTCAGCCTAGAGAGTTGGACTGTGTTGCCGATAGAAGAAAACTGACGTATTAGTAATTACAGGTAGTTTCTTTTACTAGTTTTGCTAGATATGAATAAAACCAAATGTCCCCATTCTGTCCTTTTACTGTTCTCTTGTCCAGAATTCTCATAAGATGAGGCCAATTGAAACAGGTCTGACCTGTTATTGGTAATCCCTGAAATTGCCTCAACACTGGACTGGACTGTTTCTAATTTCTACCTAGAGAAGAAGTGCAGAAAGAGAGGGGTCATGACAATCCTTTGATAAGGAAAGCTGACAATGCAGTCTTAAGAGTGAGAGCCACACACATGGATGAAAGTTCTCTCAGGATCATGTTAACTTGTGTTTCCAAACGGTGCTATCCCCAAATTAAGTCCCCTAAAACTCTTCATTATTCTCAAACCAACAATAAACTCCCCAAAGGGCCTTCAAAACCCTTTATAATAGGTTCATTTTTATCTCTACAAGTTCATCTCTCCTCTAGACATACCATTCATTTATTATTTCACTAATTCAAATACACAACTCTCTCTTCCCCTCCCACTAATTTCAATGCCTTTTTCCCATGTTCTTTTGGCCTGGTATAATTTCCCTCTACTTCCAATATCTCCCTCTCCTCTCTCTCTGACCTCTACTTACCTTCTTCTAAATTGGATTTTGTTTTATCCCATGTGCTCTCATAGTACCCAAAATTTTACTCACTGAACTACTCTCTAAAATAATTTCATGCTTTTTTGCCTTTATCACACAGTAGACTAGACATTCTATTACAGCAGGAACCATATGTCTTATTCATCATTGCATACCCAGAGCCAGAGCAATCTGTGGACCATAATATTTGGAGCTAACCTTTATTATGCACTTACCATGTACCAGAGAGCCTATTAAATGCTTTTATCTTTTCTAGTCCTATAAGGTAGGCAGTATTATAATCCCCATGGTACAAATGTAAAAACCTTACCACAGAAAAGTTAAGAAACTTGTCTAGGATCATAAAACTCACGAATAGTTGAACTAGAATTTGAACTTATTTGGATTCAGAGTTTATGATCTCAATTACTATGCCCTGCCATTTCCCAACATAACAGATATTCAGTAAATACTTTGAGGGTAAGTAGATGAATGAAATCACCAAATGAATGTTTTGGCATATTTCAGACATATACATCATGTCCCCCTCAGCAGCCTTACTCTTTTTCTCATTCAATTTCAAAAATTGCAAATGACAAAATATTTTGACTTGGGGTCAATGAAATTATTTGAATCTTACAAAAAAAAAAAAAAACAGTTAACACAGTAGCCCCAAAACTGCTTTCCATTGAAAGGCTTGCTTGCAAACTTGGCTCTTGGCTGGCATCTGGGAACTTGACTGGTAAACAGTTCCCTAGAACATCTGCTTTTCTTCTGGGAGACTGGAATTTTGGTACACACTAGTCATAGTGCCTTTGTGATTAGCCCCCAAAAAACATTGGGTGTTAAGTCTTTAATAAGCTTCCCTAGTAAATAGCATTTTCACAGATTGTCACAACTCATTGCTGGAGGAATAAAGTACATCTATTGCGATTCCACTGGGAGAAGATTCTTAGAAGTCTGTGCCTGGTTTCCTCCAGACTTTGCCTATGCACCATTATCCTTTGCTTATCTCACTTTGTATCCTTTCACTATAATAAACTTAGTCATCTGTGTGACTACATATTAAGTCCTGTGAATCTTTTTTAGTAAATCACCAAAAAAGTGTTTTTGGAAAACAGCATAAATCTCTTTGTGAGGGGGGCATGAACCAGGAGAAAAAAATAAACAGTGACCAAGATTCCCAAGCATATTTGCTGTAAAAGCATAACAATTTCACTAGATTTAATCAAAGCAATTCTCCCACGGACCTAAACAGAAGTACTGAATTTAGACATAAAACCCCTGTGTTTCAATGTCATATTTTTCCATTTTAAGTGACCTTGTGCAAATAATTAAACATCTCAAACTTTGTTTCGTTATCTGCATTATGGGAAGAGCAATGCCTATTTCTTGTGACGTAAATTGAAACACATATGTAATTGAGCCTCAGTCTGTACCTAGCATAAATAATCTCTCAATAGATATGCAATTATCACTTCTAGGATGCTGATACATGTCTCTTCAACAAAGCATGCCTAGTAAAGAACACATTAATTTCATGTCATTTGTTAAGATATACTTTTGTAAGTTTAACTAAAGATCCAACATATGCATATTGGACTGCTTTAATAATGAATGTATAAAAAGAACAAATAAACACAGTTTTTTTCCCTCGCCAGTCCATATAATTATAAGTCAAATCACAATCAACAAACCTGGCAGCTTTTGATCAGGTGCCAGCTCCATGGCTGTCACAAAACAAAACTTTAGCATTTTATTAATCTTAAGACAGCACTAAATTTACTTTCCACTTGACAGTTTTTAAAATGCAGCCTAATGGTGAGTTAATTAAGTGAGTGTCCATGTTACTCAAAAGATGAAGCAATAAACAGCTTCTGGGCAGATTAAATGCCAGAATAAAATTGAGGTGTCTTTGATAAGCTTCTGGAGAGGTCACTGGCTACTCTCTGCTGTCCTCGAATCTGGACTGTAGATTCCATTAACACCCAGATACCATGAACACCTACAGACCCAGCGATTAATAATGCATTTTTCAAGATGTCGTATAATCAGGTTGAAAGGTCAAAGGTGATCACTTCCAATCAGGCTGAACATCCTAAATTTCGATGACTATATAGCTTGGAAATGAACAATCTAAAATACATTCCTAATTTGACAAATGAGAGGGTTTGGATGACATGAGATATTTTTCAGATTAATGTGGGATTTAGGGGAGGCATTAATTGTGGAGTCTTCAGAAAATAAAGTGGGGGCTGAGATCTATCCATAGCCCTCACAATCTACCAGCAGCTCCAGTAACATCTCGATTAAACAACTAATTCCTCAAAGAAAAGGGAAGAAGAAGAAAACACTGGCCTTGATGGTTTTTGATCTATATTTGCCCAGTTCCAACTTTCTATGAGTTAAGAAACTGTAGCTTTCCTTTTCTACACTGCTCTGATAATCTTTAATACTACAGACCCAACATCATCCTTGAGGAGATAATGATCCATTCTTAATGTAACAGTAATTAGCAGAGGAAGAAAACTAATGAGAACAAAGAAAGATTGATCTAACACAGTTTCTGCCATTATTCTATGATATATGATATTTCACTTATTGTTTCAACAACTTGCAAATCCTACCTAATTGGTTATTTACAACAACTTTGCAGTGTTTTTTACTTTTATTTTATTTTTGACTCAATTGTGAGATTAGACAATTTAAGAAATAAGGTAAAGGTCACATAGCTAGTAAGTGGTAAGACAGTAGTTTGAATTTAAGAATTCTCTGACTTGACAAACTGAGTTACTTTTACTTAAAAAAAAAAGGATACCTTAGAGCAGCCTTCCTTTAAAAGTACAAATGTCTACTGAGCGTGTAGTAAATGTGTACATTAATTCATTAAAAAAAAGGAATATTAAAAATGTTAACAGTGGTTACCTCTGGGAAAGAGAATTAAGAGAAAAGAGAATGTTTATGCTGTCTTAGTCCATTTAGGCTGCTATAACAAAATACCATAGACTGGTGTCTTGTAAACAGAAATTTATTTCTCACAGTTCTAAAGGTTGAAAAATCCAAGATCAAGTTCCCAGCAGATTCAGCATCTGGTGAGGCCCCACTTCCTGGTACTTTGTAAACTGACATAGCAGAGAGGAAAAGGGAATACAATGGAGCCTTTTTTATAAGATACTAATTCCACTCATGATGGCTTCACTCTCATGGCCTAATCACCTCACAAAGGCCCCACCTCCAAATGCTATTACAGTAGGGATTAGGTTTCAATATTAGGTTTGCATCTGGGGATGATGCAAACATTCAGTTTATTTATTCTATATGCTTTTACATTTTATTGTATATGCTTTAATGTTATTTACATATTTTTTCAATAATATATTATTTCATAATAAAACTTTTAATAATTTTAATATTATTATTTATTAAATAGTAAATAATCTCTCATAATTTTAGAAATGAAATATATAATTTCTGTTTATAAGAACATACACTCTTACTTTTGTCTGAACAGAGAATTATCAAATAGCATTGAAAACAAATTTTCTTAATTATAGGTTACAAATCTTCTATTTTCACACTCAGAGTTAATAATAATCTGCTTAGCTAAATCTTGCCCTAAAGTGTTAACAGTGAATGTGGATTATGGATGAATGGAATCCACTATTTTCATTCAGAAATATTAGTTTTCTACAACTCTGCCTCTTCCGTACATTCAAACTATTCCAGGAGGTCTGAGCTATTTGGTGCTTACTAGGCCACCTATGAATATTTCTATAATGACAGTTCTGTCAATATATCTAGGAATTATATCAAAGAAAAATTCTCCAAACCTCAGTCACAGTTAGGATTTAAAAAATGAGAACTATCTCAACATTTATGGTTAAAAAAAAAATTATCTTTTATTGCCATACTACCAATTCCTAGTACATATATGTATTATATGTATATAATATATTATTACATTAATCAAAGTTTATTATATTTAATTCACATTTACTTTTCCATCTAATCTTTACAATAGTCTTTTATTGTTTTAGGCATTGAAGAAAATACAGTTTAGTATAATTATTTTATTAAAATGCTAAGTCAGTAAACAATAGAAATGAACCTTGAATATAGTTGCATGGGCTCAGTATTCTATACTGTATAAGTTGACAATAAACTAAAGTGATTTCAAATGAAAAAGAGAGACATGAAAAACCATTAAATTCTGAAAGCTCCCTGAAGTTAAAATTGTGATGCATTAATAATTCCTATTATCAAGAAGTTGACCTGAAAAAACATGTAATAATCAGATTGTGATTGCTTTAGTTAATTGTAATACTGAGCAACTAGAATGAAAACCTGGTGTTGAAAGAATTTGTAAATTTTGCCTTTTAGCAAAAAATCTCAACTGCACAAATATCTTAACAATGGGTGGTGATTATTTTTCATATCTCACCTTTTTGTCTAATGATAGCACTTAGAAGTAGACACAGAATTAAACAAAATATATGTATTTATTCATTCATTCTAACAAATTTCGTGGTAATTGTTAACAATTTTACAATAACACATAAAATACTTTAGCTCAGGACAAGGTCTAAATTTTAAAATTTAAGAAACATAATAATATAGAAAAATGGAAGGCGAATATGAGATAAAATTTTTAAATAATGCTTAAAAGGAAAAATGGATTGCTTCCTGAAAAAAAGGCTTGAGTGTGGACAGGGTGTGTCAGAGGACTGCTGGGTTTTCTAGTGCCTGTACAAGTACATGATATTCTATACTATAAGCATGTTACTTTAATTTAAAATAATAATAAATTTGTAAAATCTTTCTCAGATACTTTATTTCGAATTTCTCATTATAGCCACAAATATATCAACACATGCAAATGCTGTTCAACTTGGCATATCTTCTTTGGAGAAGGGTGCTGGTCTGTAACTGATTCCTTTTAATGTGGTCACATTTTTCTGGTTCTTCACATATTTAGAAATTTGAATTATGTCATGGCTTATTTTAATGCAGGTATCAATAATTTATTTAAAAATAGGAAATTTTGGATAAATGGCCAAAATGACGAGACAATAGGTGAAAGCTTGGGCAAACCAGAGCATGTAATCAGCTTAACCATATAGCAAGTGGAAGATTTCTACAAATTGAGATTCTCAAAATCATATTCTACCTACTAGTCAAACTGGTCATTCTTTGTAAAGAATGGAGGGTTAAAAGAATTTATCTTTGAATCTGTATTATTCATTCCTGTTTCCAGTACGTAGCCCAACCTAGCACAATCCAACCAGAAGAACGGTCACTTCAGCCATTAAGATATGTAATTTAATTCAAGAGGATTTCGCCTCTCTGCTTGATCTGAAAGAACAGTTACCTCAAATACTCTGTAGGGAGATAACTGAGAGCCAAACTTGACTCTTCTACCCTCAGTAATTCTGTCCACAGTGAGAAGGGAGGTTACTGCCAGTACTGCACAGGCAACCTCAATGTTCTGGACAAGAGACCAGGGGCAGGTGCAGGAAACAGAATTGCCCAGTAACAACACAGCCAAGTGCCACATAGGCAGAGTGCCCAGAGCCAGAGAGGTGAGCGATATACCAGTAAGAAATGCCATTGGACAGGAAACAACATCAACTTCTGCCAACCAAAGGAGTCTTCACCCTGGCAAGTCCACTCAAGAAAGAACACACGGAGAAAAAAAAATATTAATGTGCCAGGAATAGGACACCTAGGTAGCTATACAAAGTAGAGAGAAGCAGTCACCATAGCCTGATTGCTCTGCTCACCCAAACTGCACAACTGGAACATTTAAAGCTAGAGTTAGACAAATGGCAAAAAGGACATAGCAGGTAGGTTCCAAAAAGAAATCTCTAAAGAAAGATTAAACAAATAAAATTGGAGCAAATACATATTTCAGTACAAAATAAACAAATATGACAAATATGGATAAACCAGAACAACCTCCTTTGCCATCTTGTGAGATATGTTCAAATAGAAACAATCATAAGACTGGTTCAATCAATGACTGATTCTATGGTCATAAGTAGGAAAAGAAAAGGAGTATGTGTCAGACAGAGTATGATGATAAGAAAAAGACTGGACCCAAAAAATAAACAAAAAAAGGAAAGTTGACACACCAAATTGTTTTTTTTTTCCTTAGGGAAAAAATTTTGGAACATCATAGCAAGACCTAAAGAGCACAACAAAATGTTTACATTTTCCATTTTCATATCATTTTTGTATTTACATGAGAAATGACAAGCTCTTCTTTCTATTGGTTTTCACAGCAATAGAGAATGATATATACCTGTGTTAAAAACAAACAAAAAAAATCAAAAAAAACAAAACAACAGATCCAAAATGGAGTTGCTTATGCTAAGCCCCACATCTCCAAACAAGATTTAACATACGGTTTCAACTCTTCCAGAAATGGAATTTTAAACCTGTCAATCAGGAATCATCTGATTAGCCCAGTTAGGTAATCTTCCTAACAGACCCTGACTTTCCCCTAAAGCAAGGATGCCCAAACAGGTTGCAGTCTGGTACCTATCCATGGCCTGTTAGGAACCAGGCCACACAACAGGAGGTGAGCAGCAGGCGACAGAATAAAGCTTCATCTGTATTTGCAGCTGCTCCCCAACCTAGCATCAGTGCCTCAGCTCTACCTTAGATCATCAGACCTTAGATTCTCATAGGAGCACTGGTACCTGGTGCCAAAAAGATTAGGGACCACTTGCTAAAGGCAAGTAACCCTGCAATAACCAACCAGCTTTTTGCCTAGTATAACTTTCTTGGTCCTGGTCTTCTTCCTATAAAAATCTTTCATTTCATACAGCTTCTTGGATCTCCTTTCTATTTGCTAGATTAGATGTTGCCTGGTTAGAATAAATTTTTACTCAAATAAACTCTTAAAATTTTTCATATGTCTTAGATTATCTTTTAACATCTGATATTATGTTAAACCAAAAATCACCTTAAGCTTAAGCCCCAACCTAATTTAGATCAACATTCAACAGAGCAGATATACAAAGCTGATAACTTCACATCAAGACAAAACAATAAAAATTATTTTATAAACTTCAACATAAAAGGGTAAACAAATATAATTAGATATCCACAGCTCTCAAAGGTCCTTTTTATCCTTAACAACTAACTAAAATAGATTCCCCATTCCATGTATCATGGTATAGTCTGCACTCTCTTGGAGCATCTATAGATTTGGGGTAAGGGTGGAGCTCATTGTTTTCATCACTTCTCTTTATGAATTTCTGCACTCATCAATTTCTTGGCACTTTTTCATTGCCTTGATCCTGTGTCTGTTTCCTCTTTCTGACCCATTGTTACTTACACTTGTCTACTGTCTCTCCTCTTCATCCATCAAAGCATCACCAGTACAAGGCAGATGCACATAATAAATTTACATTAAAGGTTTAAAGACATTATAGGGTGACTGGACTTGAGCACAGAATAGTAACCAACATCAAAGTCAACACCAGATAACATTGTATGAATATTCCTTGGCCAGCCGCCACAGGATTATGGTTTAAGTCACACTTTTCACTAAGCTCTGTCTATTACGATGTTGTAAACTTGTTCTTTGAAAACATGTCCTTTCTTCTTCGTACTTCAAAGCCTAATAAGCTTCTGTCTCCTCTTCACAGGAATGATTCAAAATAATGTTACTATATTACAATTTAGCTTTCAAACCCTTTCCTATGTTAGCTCCCAGATGTGCCTTTACATACACTGCCCCAGAAAATAAACTTTATGGTGTTTTACTAAATAAAATGGCTGCCTAGGACACACCAGTACTCTTACTACAACTAAGATCAAATAGTTTTGAATTAGTTTTTCTTTACCTTGGACCAAATAAAATTCTCATTCAGAGTTCTGTCAACAATGAGGATTCATATTTTAAATAGTAGTAAATTTTCTATTTTCTGAGAAGAGGAGCTCACAGGGTTAGTTTAGAAAACCTTTGAGTTCCTGAGAAATTTTTCTGAGCATAGACTAACTATATGAGTGAAAATAAGAAGAGATCTTAAAATTTTTCTTACTTTCCATATTTGGGAGAGCAAAAGGGATGGAGAGATGGAAATAAGGACAATAAGGTAAGAAAAAAAAACATAAGAAAAAAAATGAAATACTAGGAAATTAGGTGATATGTGATATAATCATTGAAAGATTTAGAATAAATACATAAAATTGTGATGGGAAAGACTGCATTCAGATGTGCCAGTAAAAGGCCATTTAAGTGTATAATTCCTGTAGTGGGAAAGAGAAGCAGGCAAGGGGTCATTTATAAGGACTTTCGCCTCATTGACTTTTGCTTCCTCCAGGGTCTTTTTTTGGCTGATCTGTCATCTCTGGTTCAGTAACAGAGAAGTTATTTTCACTTTCTCCCTTTTTGCCTCCTGGCTCTTGGCTCTTTAGGATGGTGTTTAGCTCAGACAACAGCTGGCTACTGTCAGTTTGTGTAGGGTTATGAAATACAGCACTTCAGTGTTTATTTCAGAGGCTTTTTGAAAGCACTTGTGTTTGGCTTCCACCTCTGACAGCCTGGACCTCTGTGTTGACTCATTACAAAAAAAAAAAAAAAA
>PVKZ01001441.1:389947-397132 GCA_004027375.1 Macroglossus sobrinus | reverse complement strand
GGAAATGGAATGTTCTGCGGTTCGATATCCAAGGCAACCGTGATTATGCAAATCCTCCCCTTTATATACTCTACCCCTACCTACAATAAACGAGGCTTGATCAGAACTTTGTCTTGCCTCCGCTCCTTTTTCTCGCCCGTTTTTCTCAGGTTGGATCCTCCTCGCCCCCACGAATAACTAGGTCCCGCGGGTCGGGACACTTCACTATAATCAGGGGATAGATATTTCTTTAGGTAAACTTTCAAAGGAAGTATAAAAAGATAGTGATTTAAATTAATCTTCTCACATAATATTATATTATCTATCTAAAATCTTTGTTGAACTTTTTAGAGAAAGTCAAAGTGAAACTAATTTAGAGCCTGATCACCACACTATGCACTGTTTATATTCAACATATTTCATTCAGCAAATATTTACTGAGTATCCACCATATACTTGTTCTGAACATGGTTCTTGGTAGAGTAGTGGTGCAGATAAGCATCTGCTAGAAAGTAGAATCTGAGAAGAAGTTTAGATTTCTGACAGGCAAAGCGGTTTAAATTCTTTATCAGTCAGTCATTGGGTGGAGCAGCCCAGGGGAAACAGGCATGACCTTAGGCAAGGCAGTCAGCAGCTCTCTAGAAGCTGGGCGAGTAAGTCCTTCAGTCTTGAAGTCAAGGATCCCATCAGCACAGAGTCCTTACAATCCTTTTCCTCAAAGAGTGTAAGCGTAATTATATAACCTATTTTACATACAAGTTTACTTATGGTTTAAATTTTAATTTCTAATTTTTTTTAACAAAGAGACTGGTAAAATTCCTGAAGGATCTGTCTTAGGTCTGTTTTGTTCTGAATCAACTTTCTCATATGTATTCCATTGTCAAGTATGAGTAATATCTTTACATATGGTCTCTGAAACTATGGATTCAGCTATAGCCTTAACACATTTTCTTTAATAGCTCAATAGAAAAGGAATGTGCTACTATATTTATTGCATATTATTGGGGTACAGAGAAATTTATGTATGTAATAGAGTATTCAAGAAAATTGAGATTAGGAGTAAATAATATTATGATATTCCATTTAGCAGCATGTTAATAAAAACGATTTAAATATAGTGTCATAAAGAAAGTATTACACAAAGTTATTCAAAGCAGACACTTGATAGTAATTGCAAAAGAATGTCTGGATTTGACTACACCAGTTATTACATGTAATTTTAAATGACCATTTAACCTTTCTATGTATTCAATTACTTTTGGTTCAAGATAGGATTAAGGGTTGTTCAAATAGGATCTAAATGGTGATGTTTAAAACTGTTTGTAACTGCATTTGATTCTGTAGTTGTTTTACAAAAAGTAACCCTTCAGGGGACCTGACCTCCAGGATATGTTTTCTATTCTCAAGAGAATGGGAGATAATAGAGGTTTTAATCCAGCTATTCAGAAACTAACAGAGCATTTTAGACTTCAGAAAAAAAATGTTTCCTTTGAGAGACATATGTTCAGGGAGATAGCTGAAGAGTATGGTTAGCATGTTGATTCCTTGGTTAGCAATCTGAGCACCTAGTCTCATCACATGATTTAAGAGCATAAAATTATACCTGGCTGTAGAGTTAAATGAGTAGTGAATTCATTTTCTGAGAACGTTTCATATGTAGACTGGTAATCTAGAATTTTATTTCATTGTGAGTATGTGATTTCTTAGTCTATGAAGGTAATATACCAGCAAGATATCCACGTTTATTAGTATGTAAAGCAAATTAAAAACCCAAAAAGTCAGAAGGCCCAGAAAAAATTCTATCAGATTTTAAGCACATTTTATCAAACAAACCTGGTATGATGATCCTGGCAGTGTATTTGAGGGTATTTGGCACCCAGAAAAGCAATTTTACTCTTATATCTATAATAAATATTGACATAAAAATATTCATAGTATATACTAGATAATAAATGTAAATAAAATATATAAATGCTATTGAATGGGAGTCACTGTGACAAAGTCAGAATTGAAATTCAAAATTAGAATATCTTTCTAGAGTATAAAATATTCATAGTTCTATATAGTGGCAGAGATATTTTATATAATATTTTCTGATCTCTTCAAAAAAGAATTCAAATGAACTAGCCCACAGTGTGTAGAGCCAACCAAAATGACCTAAATGTGTTGTGTGATTGATAAAGGGAAAACTACACAAACGAAGCAAGTATAATTATTATAAAAAAATCCACAATGTGCAGACTACTATGTCAAGCAAAAAAAAAGTCAGAGAAAGCCATTAAGAGGCTAAACTGTTTTTCTATCTATTCAGTGGAAAAATATTTTCAGTAAAGTTACAGAATTTTTGAGATTACATCATTTTTATTAACCTGCATGTCATGCACTTGGATTCTTTCTTTGGTCAACTGGCTAATTGTGTCAAGAGGAAAGAATTATTGTCACTCAAGATCAGCATGGAATAAGAGTGAAAACATTCCCAAAGATTTAGGGGAGGGAAGAGTGCATGTTACTGAAGCAACATGGTTGGAGCCACAAGCTGTGTTTCCATACATATTTAAAAAGGCTGAGAATATCTGACCTCAATGTGTTTTGAAGACTGTTCCAAGAAAGTCATGTGTTACCTGTGCTCATCTCTTTCTAATGAGTATCTTCAGGAAATGGAGTACTTAACTATACCTCATTCCTTAGAATAGCTATACTTAGAAGAAAAACTTTGAAGATCAAAAAGAAGCAGAATTTTTTAGTTAATTTGAACAAGAAGTCAAGTATCCTTGGATCTCAGGTTTTATCGATCAAGCAGATGGGTTTTAATTGACCATTGGTGTTTGTTGTTGTTGAGTTTTTTCTATATTTTTAGATTTTATAAGTTGTTTACAATTAAATTGTAAAACTCATATCTCATAAAAATAGATTTCAGACTAGATGTAACAATGCTGAATCAATATTACTATATTATATAATCAACTGGTGCTATTCTCTTGCGAAAGACATTTTTCTTCAGTTTGTCTTGTTCTCCAACTTTTATTCATATTTACAACATAGATTTACCAACAAAGAGTCAGTTGTTCTTTTCATGAAGCTTACTCATTTTTTTTTTTTTTTAGAATCCCATTTGTTTCCTGCATGCATCTCATGGGTATTTGAGTAAACTCCAGCTCTAGAGTAAGAGAATCTGGCACAAATACTCCTAATGTCTACTTTGAAAAGAACAGAAATAAAGACTCTTTACAGATTGAGACTAATACAGATTTTACAGCTCAACCTTGAATTAAAATCACAATATTTTTGACCTCACGAGAGGATAGAATTTTTTGGAAGTTTAAGCAAGTCTGACATTAATGGTTGAAATTGACTTATTTATTTTGGATTTTCCCCCTTAGAAATGCTCTTTTGGAGATTAAAACCATATGTATAATGAGGATTACCTCTTGTAATACCATATGTTCTCATGTTAAGGAAGTGGGCAAATAAGTTTGATTATATTTTCTTTTTTTCATTATATGGAAATGTCATTACTCAAATTCTTCTTAAAAAAATATTTTTAGATAACATACTAAAACTTAGTCTTATTGAATTATTCCCCTCAGAACAGTATTGATATACTGTAGAACATATGCAATTAAGTCTTTTCTAAAATATCAGCTTTGTATATACATAGATATTTTAACCTTGTAAAGTATTGACTGATAACTTTACAGTATATACAGTTATATAAAAGTAATAAAGTACAGTAACCAATTGCTCAATATCTTGTTTTATTCTATATTTATTAATTTTGTTTCTAATATTTATTTGATACATTATGTAATCTAACTACAAAACACATAAGTAATAAGACAAAATAGAATTAACACAATTAAAGAGAATACTATATTATTTCCTTTAAGATGAATGAGGAAATGGTAACCAAACTAAAATGCTTTGATTTTTCCCCCTGTTGAAAGCATTTTATATATGTTTGTGTTTATGTGTACATATGTATTTACATTTATGTTAGAGGTAGTTTATTAAATAACACTTTTTTGAGATTTAAAAATTAGTTTAATAAATTTGCAGTTTTTGGTGAATGTTTTGAGCTAAATAAACTTTTAGTCTGAAATGACTGAATTAGATCAACTTTTATATTATTTGCTATAAATAACATACTATAGATTACCTGAGCAGTATAAACCACATCAGTATACATTTTGCTTTAAAAAACATAAGGAATTTCAGTGCTACTGATTTACGTGATGCATTTAAGATGAAATTAAGCATTTTCTATTGAAATCTTGCAATAAAATTAAGAATTTTTGGATATATGATGCTCAGTTGCAGTACTTATTTAAAACAAAACAAAAAAGCCCCCAGTTTGAGCAAGTTACATATGAAATCAAGTAATAAATCCTCCTGCTCCTTGCAAGGTACAAGTCACTATTTTGGAGAGGAAATAAAGAAGTTCAAACCGGTTTTATTCTCAGAATGTAGTACAAAAGTAAGCAAGAATCAAGAGGAGAAACCTTATGAAGAAGACTAATATCCAAACTTTAAGGTGTAATGCTTTATTCTTTGTTTGAAGTATATTAGATATCTCTAAAGAAAAAGAAGAAGAAGAAAAAACTCATGGTCAAACATTAATCCAAATATACAGTTAGAATCAATAATTTATTACTTTTGAACATCAAATTATTGAAAACTAGCCTTAAAACCTTCAAAAATTTTAGAACAACATTCTGAAGGGGGAAAATATTTATGAAAGAAACAAGTAAAAAGACAAATTTTAAATAACATATAGCTAAAGGAAGAGGTTTTTTTGTGACAAGCTATCAGTGATGTATATGCTAAAATGTTTAGGGGGACCTTAAACTGATCTCTGCAATTTATTTGTGACATATAATATTTCAAGATAAACTAATGGATGGACAAAAGGATAAAGGAAGATATAATAAGTATAGTAAAAATGCTAATTATAAAATGTAGTTGATCTGCTAATGGATATTCACTGTAAAATTTTTTTCAATTTCTATGTATGTTTAAAAATTTCTAATAAAATAATGAAGAAAAAAGATTTTACTGTTTTCTAATTATATTACAGTATTATTGAAAATTTACAAATACAAGAGAGCAGCATGAATGTAATGGTCTATTCATGTCAAAGCCACAAATAAATTCTATGTCTGAACACAAATGTTCTTGAGGACTATATACTCACATTCACTGGAACATTTGCCATTAAGCCAAACTTGAATAACTAATTAACTAAAGTTTCATTTCAATAATAAATTTTCAGAAGGAGGACAAGGAAACTAATGTTAGCAGCTCAAGGAAAAGAAAATATTATTGTAATTCATTGCAGTATTTTCCATAACAACTTGAACAATAAGAGACAATCATTATCCATGACTTTAGTTCACATTGCCATTTTTTTTGAGATTCTATGTAAATGTATACATATGTAAAAATAATAAAATATTTTAAAGCATGTTACAATAAAGGGAAACAAAATAATTGCTTCAATGACTAACTTTTTAACAGTCAGAAATATTACTATTAATCTATAGCATACACAAATAATTTGCCCTAGTCTCTCATATAATTGAGGGCCATAATATGAGAATATTGCCATAGAATGGCATATGTGTCATTGATTTTCTGAGTCTTAAAGACATATTAAGTAAAAAGTCAACTTTTGCCAACTTTTATTTCTGGATCAAATCTAGGTCTATTCTTACTGCCATAGCTTCCTGATTATTCACTACGGATCCAGGAATTCAGGGTATTATATATGTTAACCAGTGAAAATCTTGTCATTCCCCACAGCATTAAGTCTCATGCAACTACCTTGAAAATTTGTTTTGTAATTTCAAAATCACTCTCTTGCTGATATCTGTTCCTGTACTCTCATTTTTATCAGCATACTTTCCCAGTCCTTTAAAAACACCCACTACATCTTGGCAAGTTGTTATTGTGCCATTTCTATTCTGTAAATTAAAATTCAGAATTTCTATTTCTCAGCAACTGTGGTGAGGGTGGGGTGAAAAAGTTATAATTAAATTGAGAATTCCTGAGTGCTCCTAATATCACAATTTTTTGTTTATGATCCAAGTTTGGTAGAGGAACTCTATAAATCACCCTGCTTGGTCCCAGACACTTTTAGCCCTGTCAGAAGCTGTAACTGTGGTGAGATACTATTGAATGCATCTTGTGAATGGTTCTTAAAGACACTTTTTAGAAAATAGAGTATTATTCATTTTTCACAGAGTACACATTTCCAGACATTCCATTGTAAAGCCTGAATAGGGCATGGTCCAAGTGTTTTATTTAATGTCTGTCAAGTTTGGTAGTGCTTAAATAATAGATAATTCTAAATATTTTTAATGATTTTAAAGTATTCCTACCAACATTTTCAAGATACAAAAAAAAAAAAGAATAAACTATGGTTTAAGACATTTCAGCCAAAAAAAAAAGAGAGAGAGAATAAAATAAAATAAGTAGATTGCATTAAGTCTTCACCTCACCTATGACATTTTTATAGCCTTATATTTTTTCTAATTATTAATAAACTTAAAAGTCAAGTGACTTAAGGTTTGTCATTATAAGTCAAAATATCATGTATGTAATTGGACATTCAGATATTTAGTTAGTAATCTTTAGGATTTTATAAAAAATATTAAAAGAATCTCATATTTCATCTAGTGGTTTTCTCTGCCAGGATTCCAGAGTTAGATAAAACCAATATTTCAGACATATTTTAAAATAGTAAATAATATTTTTGAACATAGTTCACTGAGTCCCAGTCTCTTATTTCATTAATCAATAACATATGTTTTGAAAAGCAAAAATACTTTGGTTAAGCAAATTTAACATCATTTCTTTCAGTCTAATATTCAAATATACGAGTTGTTGGATAGCAGTATTAACTGATTTATTTTTATTTTTAACTAAACTAGGAGAAGTTTACAGTTAAAGATAAACCACCCCTCCTACCAGATGTATGTGGTATAGTTGGCAACAGCCTTGTCTGTTATCAACATCCCACAGACTTACTTTTCACTTACAAAAATGTACTCAATGCCTCAGGGCATATCTACAAAACAATAAACAAAGAGAAATAAATGTTTATTTTTAGTAAAAAAAAATGTACCAAATTTTAGCTTTTTTGCACATTTGACTAAAAATAAGTCATCTTAATTTAAACTGTCAAAGGAGAGGAAACAGTCTTGTATC
>PVKZ01001441.1:364947-384947 GCA_004027375.1 Macroglossus sobrinus | reverse complement strand
ATTCAGTAGACAATATTTAATTCATATCCACTGGCAAAATTAGAATATTTCTGGATATAGATTCTGATTATTTTATAATTTTTTTGATCATGTTGATATTATGAATTATAAAAAATAAATAGGAGGAAAAAATAATTTAAAACATTACTGTTATAAGACCATAATTTTCTCTTGTCTCATCTGATTTATATAAATAAACTTATATAAATATGCAATATTCAAGCATAATTATAATTGGATGAGTAATAATAATTGAGAATTATATTTGGCTTTAAAATATATATGGAAATGTCTTGCATTAGTAAAAGATTAATTTAGATTGATCACCATATTTAATCTAGAATCACTTCTTTAGTATTAAAATTTAGTGTTTAAAATAAAAAGTATGTTTTACTTTAGAAAAAAGTTGTGTTTCAAATAATCTATTGGAAAAGACTGCATAATCTAGGAGAAAGATCCTCACCTAGGATTTAAAATATTAAAAAATATAAATCATACCTTATAACAGACTTAAGTGAAATCAGTTTACGTAATGCTCAAGTGAAAACTTGATCACAACCTGATCAATAGTCTAAATCTTCTAAAAAAAATTCTGTTTATTAGATTTGGATTTGCTAGAAATAGAAAGTAAGAAATGGAGAATCAAATAGTAAAACAATTGCAACGTTCTCTAACACTATAGAGTGCAGAAGCTGCTTTGAACTATTGACATAGTTGGGAGAATGGCTCTGGTGTCAGAAGACTTGGATTCAAATTCTAACCCTTGTGCTTAATTGTAGTGTGATAACCTGTCTCAAAAGATCTCCATGTCCTGTTAGTCATGGCCTTTGTAACCCCCTTCTCTGGAGTGTGGGCTGGACCTAGTAACTTGACTCTAAACAAAGCAATATAGCAAAGGTAATGAGATGTCACTTCCATAATTAGATTGCATTAGATTATAATTTCCATCTTACTATCAGACTCTTTATTTCTTCTTTAACTTATATGCTTTCATGTAGCAAGCTGCCATGTAAGAGAGGCCCAGGTATGAAGTAATGGAGGTTGACTTCAAGCCAATAGCCCCCTGCAAGAAACTAAATATTGTCAACAACCACAGAATGAGTTTAGAAGCAGATACTTCTCCAGATGAGCCTTCAAATGAGGTTACAGTTGTGGGGCTAACATCTTCATTGCAGCCTTTTGAGACATCTTGATACAAAGGACTTAGCTAAGGGGTGTCTGGATTTCTGACTCACAGAAATTGTGCAATAAATTAGTGTTGTGTCAAGCCATTAAGTCTTGGAGTAATTTGTTACACACCTATAGGTAAGTAATACATGAACTGTGACCTCTAACAAATTTCTCAGTTTCTCAACCCTTCACATCTGTAAAATGGTGATAATAAGAGTAGCTTTTCTATCTATATAAATCACTTTAGCATTTAGTAAATATCCTATGAATGGTAGCAAGTATTAGGGAATATAGTAGGGCCCAATAAATAATAGATATATTAGATATATTTTCTGACTGAATTCTGAAACAATTTAGAAATAAGGTAGAGTAAGGCAGATATAGAAAAAAATTTCCTAATATGGATAAAGCTGAATCTAAAGCATTATGGCTTATAACTATAAGCAAGAAGACTTAAAAATACTGAATCTTAGATTCAGGCAGAATTTTGCAACCAGTAACAGTGACACCAGACCTAGCCAGATTTCCCCATATGAGAGATCTACTTCTGTAAGAGTTACAGCATGGAGAAACAAAGCAGTATTTGTGTTGTCCAAGTACAAAGTTCCCAAGAAAAAGAGAAACAAGGATGGGGTTGATGTAGGCATGTTAGATTTTTTTTTTTTTAATAAACCCATCATTGGGTAAAGTCACACCAGTATAGAGTACGTAAGAAAATAAAAAAAAAGAGGGGTCTGGGGGGTTACTCTAATGGCCATCCTTCCATGGAAACATTAAGAATAGCTAGTAGAAGCAGTATTGTAGAGACACAGTAGTAGTTGTAGTGGCAGTAGAAGTAGTAGTAGTAGTAGTAGTAATAGTACTAGTAGCAGCAGCAGCAGTAACAATAGTGATAATAGTAATGATAGTAATGGATAAGGTGGTAGTAACATCAATAAGTATCTAGTTGGGGGGTTTGGTAAAACCTGTCAGTGGAAATGGGCATTTCAGTGTTTAGTAGACAAAATAAACTAAATATGAATACCACTTTATGTTCTACTTTGACAAATTCTACACATATTAAGAAATCTTATGATTGTAATCTGAATTACTATGTAGATCTGCCCATAAACAAAGCATAGTCCATGAACATCAATCCAATGAACATTTTTATGAAATATTTATTAAAATAAATAAAAATTAATATTCTTATTTTTATGCATGTCTTGTATCTATCATTGAGTTCATTGCCTCTGGCTGCACTAATAGAATCAAATTTCTAAGATTAACAGATACTCATTACAGAAACAGATCATGGCACTTAATAATAATATCAACATACTGCAGTCCTGTGGAGACCTGTCTAAGTAGCCAGCAAGGTTTCCCCCTGAAACATGTTCTTCTAATTGCAGTAAATGTTGATAAGGCACATAAGTCACCTGGATTAGTCTAAGTACTTAACAGTGATATCATCATCTTTAATTTATATATTTGCTTTGTTCCAATTAACCCATTCAACTTTACCGGTTATAGGTTTAAATGGTAGCTGTGGTGATAAAATAAAAAAGAAATTTCCAGGAAATTAATATGATATTAAATAGATCAGAGCATAGAATATTAAGGTAATCTAAATATTAGAAAATATTGGAGTATTGTACACAGACAATAGTAATTAACTAGTATTGGTAAGAGAGTAATATTATTATGTTTCACAGATTCAGGCACATGTTCAGAGATGCTTAAATGATGTTTACATTTATCATGGGGGTGATTATTGATCCTAAGAATTAATTATTTACACCTTAAATAAAGGAATATAAATGCTTACACTTATAAGTGGGTTCTGAAATGGAAGTTTATTACTGACAGCACTAATAAAGATACAATCAAAACCCTCAATCTGTAAGGTTTAAAAAAGGTAGAAATGACTAAATTTATAGATAAAAATACAACAGTCTAAATAAAATGCAATAATGAACAAAGAAGACTAACATTTAATTGCACTATTATATTTCTTTCTGTAATAAAATTTTATTTAAATCTCTAATAAATGAAATCATCTTGCATGTAAGCAATGTGTTATATCCTCTTGGTATCTGTCATCATCTATTATATGAGTTAAAATGATAGTTGATAATATGTTTTCTTAATATGAGTTTAGCATAGTAAGGTTATTTTTTTCTTTTCAATCTCCTTTACCCAGTTAATTGTGGTAACACATAAGCTCTAAAATACATAAGAAATATTTATTAGTTTGTTTTTAAAATACTCCTTTTTAAGTTGTTTCGAAGTAATTTACAAAAACATAAAATAATAAGGTTAACACGGCTAAAATAGAAATATAAAATTCAGATATAAAAAGCATGAAAAACTTGGAAAGGTTAAGCAGAGAGCTACAAAGATGAGTAATTTTTGGAAAATAAGGCCAATGAGGATAAGCTCAAAGTACTGAGAATTTTAATCAACCTGAGACAAAGAAAGCAGTTTCCCTTTCCAACTTATTTCTCTAACTACCTCACTAATTCTCATTCTTAAAGAATCAGTGAAGAAAGAAATCACACCAAGAGGAGAACAAGGGGAAAATGTTTACAATGCAGCCTAAAGGACTTAAATTTGTCTGAACCAGAAAAATAAACCCGTTGTGGGGTAAAAAAAAAAAAAAAATAGTAAGGAAAAAATGAGTGTGACATATCAGGAAAGTAAGACTAGCTTTCTTTACAAAGTAAGCATATGACACTGAGGTATGTGTCTAGATATTGCCATTTCTAAAGGGTGCAAGGACAGAAAGGTTTTTATTAAAATAGTCTAACAAATTCCAATACCAAAAAAAGCTTTGAATGTCAACTCTGCCCATGTTGATACAAGAACCAAGTTTGTATAAATAGTACAGATTGAATCTAAGGAGAGGGGAAGGTATGGTTTTCTAGTTGGTTTCCAGGAGTTCTAGTGGATACCTATAGTTAAATTATAAAGAAAATTTCAAGGACAGTTAGGTGCATTAAAAACCTGATTAAGATGAAGAGAGAGATGGCTGCTATTCAGATGGGATGAAAGCCCACCATCAAGGAATATCACATGTCCTACTTATTAATAAAAGAGTCCTAAATTAGTCTACACTGAGTTTCCAGTGATTTGTGGACCTGGCAGAACTGAACATAAGGAAGGTAGCTCTTTAGCATTAGTAAGAGAGACACAGTTTGGCACAGGTTCACATCAGAAGATTCATCTTAAACATCCTGATCATGTCTCTGAAAAATTGTATCCCAGTACTTAGTAAAACACCAGACTAATTCCTCGTATCTTCTTTCTACAATCTAATATGATGGGTACCAGTTCTCAGAATCTTGGTAACATAACACTGAGCCAACAATTATATCTTTTTGCTTTTTTTTTGTATATTCTTTTTAAGGCAAGATGAGGGAATCCTAAAGAAAATATCAAAAAGCAGTTCCAAATTAATTTCAGTTAACCAGAAACTATATTAAACACTACATTACTTTTAAACCGGTAGAGAGTTTACAGTAAAAGTCATTATTAATCAGCATTTTAAAGAGAATTGCAAAATCTGATAGAGCATAAATTAGATATTTACTTTAAAATGCTAAAGAAAGCTGAATATATAAAACTTTTAGACCTTGTTTTTATAAATTAATATAGAATATAATTCAATATAGTTTAAATAATGTAATTTATGGTATGTAGAATATAATACGTTATTTTTCTCTTCATCAGTTTAAAAAAGAGTTTCCTTACATCCCCTATGGATAAAACAGATAGTTCCTATAGCTATTTTTTCCCCTATGATAAATCGCAATTCTTTTTCAAATGTAAATTCTAAAATATAAGATTTATTCATTTTGATAGATGCACATACCTGAGATGAAGAATATCTGGAATGAAACATTCATTAAAATTCAATGGACTAACTTGATTTAAGAACTAAAGAACAGACTGCACTTCATCCTGTTATAATGTTTACAAAGTGTTTCTTTAAAACTCAATAGCATCTGTTGAATGATTATGAGGCTTTTCAGATCTTTCCTAAGACTTATAACAAAAAAAAAGTAATAAATGTTATCTTTGTGGAAGTGTTTTTTTTTTTTTTTTTTTGCAAAATGCACCAAGACTTTCACAGTATGAATGTGGCTACCACTGTAATAACTTCCAATCTACACCCTAATTCATTGTATCATTGAATCAGAGTTAAAGGTCCAGGTGGTAGAATTGAATTGGTTTAGTTTGGCTAACTCACCATCACTCTCAGCACCAGGCATTAGAGAAAACCAGTATATATATATATCCTTCCAGCCTGTAGTGAAAGCTAGAATCTTGCATGTCATGGAATTTACAGAACAGTTTACTGTTCTAACTCTGGAAGGAGTCTCAGATGCCAAACTACTCCCCAAAAGAAATGGTTTACTGAACTATATAAAGTTGAAACTATTAGAGAATGTCAATTACAAATATCTTAAACTTTAAAACTATCAAGCATTATCTACAAACAAGTAATTAAATCAGTAAAATTCTCTTTGGAGCTTGATTTACCATTTCAGATTAACTTCAGAATAGTGTTATTTATACAGAACTATTTTCTGAATGAGAAATGATATTCAGTGTTATGATAAAAGAAAATATTAGTATTAAAATATCATGCATAATAAAGGTGTTGTTTTAAACTGTGGTAGACATTGTATTTACTAGCATAGCAATGTTATATTGTACTAACAAATTAACCCTGCAGAATATCTGTGGCTTATCAAAACAAATGTTATTTTTATGTACCCTAAATGCTCTTGTGGTGATTGTGTGGAATTGCAGGGGAGGTCCGTGCTTTCTCCAGTTTCTCAAGAGCTCAGACTGACAGAAGCACCATCACCTGCATTTCTCAAACTATGTAGCCTCTTTAGTTACCACAGAGAGAACGAGGCTGGAGAATAGGCTTGTACTTCTTCAGCCTGGAAATAGCATGTATCATTCTTCAATTTCATTGGTCAAGTCAACAAAATCATGTGTCTCTGCAAAGAGGAATGGAAAATACAAATGAATAAATGGACCATTTCGTGAATATTTCTGTCTCTGACATAAACAATATTTTATTGCCTTTATCATGTGTTGTTACCTTCCTGACTTTTAAAAGCCAATAAATTTCATTTCCCTTCAACTGGGTGAACTTAAGGTATATATTTAATGCTATTAGAAAGAAGCATAATGTACCAAAAATTCTATGGTACAATATGCTTCCTTCTAATAGCATTAAACATATACCTTAAATTTAATTATTATTTCATCTTATATCTGGATTAGGCTTTTAAACCTACCAGTAGAGTTTAAAGAAATTCTATATAACACTACAAAAAAATCTATATAATACAAAATGTATCTGGTTTTAGATAATAACAAATTCTTAACTTAAGTGTTTTTTTCTCCCCAAGTATAATGAATATTTATTGAGTCCTTACTATGGGCCGTAGATTCTACTAAGTGACTTACATGTATTGACTTGCTTAATACTAATAGTGACCTGAAGCAGCAGATACTGTTATTGCATCCATATGACAAATAAGGATGCTAAAGTTTACAGTGAGGTTCACTGGTCATTTCTTGACCAGGACACAGCTCTCTGACACTGGTGTGAATTTGGGGTTACTCAGCAAGAGGTATAGGGCTCACCAAGGCCAGATGCTGCTTCTTTGGGTTTTGTGAGACTTTGAGATATTTTATGAAAGTTCTCAGCAGGAACCAAGACAGCCTATTTGAATGGAAGAGATTTTTGTATGGAAGCAGCTTGGATGGGTCCACAAATTGGGAGAGGTGAAATCTCAGAGAATACTTTGAGTGGAGCAACCTCTGTTATCCAAGTTAAGGGTGTCTGTGTCTACAGGTTGAGTGGGTTGGGGGCTCAGCAAAGGAACAATGGCTTCTGCCTGCACCTCTGTCCAGGATCTGGCCACCCCTCCAGCCCTCACTCTGAAACCCGACAACTCAGTGCCTTCCTGTATGTCCCTGGTGTCCCTCGAGCAGCTGCCTCAGCACAAGAGCTCAGATTGAGCTAGTCCATCAGCAAATAAGTCTGGGTGTGTGTCTTTTAATAGGATGATTTCCACTTCCTGCAGCCCTCCATCTCACTCAGCCAAAAACTCCACTAGTTTTCACAGCCCGAGGTTGTAGGGACTTCTCTTCCCAGAACTGGAATCCTGTGCTGGGAAGCCTGATGTGCGGCCTGAACCTCTCACTCCTCAGGTAAAGAAAGTGGCTCTGTGGCCAAGATAGCCCTTCTGATTGTCGATTGCCACTCTGTTTTGTGGGACTGGGCTGTTTCTCATCTCTGCCCCTCTACCGTTTTGAAGTGATCTGTTATTTGAGGTGACCTAGTTGTAGGGCTTCTGTTCAACCAGACCTCTGCATACTGGTTGCTCTGTAGTTTTGTTATAATTCTGGTATGGTTTGCTAGAGGATGCGTTTATAGCCTTTACCTTCTATGCCATCTTGAATCGAGAGTCCCCATAAATTGCATGTTTTTACAAGCAATACTAAATATTATATTCTCCTAAAAAATTTGTTTTAATTTCTTAGCATATATAACTATACATATAAGAGAAAGACAATGTAAAAAGAAACATTAAATTAAGAATATATATACACAATAAATCAAGAATCGTTTCTTTAAAACAGAAGATCTTTGCTTAATGATTCTTTCTTCCCCTTCATTTTCACACTATCTATTCTTTTCTTATTACATATAGTATATATCAAAATTTGGATATATAGAAAATACATGATATTTCATTGAGAACATAAATGCCTATTGAAAAATGATGCAGATACATAAAATATAGGAAAAGACGCAAATAAATAAGTCAATTACATATAAATTGAGTGAATGAATACTCCCAAATAAATTCATGCTTAACTAACTGAATTTTACATTGTGTATACACACACACACACACACACACATACATATACACATACATATGTATGCATACATACATATATACATATATGTATATGCACCATCTATGTGTGTGTGTGTGTGTGTGTGTGTGTGTGTGTGTGCATGGAGAGAGAGAGATTTTCTACAAACTAATCTTCCAAACTTTCAAATTCTTTGGAAAATACATAATTCCAAGAAGTAACAAATTTTTTAAATACAGAATAGGTAATGCTCTTAAAACAAACACCACGCATTGTGGTATAATACATGCATGTGTGTGTGTATATATACATATATACACATAAACGTATATATGTATACATACACATGTATATCATAGTATATAATCAAGAAATAACATCTATAAGAAAATGTGTGGAAGAAAATTGGCTTTGTCTTCTAAAAGCACAAACAAAAATGTATAAGACAGTAATTCTAGTTTCTTTAATTCCATTTGACTTGAATACAAATTACTTATGGATGGCTTGACTGTATTAGAAAAGCTGGCACTTCATGAAAGAAGGAATTATTTGCCAGACTTAAGAAGTAGGCAGAAATCTTATGAAGCTTTATGCGCAAGAAAATGTTATGAAGGAAGACACATGTTAGGAAGATTTATTTGATATTCTGTATAAGACTCATAATGATCTTGTAGTGAGCTATTGGTATAGCTTAGACAAAAACAACGAGGGCTTGATCTACTTTATAGCATTACCATTGGAAAGGAAACATTGCCTAGGAGAAATAATCATAAAATAGAATTAGCAATAGAACAACTAAGGTATAAGGAAATAAGAATGTATTATTTTTCAAGACTAATTAGCTGAGAGTATTTGGTGTAGCTGGTGAAAATAAGAAAGTGAAGCTTCTGGGGTGGAGATATGTTCAAATTTAAGTCAGTCTATCTAGTGAAGTTAGTTGACATCATAGACAATGATGTTTTTACAGAATAGAACCTAATGAAGGGAGAAAAGACACTGTCATGAAATCACAGGAAGTGTCATAATATATGGAATATAAGAAAAAATAATCAGTAAAGAAGACACCTTGAAACAAAGCAATTATTAGATTACATTCAGGTGTTCCCCATTGCTGTGTTACCTTGCAGAACTCACATAGGCTCTATGAGCCTCATTTTCTTGATTTCTGGTAATGAATAATTTCTACCCTGATGAACTGTCTTTAAGATTAAATGTAATAAAGATGTAAAGATCCTAAGAGTCACTAGCACACAACATTTAGATATTTTCATAAAGAGAAACAAATTATGTTGTACTAGAAACCAGAAATAAGAATACTGCAAGATATAGGAAGAAAGCATTTACATGGGACAATTGATGACCTCATGAAGAATATTTATTAAAAAGGTAGAAGTGGGACAGATAGTAAGAGATTAAAAAGAAAGTGATTTCTGAGAGAGTGTCATCCATAGTGTAAATTATTATTTCGAGTAAGTAAAAAGTAAAGGAAAGAGGTTATTAGACTGTGGTGGAAGTTACCAGTTTTGAAAAAGGATAGTTTTTATTTGTTGTTTTGTACTATGTAAGGCAAGAACAAGTTTACTTTTAAAACAGCCAGTTTAAAAAGGGTTTTAAATGTAGTTAGAAAAAGTAGAAACTCGAGGAAGTAGTCCCTAGATAAGGCAGAAATTAAACACATAGGCAGAAAGATGCTCAGTTTTGGCAAAAGCGAAGTGAGCTTCTTGGAAAGAGGCATGGACACTGGCATCAGACAGACCTCAGTTAGGATTCATACTCTGTCAGTAGCTCAATGTGTATAATCTTCAGCAATCCATTTGATTTCTCTGAACCAAATGTTTTCATCCATAAAATGAGGGGATGATACTAATATCCAGGGCTGTTTTGAGCGCTCTGATAAGAATAGGCTTTTGAAAAATGTTAGTTTTTTTCCTTTTCTTTTCTAATTCTCCAGAGAAGTAGAATATTAGCAATTAAGGAAGCTGATAAATTGTCTTCATGTGTTAGCAAAAGTAAGTTTGGATGTATAAGATATGCAGAGAGGTCTCTAGACACCTTTCATGGAAAATGTGATGGAGAAGGCAAAAAGAAAAAAAAAAAGACAAAGAAAAAAAGATGAGAAAAAAATGATTGGCCAGATTTTGTGAGTTTATTTGAGTTTGAAAAATTTGTAAATTTTCCATCTCCTCACCCCATTGAGATAATTGCTTCCTAAATACTACCCTGAATTCTGTTTTATTAATGCCATATTTACTACTTTAAAAAGGTATCTGGTTCCCAAAAGAGTTAATAACACATAAAACCAAAGAGTAGCCTAGACCTCCTGGGACAAGCCAGTGGTTTTCAGAGCCAGAAATTTGGGAACTTTTCTTCCTGATACTGGAACCCTGGGTTTGAGAGGCTGGTATGGGACTAAGATTCCTCATTCTTCAGAGGAGTCTTCTGCAGCTATGATATTTCTCTCTGTTTTTAATCATCACAGATGGTTATAAGACCACCCCTTCCACATCTCCATCCTCTTAATAGTCTTCAGGTGGCTTCTTCTGTATATTTTTAGTTTTAGTACTTCTGTGAAGCTAGACTTAAGGCAATTCTCAATGATAGTTGTTTCATAGTTTAGTTTAAATTTTCATGTAATTGTGAGAAGAGGTGAGCACAGGATTTACCTCTACCATCTTGATTGGAAGCCCACCTAAGTACTCATGATTTTAAAACAAAAGCAATGTTTAGCTATATGTTGCTAATAAAATATTGTGCTAAACATTTAATTTGTTATATATTTTAATCTTTATAATAATACTATGAGGTAGATAAAATTAGTTTCTATATATTAAATTGAAGGGATGGAGGGTTAATAAGGCAAATTAATTTTTTCAAAGTAAAAATTAGTGGAGACTGGGGCATAATTCAAATTTGTGCTCTCAATATATTTTGTATAGCAGATTCATAGTTGATATTTATAGCAAACAATATTTGTATCAAATACATTGAAATGTATATATTAATATTTCATATTACATGACTTGCTGTTTATGTGCTAATTCCAAATTTTTATTTTCTCTGCCATGATCATATGTTTTAAAGTGTCAGGGATAAAGCATATGTACTATCAAAAGGAACTTCTTTTATTTTTGGCATAGTAGATGTTGAAGTTATTTTAAAGAACAGATTTAAAAGTATTTGGTTTTCCAATATTAATACTTTAGATATGTTCCATTCAATGTAGTGGAATGTAAAAAATAAGCTTGCATTGACTAAAAATGGTTTTATTTTTTTTAAGGAATTAAGTTTATCTCCATGTTTGTCTTCTCTCTAAAAAGAAGTTAATCTCTCTTCAGCATTGTACCACTTTTAATAAGCCAGTAGATGTTTAGAACATGTTTATTATAAAATTCTTATATATTTTCATATGGCTACACGTTTGCTGTTTATTAATGCATTTGCCTCTTTCTCTTTACACAGTTAAAGAGTTTTAAAATTCTCCTAAAATGAATAAAGCAAGTTTGTCAAAATTCGAATGCTTAACAAGGTATTTTTAAGATAGCCTATTTTATCTATTGGTATGTAGTATGTAGTTTAGGCCTCATGATTTTGAGAAAATATATTTATAGATTTGTGTCTCAGAAATTTGATCATTAAAAATTTTTTATAAGAAAAAGAATTATGAAGTCTTTATAGCTCTTCACCTGGTGATCTTTTATATGTAAACCTTCAGTTTCTTTATGACTTTATACATTTTATGATTAGATGCCCTACATTTAATGCCAATTTTATCTTGCTTTTATATACAGTAATTTTTTACTAATGGATATTATGAACCAAATAATTTTTCTAGAAAATGTTCAACCAAAGTTCAATTATATCAGTGAGATGTAAGTTGGAACTGTATAGATATAAATTGCACTGTGGGAAGGATGACATTGAGCTCCTCCCCTTCCTGGCTCTATGCAAGGGTCTGAGAATATTGTAGAATACAGCACAAACATAGAAAATACAACCTCCTGGAGGAGAAGTCACATAATATATGTTTTAAAGTAAATTAATGCCAAATATATCAGGACAGTAAATAAAATAAAGGATAATGTGTATATAAAATTACTTAGAAGGTTTGAGAATAATAGGGCTTAGCATAGTTGAGCATACAGTTTGTATGTTGAAGGATTAGAAAGACAGGAAAATATGTTGCATAACAAATTACCATAAATATTACATATACACATATATTTATTTATATGTGTATATATATATATATATATATATATATATATATATATATATATATATATATATAATGGTTTCTGTGTATTGGGAGCTCTGGAAGTACTTGTCTGGGTCCTCTGTGAGACAGTGATAATGGTTTTAACTAAGGCTTAGTTTTCATCAAAAGGCTCAACTGGAGAAGAGCCTACTAAAAAGCTCACTCAAGTTGTTGACAGAATTATTTTCTCACAGTTATAGAATTTATTGCGGCTTGCTTCTTTTAAGTCACCAAGGATGACTTTAGAGTGAATCTGCTAGAACAATAAAGTCTTATTTAGCATAACATATTCAAAAGTGTGATATCTCATCACTCCTTTTTGTCATATCCTATTAATTAAAAGAAAGTAATCAATCTTGACAACATTCAAAGAAAGGACAGAGAGTTATACAGGACATAGAGGTGGAGATTAAGGGGGCCTCCCAGTTTCTGTCTGCTCCGGAAGAAATGAAAAATAAGATATTTTTGAAGAGATGATTAGACGATGAATATAGTGAGCTATGTTAGCAATAGTAAAAAGTTTTATCGGCATTTTAAGAAGATTTGCAAGGTTTAGGCAAGATATTAACATGATCTGATTAATATCTTAAAAGATAAATTTTGGATATATAAATTAAGCATTGGACAGTTCACTATATCTCCTCCCCCCCCCATATGATGAAAAAATAGCAATTCTTATTTTAATTACTGGAGTATTTATACTAGAAAAAGCATGAAGGAATCTCATGAATAATGAGCACTTAATATGAGTCAGGCCTTGTGCATACACTTTTCTATTTAGCCCCCAGAATAGTCCTGTAAACAATATCATTACATCCTATTAAATGTAAGAAAAATGGAGCAGAATTGATATTGTTTTCTCTGGCATCATAGGGCTAGTGACTAGCCATGCCTAGATTTGAATACAGATTTATGTTTTTCCTTCTTAAACCATGCTATTTCCATTTCCAGAAAGTCTGTGGCTATTATGAATAATGCTACAATAAACGTGAGAATGCAGATATCAGTGTGAGGTATAGATTTTATATATATATATATATATCCAGAAGAGGAACTACTGGATTATACAGTAGTTCTATTTTAGTTTTTTGATGAACCTATATTTAGTTTACACAGTGGCTGTACCAATTTGCATTCCCATAAATAGTGTCCAAAAAAAAAAAAAGATATGTGTCCTTTGAAGAAGTGAGCTGCAATAAATCCTACATTTATAATATACTGCTAATTAGACTTCTACACTTTCACGACCTAATGTTTCTACCACCCCAAGAGCTGAGAAGCAAAGATAGAAAGTTTTGGAGAAAAACTGGGCAGTCTTAAGTGTACAAATATATACTTAAATCCAGGCTTTCTTCAAAATGAATTAGAATAAAAAAAAAGTTGACCATTTATAAACTTTTATAATCCTGTGCCTATTTCAGTCACAACTTGCTACCTGAAGATATTCAATACATAAAAATATTAAAATTCTACTTTTAATAATTTTAGCAATATTCAGGTACTTGTTAGGTCACCAATCATATTGTACTATATTTAACAATAAAACATGTATGAAAATATTATTTTATTCTCATTTTATTACAATGGGCTTAATATAAAAGTCATAGAATCATGAACAAGAAAGACAATTTAGGCTCTTTTTATTACACTTTAGAAGTAATGCCATTATACTAAATAATAATTTTTTACTTATGAGAAATGTATGCACATTCAGCCTCATTTTTATTAATACCTTACATATATTTTAAAAGAATGGTCAGAATAAATATTTTCTCACACAAATTGTTGCTGTATAATCAGCATAATGAGAATGATAATTACTAATAGTTATTGAGGTTTTATTTGTGAGATTGTGCTAATCATGTTTCATAAATCTCCATAACCACCACCAGAACAAGTTATTTTTATTATTATCAGCCTAGGACATATATCTAGTAAAGGGCTAAGTTATAATATCATTGCTAAGTGTCATATGTACTATGTATACAGCACCTGCATAGTATTCAAAAGACATCAGTTACAGTACAAACAGATGATTATTTCTACAACCTTTCTTTGACTTACAGCTCTATTCTACTTGAGAAAAGTATACTTAGGAGCTCTGAGCAATCTAGATAGAAAAGACTAAGGATACATACATACATACTGCCATACATACTGCTAGTGTCTCCTTCCACAACTGCCCATAGCAGATACCATTGATCAACCAAAATTTGTTCACACTGAGCCAGGATGGAGTCGTAAACTTTTTTGAATATGAAAATCTTCTTTTAGTTTTATCTTTAAAAAGTGAATGTCATATCTTAAAATTTTAAAAAAGGGCTAAATAATTTCATTCAAGTTAAAGTTATTTATTTTTTTATTTAACAAATATTTATTGAACTTCTATTGCATTCAAAATTTCTGACACAAGTCAGCTTAAAATTATAGAATTCAAGTTAATTATTAAAATATGTTAATTAATTCTACCTTCTATGTGAACCCAAAAACTGAACTCTTTTTTCTTCTCTCCTCAATTAAGCAACATGTCAGTAAGGTAGAGAATTTCTGTCTAGTACTAAGCTATACCAATCTTAAAGTACACAAATATATGTACAGATGAAAGCTCTGAAAATGTTTTTCTTCCACATAACAGACATGATGTTAAATATCAGTACATTTTTATCAATATAACAGATTTGTTTGTTTGTTTGTTTGTTTGTTTTGGTCTACAATTTTCTATCTGAAGAAATAATCTCTATTTTCAATATTTAATTTTATTTTTAAGCTTTAAGCTCACAAAATCTCTCCAGTCAAAGACCTTGTTACAAAAAATTGCCATTGCTTAGTTGCACATGCCCTCATGTATTTCGCTTATGAAATGCACAAGTTGAAGTTGTCCAATCAAATACATGTCATAAGGTCACATTCTAAACCAAAACATCAAAAGTTACAATCCAATTATATTTCCTATAATACTTTCTGTGTCTCATAAAGCACAGCCACAAACTAAAATAATATTTAAATAATTTTGAAAGTTTTCATAAGTGAGAACCACAAGCTAGATGGAGGCAGGTCACCCGCTATTGGTTTTTCTTTCTATGGACATGTTGTATAGTTAATATACCAAGCACAGTATAACATAGATGGCTTGTGGAAACATTTTATAAAAACCCTTTTGATTTTGCTGACTTGATCTTTTTAACATGATCTTAACTAATATAAAAATCTTGATAATGAGGTATAAAAATCACTATAAAGTCACTCTTAATTGATCAATAAGTATAAATACAAAAATATAATAAAATTTATTTTCTTTCTTCATGAGATATGAAACTCTTTAAAATAGTTTATTATTTGTTAGTGACTTTCAATATCTGTCTTATATTCAAATTATACTTAAAAATCTAATAACTATATTGAATTTGTATTTTACATTTTGCTGTTTATATAGAACAAGAAGAATCTTTGAATCACTCTCTGCAATCAAGCTAACTTAGGATGAAAATTGTTAATAATTTGCCTGCATTGGTATATCAAACATACATAATAGTTATCTCCGTAAAAAGATGGATTTATACAATTTTAACTGATGAAGATTATAGTGATAATGATGATAAGAATAGGTCCATTTGTTGAATGTGTACTATGTTCCAGTCACTTTATGAATCATTTTCTATGAATTATCTCACTAAATCTTTACAATTATGAAACATGTATTATCCCCATTTAACAGATAAAAAATAATATTCAGAGAGGTGAACTTACTTAAGATCTTCAAGATTAAATTCTGCTTTGAGTAGTATTTTGAGTCTAACTCCAGAGGTTTAAAATTACTCTATATTTAAACTTGATTTTCATTATTAGTTATACCATATCTAGTGGAAGAGAAAATTATTATCTTAGATCTCCTTGTAATGAAAATACTCACAGTCAATTTGCATGTGTGTAGGCTGGAGGTTGTATTTGATAACGTGTTCTTATTTTTTTCAATCCAAATCTCATAATGTAAAAAGTTATTATGTTGTTTTTAAGAGTGTATACTTAGATGAATACAAATCTTGATTGTGCAACTTTATTTTTATTTTCAATTAGAGTTGATGTTCAATATTATTTTATATTAGTTTCTGGTATAGTGGTTAGACATTTATACAATTTACAAAGTAACCCCCCAAATTAATTTAGTACCCACCTGGCACTACACGTAGCTATTACAATATTATTAACTATATTTTATACATTGTACTTTGCATTCCTGTGACTATTTTGTAACTACCAATTTGTGCTTCTGAATGACCTTTACTATTTTTCACCCAGTTCTCCAAACTCATTCTTATCTGGCAATCATCAATTTGTTCTCTGTATCTATGAGTTTGTTTTTGTTTTGTTTCCTTGTTTATTTTGTCCTTTAGATTCCACGGATAAATGATAGCATATGGTATTTGTCTTTCTCTGTCTTATTTCACTCAGCATAATAACTTCTAGGTCCATTGATGTCATTGTAAATGGTAACATTTCATTTTTAATGGCTGAGTAATATTTAATTGTATATATGTATCACATCTTTAAAAAATATTTTTATTTTATATTTGTTTCAGACATATAGTACATTAGTTAGACATTTATATAGTTTATGAAGTGATCGCCAATTACTCTAGCACCAATCTGGCTCTACACACAACCATTTACTATATTTCCTATGCTGTACTCTATGTCCTTGTGACTATTTTGTAACTACTATTTTGTACTTCCAGTCAACCTCATACTCCTCTCTCCTTTGGAAATCACCAGATTGCCCTCTATATATATGAGTCTGTTCCTTTTGTTCCTTAGATTCTGCATATAAGTGAAACCATATGGTATTTATCTTTGTCTAACATTTCATTCAGCATAATATCCTCTAGGTCCATCCATGTCACTGAAAATGGAAGAATTTCACTTTTTTATGGCTGCATATTATTTCATTGTATATATGAACCATAACTTCTTTTCCAATTGTCTATTGATGGCATTTAGTTTACTTCCATATCTTGGCTATTGTGAATAGCACTGCTCTGAACATAGAAGTGCATAGATCTTTACAAAATCAATGTTTTAGTTTTATTTAGATAAATACCTAGAAGTGCAATTGCTGGGCCAAAAGTTAGTTCTATTTTTAATTTTTTGAGGAACCTCCATACTGTTTTCCATAGTGGCTGTACCAATTTGCAATCCCACCAACAGTGTACTAAAGTCACTTTTCCCCACATCCTTGCCAACACTTGTTTTTTGATTTGTTGATTTAGCCAGTCTGACAGGTGTGAGGTGATAATTCATTGTGATTTTAATTTGTGTTTCTCTTGTGATTAGCATCCTTTCATATGTCTATTGACCATCTGTAGTTCCTCTTTGGAGAAATATCTATTCAGGTCTTCTGTTTATTTTTTAATTGGATTGTTTGTTTTTTTGGTGCTGAGTTCTATGAGTTCTAATTAAATTTTGGATAGTAAGCCCTTATGAGATATATCATAGACTAATCTCCCATTCAGTAAGTTTTCTTTTGGTTTTGTTGATAGATTCTTTTGCTGTACAAAAACTTTTCATTCGATGTAGTTCATTTGTTTATTTCTTCTTTTGTTTTCCCTGCCCGAGCAGATATAGCAGGAAAAAAATTACTTATAGCAATATCAGTTTACTGCCTATGTTTTCTTCTAGATTTTTATGGTTTCGGGTCTTACATTTAAATCTTTAATCTATTTAGAGTTTATTTTAGTATATGATGTAAGAAGGTGGTTCATCCAGTTTCATTTTTTTTTTGTATGTATCTGTTCAGTTTTTCCAACTTCATTTGTTGAATAGACTATCTTTACTTCTTTGTATAATCTTGCCTCCTCTGTCAGATCAAATGTCCATACAGATGTGAATTTATTTCTAGACTCTCTATTTAGTTGCATTGATCTTTGTATCTGTTTTTATGCCAGTACTGGGCTGTTTTAATTAGTCTTGTAATATAGTTTTATATCAGATACTGTGACACCTCCTACTTTGTTCTTCTTTCTCAAGATTGCTGCGGCTATTCAAGATCTTTTATGGTTCCATATAAATTTTGCAATTATTTGTTCTAATTCTCTGAAATATGCCATTGATATTTTGATAGTGACTGCATTGAATGTATAGATTGATTTAGGTCATATGGCCTTTTTTGATGATGTTGATTCCTCCTACCTATGAGCATAGTATATGAGACTATTTACTTGTGTCTTCTTGAATTTTATTTTTAATGGCTAATAATTTTCTGAGAACAGGTCTTTTACCTCCTTGGTTAATTTGATTTCTAGGTATTTTAGTGTTTTTGATGCAATTGTAAATGAAATTATTTTTAAAATTTCTCTTTCCTGTAATTCATCATTGGTGTATAAAAATGAAACTGACTTCTGAATATTACTTTTGTATCCTGCTACTTTACTGAATTTATTGATCTGTTCTATAGAGAATCTTTAAGGTTCTCTATATATAGTATCATGTCATCTGAAAATAATAACAGTTTTACTTTTTCCTTTCCAATTTGGATGTCTTTTATTTTTTTCTCTCGTCTGAATGCTATAGCTAAGACTTCCAATACTATATTGATCAGAAATGGGAAAAATGGACATCATTGTTTTGTTCCTGATATAAAGAAAAATGCTTTTAACTTCTCTCTATTGAATATGTTAGTCATGAGTTTGTCATATTTGGACTTTATTATGTTGAGGTATGTTTCCGCTATTCCCACTTTGCTGACAGTTTTTCTCAAAAGGATGTTGGATTTTGTCAAATGTTTTTTGAATCTATTGATACAATCATATGATTTTTATCCTTAGTTTTGTTTATATAGTGTACCACATTAATTATTTTACAGATTTTGAACCAGACTTCCACCTCAGAAATAAATCTCACTTGATTATGGTAAAAGATCTTTTTGATGTATTGCTGAATTTGGTTTGCTAATAGTTTGTTGAGCATTTTTGCATCTATGTTCATCAGAAATATTTACCTATAATTTTCTCTTTTATTTTGTAGTGTTTTTCTGGTTGTTGTATCAGAGTAATGCTGGCCTCATAAAATGAGTTTGGGAGCCTTCCTTGCTCAATTTTTTGGAATTCTTTAAAAAGATAGATATTAAGTTTTTTTTGAATGTTTGGTAAAATTCAACTGTGAAGACTTCTGGTCCAGGACTTTTGTTTCTGGAGTTTTCTGATTACTAATCTGATTTTGTTTATTATCGGTTTCTTCACATTCTGTTTCTTCATGGTGCAGTCTTGAAAGCTTGTAGATTTATAGAAATGTATCCATTTCTTCTAGGCTATGCAGTTTGTTGGCATAAAATGCCTTTCATTTTCTCTTACTATAACCTTTGTTTTAAAGTCTCTTTGTCTGAAAGAAGTATTGCCACCCCAGCTTTTTTTTTTTAATTTCCATTTGCATGAAATACCTTTTTTGCATCCTTTTACTTTCAGTCTGAGTGTTTATTTAATCTGAAGTGGATCTATGTAGACAACATGTGTGTGGATTTTGTTTTCTTATCCGTTCAGCTACCCTATGCCTTTTCATTGGAGCATTTAACCCATTTACATTTAAAGCAATTATATTTAAAGTAGTTATTGCCATTTTATTATTTATATTTATGTGTTTTCCCCTTTCTTTTTACAGAAGTTCCTATAACATTTCTTATAATACTAACTTG